>JAJGRW010000184.1:848390-1188173 GCA_025461045.1 Carex parvula
ACCTTGTGGAAAATAGAAACTCGGTTATTTTTCAAAATTCCCCTTGTAAAACTACACGATCTATTATTTTGCTCATCATTTCTGTGTTTGAATATTGGACAGGTCATATGGACAAGAAAATTAAGTTGGCAGCAGATCAGTGGTTGCCGGATGAGTTAGATGCTATTCCTTTGAGCGTGTGGGATCCCAGTGACTTGCAAATGGTGGTGTATCAGCCAGGGATAGGGCAGACTCGGCACATAGGAAGGGCAGCTGGCTCGCCAGCAGATTGATGCTATGACGCGCACTCCTTTTTGCACACATCCGAGTCTAGACTTAGTTTCCTTTAGCCCCATTTTGACAGGTGGCTTAGCCTATGTGTTCTTTTCTATCACAGTGTTTTGGTGGATTTTAAAACGAAGAGCTTATGTCTTTTGCTCTTTGTTAACTTTTGTGGTTATTTTCTAAGACTTGGAACATGATACTATGGACTTGTAAGTTACCGTTATGTTTCTTATATGAAACGGGCTCATATGCCTTTTTTCAAAAAAAAAAATAAGCTTTTGTAATTTTTGTATTGTACATATGAGAAATGTATGAATAAAGATATTGTCATCTTTTTATGTGTTCTCTGTCTTGTTTATTATTTTTTTTTATTTTATAACACGTTATCAGCACGACTTGTTCGAAAGAATTTGCAAAGGTATTATGTAAGTAATTTATATGATTGATTATTATATTGTTCATTAATTTAAATTTCATTTAATTTTTTTATTATATTTATTTTAGTTTATAAGTATCAATCCTTGAAGTGAATGATGGAATAATAACCTGAAGTTATTATCGAAACTTTAAGTTTATCAAGAACTCGAAGTTCGTATTAACCGAATAGAATAATAACCTGAAGTTATTATTAGAGTTGGTTAGTACCTAAAGTTCTATTAGAAATTTTAGTATAAAATAACCAGAAGTTATTATAAAATTAATATAATAACCAACAGTTATTATAGGCCACTGGATGAATAATAACCTGCAGTTATTTCCAATTAAAAACATGAAGTTTTATTAGAAATTTCCATATAACATTAATATAATAACCAGAAGTTATTATAGGTCATTGGATGAAAATATAACCCGAAGTTATTTCAAATTAAATTGTACATTACGCAGTTAAGTAATTTAATAATCAGAAGTTATTAAATAAATATTTTATTATAACATGAAGTTATTAATACATTTAAATTTATTTATTTATTTATTATGCAATTTACATATTCTTTTATTTATATTTATTTATCTCCCTTTTTATAACCTGAAGTTATGGCATTGATAACATGACGTTATGGTATTAATAACCCGAAGCCATGGTATTGAAATTCGCAATCATATTTTTATTAACAAATGTCTATTCAACTGGCCCGAAGCCATAGTATTAAAAAAAAAAATTCTGTCGTAGTATTCAATTTTAACATGTTCATATTTTTTTTTTGAATAGTTTATTTTTCCTGAAGAAGATTTCAAGAAATTTTTCTGAAGGAAATTTCAAGAAAATTTATATGATGCGCAAATTTTTTTTTTTTATTATTATTATTATTATTATTTTCAATAATTTAGTCTTCCTGAAGAAGATTTCTAGAAATATTTTGAGTAGATTTCTTGTATCCTTATGGTTGAATAAAATAATGAGTTGCTGATGATCATGAAGTTAGTCCAATTAGTTATGTTTCATTCTCCGAAGTGAATGTAGCAACACATTATAATAATAACAATAATTTCTGAACAAACTCGTAGGATGTGGACGTGATAATAAAGAAAGAGTGAGGCTATGGTGCTATGCATAGCACGGATGGGTCAGTGCTACCGGCCAAAAATATGACTTTTTAAAATTCTAATGGTCGATCCAACCGTCAATGTGATAACCATATGAATATGTACTTGCAAACTAAATTTTATATTTTTTCGAATTTTTTTTACTATTTTTTTTAGATAGGTAGAAAAATCAGTGTTTTCTGAAAATTCTGGACCATCAAAATTCTACCTATCTAAAAAAACTAGTAAAAAAATTCGAAAAAAATATAAAATTTAGTTTGCAAGTACATATTCATATGGTTATCACATTGAACGGGTTGGATCGACCATTAGAATTTTAAAAAGTCAAATTTTTAGCCGTAGCACGGACCCCATCCGTGCTATGCATAGCACCATAGGCTCACTCTAAAGAAAATACACATCTTTCCACCGGAAGTGGAGAAATAATGAGAAAGAGAAAAATGAACACAATAGCAAATAAAAGAATTCATGTTATCGTTTTTGTGATAAATGATATTTGTCACGTACCTGTCGTACGCCACAATATATTTGTTGATCTATATCAAGCATCACTAATAAAAGATCGAGACAAATTTTATTTGTGAATATAATCTCAAGTTTAAACTAGTGTTCCCTTACCTTAAGTTTTAACATCCTTACTTTATTTTCTGATCTTGTCAAATAATTTTCATATATTTGTTTAAACTTGATTTGTTCGTACTAGCTAGCAGCTATATGCTGATTACTAATTCGGACTATTTACTGTTTTGAAATATTACCGGATCCCTGTCTCGGATTCACTTACTGGGTATGACTAAGTGAAGAAACTTGAGTCCCTGCTAGAAAGATCTCTTCATGTTAATTGAACCAAATCAAGTGAAAATGACCAATTGCCCTTTATTTATTTCATTATTCAATTAAAGCCATCCACTATTTATTATCAGGACAAACAAATTTTAATTAAATAATAATTGTGTTTTAGTTAATATATATATATGAGGATGGATCCACTTACAACAAATTTGAGTTACAACAAAGTTACAACATTCATTTTTTCATTTTCAAAGTCCAAATCGTCGATCCAACCGTTCAACATGATCATCTAAATAAAATGTACTTGCAGATCAAATTTATATTTTTTTAAAATATTTTACTATTTATTAAGATGGGTACAAAATTCAATGGTCTAAGTATGGCTATTTTTGTAAACTATTTAATAAATAGTAAAAAATTCAAAAAAATGTAAAATTTGATCTGCAAGTACATTTTATTGTGGAGATCATGTTGAACGGTTGGATCGACGATTTGGACTTTGAAAATGAAAAAAATGAATGTTGTAACTTTGTTGTAACTCAATTTGTTGTAAGTGGATCCCTCCTCTATATATATATAATATATAGATAGAGAGAGATAGACTATGGTGAGTTGTGAAGTAAAACAACTTCACGCCATATTTTCATTTTGAAAATTCAAATAACCGATCCGAACCGCTCAACATATTCTAAATATTGAAATGTGCTTGGAAACTAAATTTTACATTTTCTGGAATATTTTTACAATTTATTAAGCCACTTTGAAAATCGCTGATCCACTATGAACAGTAAAAAACAGTAAAAATTTCTGGACCACCGGATCAACGATTTTCTAAGTGGCTTAATAAATAGTAAAATTTAATCTCCAAGCACATTTCAATATTTGGAACATGTTGAGCGGTTCGGATCGGTTGTTTGGATTTTCAAAATGAAAATATGAGCGTGAAGTAAAAATGACCTCTTACTTCACAACTCACCATAGCCCAGCTCTCTCTCTCTCTCTCTATATATATATATATATTTATTTATTTATTTATTTCTAAGAGATAATAATTGTTGCAAGTGCAAGTCATGCACCTTGGTAATTATATAGTCTATATGAAAGAGATGATCTGATGTGGGAGAATGAATATAATAGAAGTCATGCAGCCCGATAAACATGATTTTTTTTTTGTTTATCTAGATTTTTTTAAATAAATAACAACAATATTTTTTTTATGTTTAATAACTGCATACTTATTTTATTTGAATGTATGTATTCAGAATTATATTTTAGTACATGCATTTCTTTACGTGATTGTAATTGTTGTTAATAAAAAAAATTGATTGAAGGCTCCAGAAGAGCTACCTTGTTATTACATGGAGGAATACAAATTTATATTGATGATGCATTTTATTTTTCTAAGTCTCAAAGGAATTTTATCAAGTTTTATGGATATCTCCTGAAATAGATATCATGTAGAGACAACAAATGAAGAAAATGTTGAATACCTGTATATTACAGATAAAAAAAAATGCATATTGAAAAAAAAAATTCCTATGTTTTCCTCCAGCTTGTACTACACATATATTAGTACAATTGAAGCACATGTTATTGTAAACCAAAAGTTTACAAATAAGAATATGTTTATAGTTTGACATGATCGGTTGGACCATTCCGGATCAATAATGATGTGAAAAATAATAGATAATTAATGTGGACATTCATTAAAGAACCAGAATATTCTTTAATCTAATGAATTTTTATGTGTTGATTTCATTTCTAGAACGTATATAAGATGATATTTGTGGACCAATACATTCACCATGTGAACTATTTAGATATTTTATATAATTGATGCATCAATAGTATGATCACATGTATGTTTATTATCAACTCGCAACCTAACGTTTGCGAGATTATTTGCTCAATTGATTTGATTAAGAGCATAATTTTATGATTATTCAATTAAGAAAATACGTCTAGACAATGTTGGTGAATTTATTTCTCAGACAATGCATGTCTACTGGAATTGACGTTGAACATCCTGTAGCTTATGTTCATACATAAAATGAGAACATGTTATTTTGCATGAAGTAGAACTAATTTGCATCAAGCCAACTAGCTATAATAAAACTTTCCCTTTACAATTAGTTTTTGGTCACATACCTAATATTTCCCATATAAGAATTTTTGGATGTGCAGTATATGTTCCAATTGCTCCACCACAACGCACTAAAATGGGACCTGAAAGGAAGTTGGGAATTTATGTTGGATTTAAATCTCCATCTATAATAAAGTATTTAGAACCAATAACAGGAGATTTATTTACGGCTGAGTTTGCCGATTGTCATTTTGATGAATCAATATTCCCAACCTTAGGGGGAGAAAACAATCAGTTAGGAAAAAAATATTAGTTGGAATGAATTATCATTGTCTCATTTTGATTCTCGTATTAAAGAATGTGAACTAAATGTTCAAAAGATAATTCATTTGCAAAGATTAGCTAATCAATTGCTAGACACATTCACATACTCAAAGAAAGTGACCAAATCACATGTACCAGCTGCTAATGCTCCAATTAAAGTCGATATCCCTGTTGGACAGACTAATAAAATTATAACACGCATGAAGCGTGGAAGACCAATTGGTTTCAAAGATAAAAATTCTTGAAAAAGAAAAAGAACAAAGAATGAAAATGGTCAAGTCGAGGATATGATAATTTCATATAAAACTCCAGAGAGAATCAAATTATAAGTAATATTGGAGTTCCAGCAGAAACTTAGGTATCTGAAATTCATGAAAATAAAGAGCTCGATAAATTATATCATGAATGGAATAAGATGGAACCGAGATGAAATTGATATCAATGATTTTTTTTGCATATAATATAGCACTAAATATAATGAATAATGAGGATCATGACCCGAAGTCTATTAAAGAATGTCGACAAAGAAATGATTGGCTAAAATGGAAAGGTGCAATTGAGCAGAGTTAAACTCTCTTGAAAAGCGAAAAGTTTTTGGGCCTGTAGTCCCAATACCTGGAGGTGTAAAACCAGTAGGATATAAATGGGTATTTACGCAAAAACGAAATGAGAAAGGTGAAATTATAAGATCTAAAGTGCGGCTTGTCGCTCAAGATTTTTCGCAAAGACCTGGAATTGATTATGAACAAACATACTCACATGTGGTGGATGCAACAACTTTTCAGTACATAATTAGTTTGGCAGCCCATGAAGGACTTGATTTGCGCCTAATGGATGTTGTTACAGCCTATTTATATGGCTCGTTTGATAATGATATTTATATGAAAATCCCTGAAGGATTTAAGATGCCTGAAGCATGTAATTTAGGTTCTCGAGAACATTATTCAATTAAATTGAATAAATCTTTATATGAATTAAAGCAATCTGGACGCATGTGGTATAACCGTCTCAGTGAATATTTATTGAAACATGGATATAAAAATAATACAATTTGTCCATGTATTTTCATGAAAAGATATAGAAATGATTTTGTTATAATTACAGTTTATGTTGACGATCTAAGTATCATTGGAACTCCTGAAGAGCTTCCAGAAGCAATAAATTATTTAAAAGAAAAATTTGAGATGAAAGATCTTGAGAGAATAAAATTTGGCCTTGGATTGCAAATTGAACATTTAAAAATGACATTTTTATGCATCAAGAAAAAATATTGCAAGAGTGCGAAATGATTTTATATGGATAAAATCACATCAATTGAGCACTCTGATAGTTGTAAGATCATTAGATATGAATAAAGATTTTTTTAGACCTTGAGAAAGTTGATAAAAACTTTTTGGTCCTGAAGTATCATATCTTAGTGCAATATTAGCACTTATGTATCTTGTTGGACATACAAGACTTGATATAATTATTATTCTATTATTAATTATAGCAATACATGAAGCAAGCCGAGAATGTATTTGGTTAAGATCTGTGATTCAACACATTCGTCAGACATGTGGCTTGTCTGGAGAAATGATCCCGACGATCATATGTAATACTACATATATTGCTTAATTAAATGAATGATACATTAAAGGAGATAGAAGCAAAACATATTTCACCAAGTTCTTTTTCACACATGATCTCTAAAAGAATAATGTTATTAATGTTCAGCAAATCCGTTCAAATGAGAATCTAGCAGATTTATTCACTAAGGCGCTCCCTACGGCAATATTCGAAAAGTTAGTTCGTAATATTGGAGTTCGTCGACTTAAAGATTTTGATTGATGTTGTCATGAGGGGGAGTTAATATGCACTATATTTTACTTAACTATGGTTTTTCTCACTGAATTTTCCTAACAAGGTTGTAGTTGTATAGTTAGAAGAATAATGTACTATTTTTCTTTCACTGGGTTTTTATCCTATAGGGTTTTTCTAGTAAGATTTTAATGAGGCATATTTTTATGTAATGAACATCCAAGGAGGAGTGTTATAAATAAATTATTAATGTGGATGTCCATGACTCTCAATATTCATTTGTCCACTACCCCACTACTATTGGAATTCATATCCCACTACTATTGAAATTCATTTTCCCATTTATTTTTGTAATTAATTTAGATGACTTTTTATTCACAATTTGTGACCTATAAATAGAGTTTTTGTAATATTGTATTGTACACATGAGAAATGTATAAAAAATGTATGAATAAAGAAATTATAATATTTTATGTGTTCTCTACACTCTTTTTATGCTCTACTAATTTGCACATCCCTCGATTAAATATATATGTCATCTTTTTTTAAATGAAAAATGAAAATGTGAAATATTGAATGCACGTTTAAGTAAAACTGGGGGCGCCCGAGATTGCGAGATGGATCATATATTCCTAGGTTTTCTATTAAAATCCATCGCTTGTGACTCTAGGTTTTCTATTACACGCCAAAATTTGGCTTCAAATCAAATAATTAAAGAGGAAATCAGAATCGTTCCATCGTGCCAAGTGGGATTTAAAAATTGGCGAGGTAAGACCCGACATTTTTATTAATATCCAAAGTTAATTAGAAATTAAAATTTATGTCCAGATTTAGCTGGATTTGCCAAAAATGTCCAAACCGGTCACAAAATGGCCGATTTCCTTTTCCTTAGAAGCCGGCCATTTTGTGACCGGTTTCCTATAATTTTTTTTTTGTACCGTAATTAACTTATATAAACACCCCTAACCCTTCCTAACTTCTTCACACACCCGAGAGCCTCATTCTCCTCAGCGATTATAAGGTATTATTTTATTTTATTTTTATTATATTTTTTTAATTTTATAGAATAATTAATTTAATTATTAAAAAATTAATTATTAAAAAAATTAAATTTAATTACTAAAAAATCAAAGCCGTCAAATGGCCGGCCACAAAATTAATTTTATAGGTTAATTACGGTAAAAAAAAAAAATTTATAGGAAACCGGCCACAAATGGCCGGCTTCTGGGGAAGAGAAAACCGGCCATTTTGTGGCCTGATTTGGACATTTTTGGCGGATCTAGCGAAATCTGGGTATAAATATTAATTTCTAATTAAAGAGCGAAAAAATGAGGCCCACAGGTGATTTCAAACCCTAGGCAGCCGCCTCTTTTCCTCCAACAAACTTCTACTTTCAATCCATTCCTCTGCCACCTCTTCTAGGTTTCTCGTTCGACAAAGCGCCTCCTCTCTCTCTCATCTCTACCTTGAGAGGAGAGGAGAATGAGAGGGGAGGAACCGGAGCCGATCGGAGCCGAGAGCGCGGTATCGTCGGAGTTCGGAGCGTTGAGTCTCTACGCCATCTCGATCGAAGCGCGGGTGAGTAGATCCGGTCGTCGGAGCGTGGCGACGGTCGAAAAATTGGATTCGGTCGTAGAGAGCGATAGGGAAAGGTAATAGAGTAATTATGAGTGTATATAAGTGATATTAGAGTTATTTAGAGTAGTTTGGAGGATTTTGTGAGAATGAAAAAGTGGATTTAGGTTTAGAGTCATTTGACTCGTTGTAAGTTCGTTTTTTTTATCAATGAAATTGTTAGTTGGCACTTAAAGCCACTAACCTTCAAAAAAAAAAATATATATATATTAATTTCTAATTAACTTTGCATATTAATAAAAATGTCGGGGTAAGACCGAATAATATTCATTTTTCACAAATTTGAAGGTCGTCAGTACTACAGAGCTGTTTTCTCTCAGTTTAATTATGGTTACATAATGAAAACTGTAATACGAAATGTTACATTAAATATGAATATTGCATTGCCGTGTTTTTGCTTTGAGTTCTGACAGGACTGCTACCAGAGGTTTGGTACCAGTATCTTAAAAACAATGTAGGTTTCATTTTATATGAAATAAGTGTGAAAGCCACTTTTATAAAAAATATATATATAAAAATATTTTATTGCCATTTTTTTAGAACGCTATTGTACATGATTAGTTTAAAAGTTATTAATTGAAATAATAATAATACTGATACTGATACTAAGAGTAGAACTAGGGTGCTCCTAAGCTCACCAAGCCCTTCGTGAGCGCGACTCTAAAACCTATCGAATTGACTTCAAACGACATTTCCAAACAGTTAGATGTTCAATCTATATTAAAATGTGCTTGGAGACCAAATTTTACATTTTTTGGAATTTTTTTACTATTTATTAAGATGGTTTGAAAATCGCTGTTTTTATTAAAATTCTGCACCATTGGAAAACAGCGATTTTCAAACCATCTTAATAAATAGTAAAAAAATTCCAAAAAATGTAAAATTTGGTCTCCAAGCACATTTTAATATAGATTGAATATCTAACGGTTTAGAAATATCGTTTGAAGTCAATTCGATAGGTTTTAGAGTCGCGCTCACGGAAGGGCTTGGTGAGCTTAGGAGCACCCTAGTTCTACTCCTGATACTAATGCTAATGCTAATAATAATAGAAGGTTTTTGCTGATAAACTACCAAAAGTTAGAAAGAATGCTAAAATATAAAAATTCGGTGACCCCATCTTTTTAATTTTTTATTGGCCAATTATCCTGAAAACAATAAAGGTCACGATAATGATTTGTCCAAGAACACTTAAAACAAAAATGTTATGATTATGATGTGTAATGTTTTTTACCTCCATACTTGCATATAAAGATTCGAAACAATAATTTAGGCACAAGTAACAGGTATTGATTATTTAAGACTTGACGCAGAGCCCCAATTAATTTAGTACAATTATTTAATAATTGATGCAGAGACCTAATGAATTTAGTACTTTTCCAGCCTATTGTCTTCTTATTTTGTTTAAGTTTGTTGGTTGTGTGTACAGTCAGGTCAGAAAGCAAGTCTACCGTGATCAGATAACACCTGCGTAAAATGGCTATGTTTGGATGACACAAGAATAGCAAGAATAGAGGCTATTTTAGAATAGAAGCTATTCGGAATAACAATGTGCATCCAAACAATATTTTTACTATTCAGAATAGCTAGAATAGTTGCTATTTTCTATTCTTTATAAATGTTGGAATAGCTATTATTCAGAAAATGTGAGAAAAACATGTTTCTTTTTTAAATTTTCGCCAACACAATCCTAAAATGACAAATTTGATACCCTTTCCGCTATCTCCATGTCGTGACAATTCATTTGATATCCCACTTGCCTATCTTTTCTCTTAATTAATACTATTTTTTATTGGTTACAGCTATTCACTATTCCACATATACAATCCAAACAACATTTTTACTAATTCGAATAGCACAATTTTCATACTAATATGAAAATCACTATTTTTTCTCTATTCTCATTTACTATTCTAAAATTTCGCTATTCTAACTATTCTAACTCTCATCCACACGAATTAAATTATTTAGTTCTAGCATGTGATTTCGTACCGTATAATGTGTGATCTAGTGTACATATATAATACAGCCCAAATTAACATCATATAAGACAAAATTGCTGCCTATTATTTGGTCGGAAATAAGACAAATCTGACCACGCATTGCAAGGTTGCTTCTCAATTTAAATACCAATCCGACAGTATATTATATACCACCTAACTATCGGAGGTAATGGATGGATACGGATCCAGTTCGGATCGGGTTTAACTCGGACTATTGGATCTCGAATAAGAGAGCGCATAGTAGGTCTAATGGGTTTTGGTCCTTTTGGACTTACTTTTGAGTTTAATGGACACAGAAGTCATTTAGGGTCTGTTCAGCAACATTGTAATTTTGTGGGAATGGAAATTTTAATATGGGAATGAGAATTTTAATTTGTCAAAACCAAAGTTATTTAACCCATGAAAAATTTTAGAATATAGATGTTCGGATGCATGGAAAATTTGTTTGGATGTTGGTTTGTTTTTCTTTTCATAGAAGATGTAATACTACAATCATTAAATTGTGCTTGTTTAATTAATTTTAGCCTTTATATTATTAAATTGTGTTTGTTTAATCGAGTGTTTGATTGTACAAGTTAATTTCAGTTTAATTAATTAAACAAGTATTAATTAGTATAATTCCTCTTTTAATTAATTAGTATTAAATTGTGCTTAGCTCCGCTAATTTCGTCCAATTTGAATTTGGTAGTTTAATGAAGCAAATTTTTGTTGACTTTGGTAGTTTAATGAAGCAACTCAGCGCCTTAGTTAAGTGGGAAAAAAAACGGACCTCTTGACTCAATGTTTTTTTCCCTTTATAAATTGAAGCCATTTGGGTAATAAACCCTTCTAGGGAACTGAAATGGATTTTAAAACTATGCTGCCGAACGGACCTAAGGCTAAAGTACCAATAAAGTCATTTTTCCTATAAAAAACCATGGTAATTGAAGTTGCCGAACAGGCTCAAATTTAATGTGATTTAAAATTTATGTGCACGAATCTCAAAGAAGAAAACACGAATTTTAAAGCACATCAAACAATTCGGTGCCCATTAGACTAAAAAATGTCCAAAGCCCATCAGACCTAAACTTAACACTCTCTATAAAAAGAAAAAGAATTCAAGACTAAAAATTACAAGACCCTTTTGAACTCCAAATATTATTTATTAATTATTTTATGACATTATGCCGGGTAAAGATCGATATGAAATTCTTATGTTCATCTAATTCTCCAACTTTACTTATTTACAATATTTTCTCCCTTAAATTGTTTATAAGCAAAATATACTCAAGTTGCAAAAGGCTTGCATTGTTTATATCAGTAGGTAGTGCAACACAATCACCACTAGATTTTGCACAAAGGTATTAAATTTAACTAACAATATTGTTAATTTGTGATGGTACTTTTGGTATCTTTTTTATTCGATAATCCCGAACCACTAAGGAAGATCTCACATGTTATTGCAACTTGTGCATTATGATATTTTTATTGGTGCGCGTTCAAACTAAATCCCAGGTGATATATCACATGTTGTTCACACTTCACTTGTCAGAATATAAGACATTGCAGTATTGCACGTTAGTAGTACGTACATTGAATGTGCTTGTACTAAAAAAAAAAATATTGACTTGGGTTTTTCTGTGGCCTTCCTCTGTGGCAATTTGTGTCAGCATGCGACCTTCCATTAATATGGTCGCATCATTATTTTACCAGGTGCATGTAGTCATGTAGAGCAAAAATAACACAACACATCATTTTTCTTTTGTTCTAATGATGTTTGTGGGAGACATTTTTGTTTTCATGCTGCACATCAGCTTGAACATGTCATGTATTGATTTTATTTATGTTAGGTGAAAGTTCAAGTATAAACTTTATACAATTTTACTATTAAGTATGAACCTCATACAAAATTATGCAGCGTTTACTTGAAAATATTTTCAGAGGTAACACTTTTTTTTGCCAAAAAAGTAAATTATTTTATCATATTAATCAGAGAGGGAGCTAAACTTTCAAACTATGAGAATCAAAATCATAAATAAAAGTTCATTATATAAATTTTTTCTAATTCATTTTATAATATTCTAACATTTTACTGTAAATTATATAAAAAAAAATCGTTTATAAATACAAAAAATTTAAAGAACAACGAGAGATCATTCCCTTCACTTAAGTCCGCCCCTCTCATTAAATAAAAAGAAACACTTGCATAATAAATCGCTATTAGATATGTTTCAGTTTTAGCCTCATCAAAGATCAAACTACAACTCATACACTAGTTGTAATTGGGCCCAACCGAATATTTTAAAATTTAAATTTCGTTTGTAAAAGGAACGACTCGGAATATCAGGCAAGAAGTTAAGAACCGCTCTGTCCGGCTAATCATGCACCGAAACCAAAAGATTCCTAGGCTTTAACAACCTTTTGTTTTTTTTTTTCTTTTTCATACCTACATAGTCCTTTGCATTATTTGTTGATGCTACCCTACAAAACTATGCTTTGGTATTATTAATTATTATTCCAATTATTGTTATAATTCTATTATTATTATTATTATTATTTTGATAAAATGGAAAAAATTCACCGATTTCATTAAGTTATTTTTTAAGGTACCAAACTTATTATATTATTATTATTATGATTATTAATCAGTTAATTATTTGGTAATGCTTAGGGTTTAGATAGGACGTAAATAAAGGTCGTAGATGTTAAACGGTTTTTAAAAAAAAATCGAGTGCAAAGTTTATTAATTATTGGGTCGTTGGGCTCGGTAAATGATTTCAGTATATCATGTGATGTCCGCATCACCAGGTGGAACTTTTATTTATTTTTAAATAAAAATTCTTATTAATTACAACATTTGTATTTTTAATATTTTATGGCCAAGGATGTAAAATGCTTTCTAACCACTGTTCGATCACATCGAGTGGTAGCATTAGTTTAATCTATATGATTGATCTTAAATATGTATTTTATTATGCAAAAAAAAAAATGTCAATTTTACTTTAGGCAGGTCATATAATTATGTATTATAATCAATTAAAAAAAATAAGGAATAACTTTATAAAAATGTGCAGTGACAAATTTTTCTCTATTTTAGAACTTTTTGATCAATATTTGATCAATAGCAAACATTCAATAAAGTATTCTCCTATATTTTAGCATTCAAAAATTTGAAAGGTTGAAAACCTTTAAATGTGCCCCTATTTTTTTTTCTAGTGTCTGATAAAATATTAAACGGCCGGACAAATAATTAAATACCCACGTAGAATATTAAATTGAGCACACCATGATTTTTATTTAAAACTTGTTAATTAGACGTTATACTTTTTTAGGCCAATTAATCAATATTGAACAGTCGAATGTTTCTTGTTGTGTACTTGTGCAATTAATACCAAAAAATAGAAATATTTTTTCAGTATTCAACACATAGAAGTACAATAAAACCAAAACATATGTGCTATATATGCAAATGTGTAGTCTACTATGTCATGTATATAAACTTTTTTTGTAATATCATAAATAGCCCGGAAAAAGTTATACACATGTAAAGATAAAAATCCTAATCAGCTGAGAAGTACCCGCAATTAAAAACTATATAGGGGTTTACATCAAATACGATGAAGGCCACTAATTTGTGAGGTTAGATTACAAGATATCTTTAAGACTTTAAACATATATAATTTTTTTATTATTAAATTTAGAGTAGAACTAGGGTGTTCTTAAGCTCACCAAGTTTCTTTGTGAGCTTAACTCAAAAATCCATCGGATTACCTTCAAGCGACGCATCCAAACTGTTGAAACCAATCTACTTCATGAGTGATGAGTTTACATGTCAAATTTATAAATTTTCAAACTAATTTAGTATAAAGTTAAGCGGTCAAAAAATGATGAAAAATGAACACATTAAAATTAACTTATAAACTATCTTTTTTTGACCGCTTGACTTTATACTAAATTAGTTCGAAAATTTATAAATTTGACATGTAAACGCATCACTCGTGAAGTAGATCGGTTTCAACAGTTTGGATGCATCGTTTGAAGCCAATTCAATAGGTTTTTGAATTAAGCTCACAAAGGAGCTTGGTGAGCTTATGAACACCCTAGTTCTACTCTTATTTATGCTTTTTAATTCGAAGGAAAATTATGTACTTAATTTTCAGAAAAAGAAAATAGTGATACAAATGTAAGATATATGCATAACCAATTAGATTTGATATAGCAATTCAGTACGATAAATTCAATTTAAAAAATATTATTTTCAAAATCAACAACATTTTGATTAATTTATTTTTAGCATAAAACTAGAAATGGTTTAATTGAATATTTATTATTTCTACTTTCAAATTGAAAATTGTAGAATTTCTAGATTTATAAATATAAATTTAAAATGCTAAATTGCAGATAATTTTTATCATTCACAATTAACAGCGTTAATTGAATAACAGTTGTGAGGCTAATTGCCTTAATTTTTTAATTTTGAAAAAAAATTGTTAAAATTTTAACGTTTTTGCCTAACCAAAATAATTATCACAATTTGAAAATTTTGGAGGTTCGGTGGCATTTGCGCTTAGCAAAAACATAAAAGTTCCTCCAAATTTCCCAGATATATACCACCATCCTTATAAATGTTTGCATTCTCCGATAAATTAATCATTCGATTAATTAAAGCAACATGACTGCTGAGAGAAATAAAATGAAGAAAATAAAGTTAATTCCACTAACGATCGACAAGTGGATGATTTTCTATTTTTGGAGGTGGAAATTTTTAAGTCAATAAATAATTTAAGTTAAACGTGCGAAAGAGGTCGCATTATATGAATTGTAGAATAAATAAAACTTGGTGGGTTGGCATGTTGCTAATGTAATCCTTTCCATATATATCTTTATATAATCAATTACTTCCATCACGATGCTTCTTGATAGATATAATATTGCGCTCTGAAGATCTCAATGATATTTTTTAAGTTTTGAATCAACTTCCAGTTTAATTATAAGAAGAAATCGTTTCTATCAGTAATACTATAATATCACGTTAAAAAATTTAGACTCCAAGCATCTATTCACCCAGACAAAATCTCAGCCATTCATTTAGTAGATCTCAGCCACTCATCAAAAGTATATCTCAATCTTAGCCATTAATTAATAATTTTGATTTTATGCATTTGTTTCATGTTGTCAAAAGTGTAAAAGTCTAAATTTAGTTTGAAACGAACTCACTACATGAAAAGTCATATGGAAATTGTTTCATTTAAGACACACATAAGATGCGTTTTTTCTGACGCGCGTCTTTCGAGATGTTTCTCCTTCCTGACGCAAACGATGCGTTTTTGAAATCAATATTCTCCTTCCTCTGTCGCTCGCTCAAAATAGAAAAGGCAAGTAATACAATCTACTTACGGCATAGATTGCCATTCTAAGAGTGGCTTTGAGTCTCTCTCTTTCTCTACGATCGCTCAAGGAAGACAACTCTAAATCGCACTTCTCCGTCTCTGTGACTCTCCCCTCTCCGACACCTTGGCTCTTCCCCTGAATTCCCGGTCACTTAGCCTGTCTGGCAGCTCTGCCCTTTCTCCTCCTTTTCTCCTCCTCTGCTCATCTTTTTTCTCAGCGTTTGAGGTTGATTGTCTGCGCGTTTAGGGTTAGATTTCTTCCAGTATCTCTCTTCTTTTACACTCCTCTATAGATTTTTCTCGCTTTATTGCTTAAAAGTTGTTCATTTTTTTGTTGTAGCCGATTGTAGGTTGGCGACTTGCACTGGATTCGCAATCTAAGCATTGTGATTTTTGAACTCTTTTTAAAGGTAAAGCCATCAAAAGCCCCCTTTACCTTTAACTCAACCAAGTCTACTTAATTTGTTGATTTCACCTTTGCTCTGCCCCTTTTCTTTAATTTATATGTTCTTTTTTTTTTAATCAAATTTAGGGTTTCTCTGATTTCTATTGACAACAGGAAGCTACAACGACCTTTCTCGACTTTTTCCTGTTTTGTGCGAGGCCAGCTAGCAGCAGCTTTGCAATTTTTGGTTGTGTGTATTGCTCTTTTCCCCAATGCTGAGGTATTTACCTCCTCTCTCTTTCTAACATAAACAAGGCCGACAACAGCAAAAATTAAAAACCATAGTGGAAACTTTTGGTAAACTGATACAAGGACAATGCTACCAGTATGCATAGGTTAATACCCGTAAAGGGAAAAAAACTTACTAGAAATTTAGAACAAGACTAACTATTTAAATGGAAAAGTAATCTTTCATGGAACAATAACTAATTGACATGATGGATGAAAATTTGTACACTCTGCTAAAGCCATTGCTCTAGTGAAAAACACTATAAAACAATGAAATTTAGAAAGAAGAGAATTTCGAGAGTATGAAGAGTGAAGGCATAATTTCAACTTTTCAAGTATAACATATTAAACATGAAATTAGGACACACACTCCAAGAATCAAGTCCCACGAAAAAAAATACTTACAATTACTAAAAAAAGGTGGAAAAAATTTACGGCATTTCGGTCATCAGAGGAAAATTAACAAGGCATGACTTTTGAGGGTATTTTTATACTTGATTTACTTATAAGTGATTTGAATAACATAGAGCAGTGATTTTGTGGATCATTTTGAATAGCCTTTGCATCATTTGTTTGGTAAATAATTTACATTATTTAATTTCTTTGCATCTCAGCTTGAAGTTCAGAGATGCCGAACAATTCCAGAGGAGCGTTTATTTGTCTAATAGTTTTACTTCCATTGAAAAAAAATATCATTTCGTATTAACAATTGGCTTCTTTTTTATGAAAGCTACATTGATATACAATTTATGCTTACAAATCTCATACAATAGTGTTTCAAGTAAACATATAATTTTTTTGAAGAAACTGAAATCCAAACTCTTCTGGCTTATTGTTGCACTATTTAAAGAAGTTAATTAAAACAACCTAGCTATTTTTTTTTTTGCAAATCTAGCCCTAACTTTGCATTATCCGTAGCTGGAGGAAAAAGAAAAGATTAAGAGGCTGAGAAATGAACTTGTGCCTGAAGGAAATATGGGTTTCATGCAAGAGCAAATTTCAAAAATTTAACTCAAAAGAAACCGACATAGATCTACTTATTTGACTAACGATGAACCGTATTTAACATTTTAACTTGTTTAATCTTTGTACCTCAAATCTTGATCTCTAAACCAAGAAGTAGGGACTTGAGATGTAGGGTTGTTGCCTCCTTGTCGAGCCTTCACTTCTCCAAGTCGGCCTCGAATTGGCACCCGCTTCGAACGCACGAAGCCTCTACGAGTATCCACCCGAGATTAAACGAAACTCTTGTCTTTCCCTTGCTAGAGGTAATCAACCAAGAATCTAACTTAATCTTAGCTTCTACCTCTTCAATTAACTATTAATTTTAGTGTAGAAGTTGTGCTCAACACATGAGCAAAAATGGTGGAGACAAAATTGCAAAAACTCTTCTCTTTTTCACCTCTTCTTACAAAAACGTTTTTCTATTTTTCTCTTGCAAGAGAAGGAAGAAGAGAGAGATTAGAATGGTGGCTAGGGTTTGGAAAAAGGTGGGGTATTTATAGTGTGAAGTTAGGGTATGTTTTAATCATCTCAACCACAATGGATGGCTAGATTTAAACATGACAAAAGTAACTTTTACTTTTGCCATCCAATGGACCTCTCCATTAGATGCACCTTTATCTCACTTTATTCCAAACCACTTCATCAAATGGACTTCTCCATTTAATATTAAATTGGGCTTGGGCCAATTTCTATTTATGCCATTTTTCATTTTGTCATTCATGCCAACTTTTGGCCCACCCGACAATTAATACAATTAATCGTCTTTGCTCAATTTTGTTGAGAAATAAATTTGTATACCATGTCCAACATGTAATAAATTTATTCTAAGATCAAGCTAGTCATCTCCATGACACTTTTATTTGTTTCGTTTTCTCTCTTGGGTGTGACCTCGTAGGATCTATATCGTGTTGACAATAGAATCAAAACTTCTTTTAATTCTATAAGTTATAAGCAGCACCTAGCAATATGCATTATAATTACTCAACAGATAAAGATGATATGAACCAATCAACATCACGATCCTAAAGCAATATTTAATTGCTTGTGTCAATTCACGTGTCACATGATACCGGGAATAAACCAAGGCAGGAGAGTGTCATCCTTGCAAATTTATTCTTTTCTTGATTCCAAGTAATTCAGTAAATAATGATCAAACTCATTGATCATAATTGCATGCATACTTCATTACTCCATCAAGGGGTCCGAAGATATCATCACTCACATATGAAATATGAGGGACACTGGTATTCTTGATAAATATCTTTTCCTCTGCACAAGACACACATATTGAGATATTATCTGTATAGCTGCCAGCGTTGGATAATACTTACAGATACATGTATCTCATGTAGGAAAAGTAATCATCTCATACCAAAGAATTCAAGACACAAATGAAACATTAATGACACTAACACAATCCATGTTATGTTTCATTTTTGGGTCATGTCCAATCCCCTGATCTCCATCAGGTATTTATGTGATTAAATTGGTAGCTCCTTACCATATGATTCGTAGAACATGATCATCATTTAATCCACATACTAATCTTGTACCGGTAAATAGTGTTCCTTCTTAATTACCAAGATTAGGGACATTTAGAGTATTCGTTATATTATTATTATAGAGTTCTACATTTCAAGTCCTCAACTTCGAAAAAATCCATAATATAATTAAATACTCAAGGAACAAAATAATTCTTTCATTTCATGAACAAAACATAGAAACATCCATAAATGGTTGGCTTCTAGATCATAACACTAACAGTGCCAACCAGGAGCAAATTCATCGTTTTTGGCTTCTCTCCTCAAAGGAAATTAGGTCTTTCCAATGGAAGTTGTCGTTTGCCATCTCCTGCTGGGATTTGTTGTAGAGCAGACAGAGAAGAGGAAACTGGACTTGCTATTGCTGTACAGGAGACCTTCCGTTCTGTTCATTCTAAATCCTTGTATGTGTTCTTTCTTGTTCTTCCCTTTATTGTTTTCGATCAAATCAGTTATCTGTTCTTCCCTTTCTTGAACTATTCTATGAAAATTGCTAATATGCTATGCATAGCATAGAGGGCCTCCGTGCTACGGCTCAATATTTGAGTTTTAAAAATTCTAACGGTCGATCCGAACCGTTCAACATGATCTCCATACGAATATGTACTTGCAAATCAAATTTTACATTTTTTAGAATATTTTTACTATCTTTTTAGATAGGTAGAAAAACACTTGATCTAAATGGTATAGAATTTTCAGATGAAGTGATTTTCTACCTATCTAAAAAGATAGTAAAAATATTCTAAAAAATGTAAAATTTGATTTGCAAGTACATATTCGTATGGAGATCATGTTGAACGGTTCGGATCGACCGTTAGAATTTTCAAAACTCAAATATTGAGCCGTAGCACGGAGGCCCTCATGTTAAGCATAGCACCGTAGCCAACTCCCTGCTCTATTACTATTATATCATGGTTTTTGATGTCTATATTTGTTATTAGTTTATCATCATAAAAACAATGGTTGTCTTTAATAATTTTGATTTCTATATTTGTTCTGGGAATTATCATGGAAGCCCAGTTGTGGTACCATATTTGCCTCAGATTTTTTATTACTCTAGAATCGTTATATCCTTATTTGCCTTAAAATTGACATTTTTATAAAATAATTTTCCTTTTTCTTAATACATAGCTTGCCCTCTTTAGTCCTTCATTGAATTTTGGTTATAAAAATGAAAACAAATGTTCAATTGGCAACTTAACTCTTGGTACTTTTGCTGTTAATCTAACATATGATATCAACTGATACCTTCACTGAGGTTTGACTTTTGTAGAAGTTAATCATGCTCCTATTCAAGATGGCCTTGCCATCTATACTAATTTCCTTGGTTATATCCCTCTAATTGTTGATATTTTACTAATGGTTAGTTATATTCTTCTAATCTTTTTTGTGAATATTCATTTTACAATATGTATTGTATATACACATCTTTATACAATTACAATACTTTTTCAATCTATTAAGTACTGACATAGTTCACACAGTTATTTCTGAGTGATAAAAAGGTACATATTGCACCTTTAGTTATTTCTGAGTTTAATGTATCATGAATTTTAACATATGTGAGAGATGGTGTCTTTGTAACCATTCACTTTAATCGTTTTAGCAGAAGTCTGATACATATGCTATTATGAAAAATTAAATTGAATTTGACTCTTTCTTTTACCATAAGTCTTAATTATTTATGTTGTTTGTCTTAATTTCTTTCTTGACATTAATTAATTCTCAATCGGTACATAGGTTAAGAAGGTGGGCAAGTTCAAAGAGAAAGCGTACATAAGGGATATCAACATTTGATATAATTACGAGAATTGTCAAGGACTATAATGAATATGTAATGCGCAATTTGGCCAGAGGCTATACTCGATCTCTCCTCCAAATTTGACCAAAAGGCCACAACTTCGCGCTAGGGCTTGTTGACCACTGCAGCAGTACGTCTGTCTCTTTCTCTCTCTATTGTTACACTGATTGATTGCAATTGGAGACTAAATAAGATAGATAATAACATTGTTGTGATTATGTTTAGGTAGAGAGGAAAAGATGGCAGTGCCGTTGCTGACAAAGAAGATAGTGAAGAAGAGGGTTAAGAAGTTTATGATGCCCCAAAGCAATAGAAAGATATGCATTAAGGTAATTCTACGCTTTGATTGCTTCTTTTACATGATTTTTCTCGAGTGCTAAATCTTTAGTTCATCTTTTGGTTGTTCTGGGAGGATTTGATATCATATTTCACCATTTGTAAGCGCAATACTTTCATGCAGCATTACAAGTCTTTTTCTCGTCCTTTCTTTCATTCACTTGAGGGAAAATTAATTCATATAGTTTCAAACTGTAGTGGAAATTGGATAACATTGCTCTAGGGGTTCATTTTTATTAATTTCAATTGGGAGCTCGATGTACATATTCTTTTTGGTATGTGGTCAAATTGGACAATGATGTGCTGGTCCAATTTTCAAAAGCCAGTGAAATTGCAATCATTGATTATAAAATATCTATGAAAGATCAAAGAATGTTCTAAATTTTTAATTTTCAGGGTTAAACAGCTATAGTTTCAAGCAACCACTCTTGATGGTCGAGGCTGTTGCTCACAAACCAACTGATTTTACCCTAAAAAAGTAAAAAAAAAATAGCTGTAGGAGTATCCTTGATTCACCTCTCCCCTAAGGGTTGTTGCTGGTACCTAAAACATTTCATATTTTACTCTCTAGAATACTTGTAATATTTCTAATTCTATGCTCAAAACTGGAACTTTATTGTGTTGAGAACAGGGAATGAAAATACATAAGTTTGCTTCTGACAAAGGGTATTTTCGGAGCTGCCATCTGTAATTTTGTGGTTTTTTTAGCCACTTTTTTTTTCCGATCAATCTCGCTTATTTTTTTTACGACATGTAAGGAATTTTGCGAATCTAAAACTACGAACACCTTCTACTTATTCTCTTTCAAATGAGACACATAATGAAATACTTTTGAGTATATTCGCTTTGTTATTTATTTCTTGTTAATTTAATATCTGATTTATTATTTATACATGGTTTGAAATTAAAAGAAAAGATATACGGTGAATAATTATATTAGGTTAGACATGTTCGGACTTAAATAAAATTTTCTCGAACAAAATTAAATTTAAACATTTATTCCAATGAATATTTTTATGACGAAATACTTGCTGATAAAAATGAAAAAACAAATGGAAGTTTGAAAACAACAAGTAAAATTTGATCTTCATGCAAATCCGATCCAGCAATCCGAAGCATGATCATGCCCGACTCACTTCTTATCCTCCTACCATCTCTCAAGACGATATGGCCATATGGGTAAACGAAAGGGTGCCCAAATCAATTAGTTTCCCGGGGTTTAATCTCATGTTCTCAACTTAATAAACTAATCCTGTTAATTTAACCATCCATCATCACCAACACGTGAGCGCACCTCGAACCGCGTCTATATTTTATCTCCTGGTCAGACAAACCAATATCTGAACTCCCGACTTCACTTTCCCCGTGGACTTGGTGCACAGGAGATCGTCGATCGAGGATTTCAACGAACGGGTATTTTTCGAGTGCGTATTCTCTGAGGTATCTCAATTTTTGTGTGACCGACGTGTATGGTGCATATTCGGGAACAGCCAGGGGCCAGTATTATTTTGTCTTTGGATTCGTGTAGAAAGTATTTGAACGGTCAAGATTTACTATAAAACACTCAAAGTTTGAGATATCACAGAGGATTCGAATTTGTATATTTCGCCAGGTGCCTGTAACAGCTTTCTCCAAACTGTTTGCATTTATTTATGCATGGCTGGCCCCCACCATTACGGAGTTCTTTAGCAGCCCGGAGTGCTGCCCGCTGCGTGTAACATCTATCGCCAGATGCTGCCCTCTCCGGTGGTGTAAAAGAATAAACAAAACAAATTTAGCGCGCGAAAAATCGTAAATTTGTCGAGTTCTTTTGAGGTTGGAAATTTTTTAATTCATTTTTAAGTACGTAAATTTCAATAACGAAGACCATTCAATATGCATTGTTTGCCTGTTTAACATGAGTATATGAAATCGATATCATAGGAGACCTCATAATAAAGAGCGAGCTGAAAATTTTTAATGGAAACACAACCGATTTATTTTTTGGTTATAATGGTTATAATGTGCAAGTACTTTTTTATACTGAATAAGCACCTTTTCCGAAAATTATCAAACTTTGCTTTTTTTATTTTTTTTATCAAGCAAATTTCAATTTCAATTGTTATATTAATTTACATTTTTGCTGATACATATGACTTGTGTTGATGTGAAATTGTGAATGATAACACTAGATTTGAATATATAATAACATAACAAAATAATTTGACTGGAATTTTTTTTTAAAATTAGAAGATAACAAGTCGAGCAATCCATTTTCAACGATGCAACATGTTAAATGAGATCAGAAGAAATTTAGTGTACCATTGCTCCCAAACTTTTTCTTGATATATTTTTTTTAAAATATGGTTCTTATATAATTAAGTCGTACACTTAAGGAAAAGTCGTTCGTTCCAGCTCTGCAACTCTGACTTTTGGCATATATAGACATACGATTATAAATACATTAAGAGGAATTGAATAACAATATATTATGTCAATATTAAAATAAATATTAAAATTAGTTTAATTATTGTTTTGCTTCAATTCACATTTATTTTTTGAATAAAGGTTAAAGATCAAGCCACTGAACTATTTAAAATTCACAAAAAAAATGTTTCTTCTGAATTTTAAACCTGAAACATTTCATATGGAGAATATTGCATTTGCCACTAAATCAAAGAGTGATTCTCATATACTTGATTACTTTGGATGGAATGCATAATATAATCAATAGTTTTCCATTCAACAACGGATTTTCACGCTAGTATTGGTTCATTCAATAATGTTTTAACCGTACTATTTAAACTTGAATTGAATCAATCATGTCTTACCTTACCTCCATAATTTTTTTATTAAACATCACGTTTACTTCAAAATTAATAAATTAGTAATTATTAGAATCAATTATTGTCTGGTTTAGCAGTTGGCGTATTGGCAAACCGTGCATCGACTATTTGAATACTGTAATAATGATAAAAATGCAAAAAAAAAAAAAAAGAAAAAAAAAAGAAAGCTGTTCAAGCACCGGTCGGCGGTGAAATGAAAAAAATGTAAATAGGAAAAAAACAGGTTCACTTCGCAATTTCTCGTACCGCAGTCAGCAGGCGACGCTGGTGAGAGCTGGCGCTCGCACAATAAACCGGTTCAATGGAAACTATTACCTCCCACGTGGCACGTGGGAGGTAACCGGACCAGCCGGTAAATCGTCAGGTGTACGGTTCCTGGGTCCCACCTAATCCTATGAGCCTTACCTCACCTCGCTGGGACCCACTCAGTTCTGTGCCCAGGTCTTTTAAAGAGAGAGAGAGAGATCCTTTGTTAGCACATTTCGGCGGAGGAAGGGAAGATACAATCAATTGAACCACCAGGTGGGTTTTGGTTTCTCTCAGAAATGGAGAGGGATTTTCTGGGAATTAACGCGAAACCAAAGCTGGAATCACCACAGCCGAGAGACGAGGGGAGAGGGCCCGCTTCGAATTCAGGTCCTTACTTTTGATTTCCCTATCTGGTGCGTGCGTGTGTGAGAACTCAGAATTCAGTGGTTATGATTGACTTTACTTTTTAGATGTAGTTTAATTGGGAAGAGATGTAGTTAGATTGGGCTAAATTTGGATATATGATGATACTGATTAGGTAACTTTAGTTTGTTTTAACTCTATTTAGGGTAATTTTTTTTTTTAATAGTAGGCGATTAGTTAGCTTTGTTCATTTCAAGTCTGTTAGGCTATGTTGGAGGCTGTTTATTGAAGCTGAAGAAATAAATACATACGGTCATTATATCCATATAATAAGGGAGATAGCTAATACAAATAGAAATATGGAATATATTGATCTGAATGATTTTGAAGCTACAATATAAATTATTCTTTATGAAAACAAAAATTATGATCAGAAACATCTTCAAAGTTATAGGATTTGGAATTCTGGCATTACCTGACACGTGGGCCTGTAGCAACACACAACTAATAAAATTAAAATTTGCATGTCGTATACATGAGCTCGTTAAAACAAAAAAGGTTTGTCGAATGCGCGCCTTATGTGGTGACCTCGCAACCGGGGATTCGTTCAAGCAAAAAGTGATAATATATCATAATTGTACGGTCTCTCTACTGGTACTGGTCGTTATGTGACTATGTCCTTTTGCTTTTGAAGGATCTTATGCAAATAAATTCAGACGTAAATTGTTGTCGTGATATGAATAATTGATTTTGCACTTTCTGATCCCTCAAATTTTTTATAATTATAGCAACATATGGAAACACGGCATCGCAGTGGCAGTTTACAAATAAGGAGCAACCTCAGCATTTCCTGTCATTTGCAACACGACAAGAAGGGCAATCAAGTAAATTCTCTCCATCGGCCTTTCAGCCCATACCAACTCCTCAGGTACTAATTTATGTGCGTTTTTTTAGCTCCAAAGATTCATAATCATTTAAAAGCTGTTGACATGGTAATGGAGCATGATTATTGTAAATTTTAACTCTCACAATGGTGTGCTACTACTGTGAACAATTCCCTATTTCTGACTTGTTTACTATATTTTGCATTTTAACTTCACCTTCTATTTCAGAGGGCGCTTGTTTTGGATACTAACCAATTGCACCGATCTCAAAGCACCCCTCAGTACATAAGCGAGACTACGGTTCCCTATGTGAACCAAAGGCCCTCTGGAAGGGCATCAACCTCCTTGTCACCTAGAAATGGCCCCTTTGTTGGTCTCTACCAACCAAGGTAACTTTCCTTTGTATACCAGTGTAACCTATTTAAAGTACAGCAAGCTGACATTTGTTACCTTTCTTTTTGAAAGGGAGGTGCCAAAGCAGCTTCCTTCACAACTTACAATATTTTATCAGGGTTCTGTGAGCGTTTTTGATAATATACCGCTTGATAAGGTATTCAATTATTATTTTTCTTTGGGAATTAAGATGATAAAATAGGTGTTAAAAATGGTAGGAGTCTAATGATATGAAACAAGGATTATAGAAAGTTCAAATATATCTTCTTTAGCAGCATTAATTTTCTTATGGATATACCCTCTCAAGTCCATGTATGTCCAATGATGATTAGATTCCCAATCTTATCCTTTCATGTATATCCTTTTGAATGTAGAATAAAACAAAAAAAAATTGTAGTAAAACAAAAAGGATAATAGAATATTAAAATCCCAGCCTTTTCCATCTGTAGCATCCCTAGTCAAACCCTGTGGAGTGCTGGTTCTCCCAAGAGAGCATGCCAATTAAAATATTTAATTAATTCTTGGTGGGAAATTGAGCCTCAATTCAATCAAATTTCCTGAATCAACCACAATTAAACTCCTTCTGTTTCTTTTTGAAGGCTAAAGAAATAATGTCACTCGCTAACAAGGCATCAAGTACTCCATGCACCCCAAATCCAACCTTTGAGCAACCAACAAAAGCACTCTTTAAGTCAGCATCCTTTTCTGGCGGTATACCTGTTAGTTCCAAACCAAAACAGACTCAGAGACCAGACCATGTTTTTGAACCTGTCATGCTTCCTCCATCTGTCTCAACCCAAATTTCACTCGCGCCACAAGCACCAGCTGGGTCGTCATCAATGAGTGCGATAGCTAATGAAAGTCTGACAACCGGGCCCTCCTGCTCAGTTGCTCCAGTAAATACTGCTGTGATGGTGTCTACCACTGCCCCTGATGTGCCTCGAGGTTCCTATATCTCATCAAATTAAATTTAAGTTAGCTATTATTGTTTTCTAAAGTTGAGTCTTGGAGACTAGTTAATGAAAGCAGAAAATTGATTTGAATGGATTGTTAATGCAGCCATACCTCAAGCTCGAAAGGCATCTCTGGCCCGGTTCCTGGAAAAGCGCAAGGAGAGGTACTAATTTCTTTATGTATATCCGTGTTTATAAATTTTTTTTTCTATGTACAATAAATATGCTTCTAAGATACAAATTTCTAAGAAACAACTTTACTATTTCTTCCTCACTAGAGTTTACAACGTCTGTATTGCAAAATATAAAGCTATCCTAATTGATCCTTTCCTTCCTAGTTATCTCCAAAAATTGTAGTTGCCCCCTCCATCCTCACTGTTTTTCTCTTGGCAAATGAGGAAGAAATAGGGTTTATTTGGGCAGTTTTATCTCCATTTAATTTTCAATGCTCAAGAGGGTATGTGAGAAATGTCGTTAGTTTTGCTGGTGGATACATGGTGTGATTTTTTGTGTGCATGCATCAACTTATTTCTCCCCCTACATCACATGAAACGGTATTAGGATAAGATCTGTATCAACCTATGCACTTAGTTTTGCGTACATAAGAAGTTTGGGTTGATTAAACTATCTCATTAACTACTTTTAATCTAAAACCTTTTCTTTTCTCAACTGTTCTCTCAGAGTAATAGCGGTCATGCCCTATCCGAGCACTGCAAAATCAGCAGAGGTTATCCCCTCAAAATCTTCATCTACTGACCTCACTCTTTCAAGCAACAACGATGAGTTGTCACTTGCGGGCTCACCCAAAATTAAAAACTCCAGTGAGGAGTTTCCTAGCACTAGGTTGGAGATTTAGGTGTCAGGTTTTTCAGTTTTCTTTTTTCTAAATAATTTTTTTGGTAGTTAATTTATAAACATGAGATGAAGGCTCTGTTCAGCTAAAGTATATATGTGTTTTGTATATTGGCTGGTTAAGAGCTTATATCAGTGAATATGTGGTAGCTCAGGCAATGAGAGAGCTCTCGTATAATGTTTTGTTCTTTTGTTTATGTGACATGAAGTGAATAATATGGCAATAGATTGTTAGTAGACTTCATAATGATATATAGGTTAAATTTTTTGGGGTTTTGTTATCAGAGGAGACAAAAAAAGAGGTTTTAATGATCTGCGAAATTTAGTGCGCCAAGGAACTATAACATTTCCCTTTATTTTTATTTTTTTAGAAAAAAGAAGTTTAGTTTTTTATTCTGCCAAATTCCATTCAACCAAATAGAGTTCCTGATTGTATAGCACAACTGATGTTTTAAAGCACAGTGATCACGTTATTTGCGACTCATGTCTGCAGTGGCGGAGCCACCATACAACAGGGGTAGGTAATTGTTACTCTTGGAATTTTAAAATTAGATATGAAGTAGTATAAATATGTTGGCCTGTCTACTTCTGGAAATTAAATTGCTTACCTCTGTCCTTTGATAATTCAATACTGCAATCCAATCGAATGAATTAAATTGCAAATTGCGACTGATAATTGACTGAAATTGTTGAGTGTTAATGTTTTTCTTGATTTCTGTTTAAATCTGATTTAGAATTTGGTGAGATTGATTAAAATGATTCAAGTATATAAGTTAATTTTGCCCACTGACCCAGTAATCCGGTAACCCGAAACTTTTTGCCCACCCTGACTCAAATCCTGGCTACGCCACTGCATGCACCATAAAAAGTTTGAACCCTGGCACGAATATTGATCTTATTATTAACTATAACTATGGGAGAACGGATACTAGTGCTAAAAAAATAGACAAGACTAGTATAAGGAAATTACCGATGATGAAATGTGAATCACAAATAATCTGACAGAAAAGCAGCAACTAAGGTGAAGTCTGCTGATTATTTCCCAGCAGAGAGGCTCAGCATCACTTGTACAAATTGTCCCAGCTTTTGTTGGCACAGTCCAATAAGAGCTCAGTATCACTACATCGTACAAACCCAGTTCCAAAAAATGAACCAGCTTAATATGGTCGTTGTTGAATAGTCTCTTTACCAGTTATGTGCGTTAAAGAACAAGCTTCCATGGAACAGATCATACCTCCCTGCCTGTTATAAATGTTCAGTCCCGTTCCGTCAGTAAATATAACTGGTATGAAAAAAAAAAAAGATTTCAGAATTTTCACTCGGTCTTATCTGGAGCCCATTTTGGTGAGACACGAGCCCATAAATCCAATTAGAATTGGCAATCTAAGATAACAAATTCTTTTCTTTTCATCAGGGGAGTTTTGACCCTTTCCGGAATTTCATAAAACTTCAAGATTCTAAACAGAGGTATGGATTGTTCAAAGATGCGAGTAGAGATTTCATTAATCTTTCCATATCACATGCCGTACATGCCGTACAAGAATAGACCTCCAAATTAAAAAAACCAGTATGAGAAAAGCGCCTAATAAAACCACCGATACAAACCCTTTCCGGAAATTCATTGAACTTCTTCAAGATTCTGGAGAGGAATTGATTGTTCAAAGAACCCTAAACCAAACCCTAAAACTCTAAAACCTAAAACCTAAAACTCTAAACCTAATACCTAAAACCTAAATCTAAACTTTAAACCTAAAAACTATAGCTAAACTTAAACCTAAAACCTAGAAAACTAAACCTAAAACCTAAACCTAAACCTAAAACTAAAACTAAAACCAAAAAACTAAACCTTAACCTAAAACCTAAACCTAAACCTAAAACATACTAAAACCCCCAAAACTTAAACCTAAACCTAAACCTAAAACACCTAAAACCTAAACTAATCCTAAAACCTAAACCAAAAAACTTAAACCCCTAAAACCTAAACCCTAAACCTAAAACACAACCTAAACCCAAAACCTAGACTTAAATCTAAAACCTAAAACCCTAAACCTAAAATCTAACGCCTAAAACCCCTAAAACCTAAAACCTAAACCTGAACCCCTAAAACATAAACCTAAACCTAAACCTAAAACACCAAAAACCTAAACCCTAAACACATTGCAAAGTAAGAATCAAATTACTCTTTTAAAAGTATTGGCCAAGAAAAAATAGAAAATGCAATTGCCTCAGCATAGGATGCAATGTGGACCCCAGCAAGCAACTTCCCATCTTCAAATAACTTGTTTCACAAAAAAAAGACAATATACGAGTATTTGTACTAGAGTGCATTTTACTTGAATTGGTAGATATTACAAAAATAACGTGTTGTTCTTGTTTTAAGAAAGCATCCTTGATTTTTGTATTTGCAAAAAATGAGGAGAAAAATAATCTAACAATGTAGTCATGTCTCTAAATTTACTACCCTAAACCTAATGTCTTTTTAGGCAAAGAATAAGGAAGAAATAGAGAACAGATAAGCAGCGGCGAAGATAGCATACAACAGGGGTAGGACTACCTACCCTGGGAAAAAAAAAATTAATTTGAACCAGGTTCAAAAACGAATCTTACCTATCTCTGAAAATTAAATCTGCCTACTCCTGGCCAGCCCAGCCCAATTAAATCTGCCTACCCATAATTTTTAATTAGCACTACTCGCTACCCTTCTAAGTTCAAACCCGCTAACTTAACCAACCCGCAAGTCCGCTATCCTTCTAATTTCTAAATAACAGAGAGACAGATAGGTGATTGAGGCGATTGCGCAGGAGAAAAAATGGCAAGGCGCAAAGGAGAAAAAGAGATCGCGGAGGAGAAAAAGGAACACGCGCGAAGGAGATAGCCTCTGCTCTGCCGACACAGGCACGGTACCGCCTCTTTTTTCTTAACCCTTTTTATTTAATTAGATAATAATAGAGTTTAGCATGTATAATATGTACATTCATGAATGGCTTGATCTAACTAGAGTTTAGCAAAGCTCAAAGATAACCCTAATTTTTACATTCATGAATGGCCGAGAGCCCGTGACTAGTACTGGTATGCTCTTGAACTTTATACCAATTCCGTGTATAATTTGTACATTCATGAATGGCTTGATCTAACTCGAGTTTAGTAAAGCTCAAAGATAACCTAATCAAAAAATTCTTCTAGTTTGTTCTGTTTTTCAAATAGGAACGATGATAATGTTTGCAAAGGAAATAGATGAGAAGAAAAATAGAGAAGGGAGCTTAGATATGAATTAACTTCAAATTAGTTGTTTACAGTGGATAAAAATGTCTATTTTACAAAAGAATGATAGATTTTGTTCTTTTTTTTTCATCTAGTCTAAATTATAGATGAGTTATAAATTACAGAACCATTTAAAAAACATCTAATTTATTGTAATGCTTATGTGGCTTTGTTGTTTAATTTAAATTTGACACTAATTTGTGATATGTAAAATAATATTTGTTATAAATTTTTGACTGAGTTGAAATTTTTTATATTCATTTCTATTATCTTGAGTTCTTATTTATTTTGATTGATGTTGTAATTTTTGTTATGTTTAATTTTTTTTGCAACATATATATTCTCCTATTTAGTTGTACTATAAATATTTTTGCCTACCCCTGATAAAAATCCTGACTTCGCCACTGCTGATAAGGTATAGGGAACTAGGGCTATAGTGGCCACTTTCGGACACCTAGTATGTTTTTTAACCATAAATTATGGGAATTTTCACAAATTCTCAATATATAAATTTATTGTTTTAACAATTCCCAAGTAAAATATGAGTTATGTGTTTTTTTACCTGGCCGCTCCACATCGCTTAATGATATAGTTCATGTAAGTTATTGGTTATATACAATCCATGGTATAAAACTAATTAGCTAAAAAGAAGGAAAAACATAATTCATTACCTAAGAGAACAGAGCCACAGCTATGAAGTGCTTCATTTGTCCATGAAGACATTATCTATTTAAAGGATGACAAATTTTCAACAGTAGAAACCCTCCATGTAACCATTTACTATCAGAAAAATATTTTTTTAACAAATTAGAGCAAAAATCATACTGTGAGGGTTCCATCAGCTGCCCTTATGACACCACCAGATACCGGCGCATCGATTAATTTCAAATCGTCACTTCCATCTGCATTAATTTATACAAGTTTAGGGGTCAATTAAAACGTTGAAACATGCAAATAGGTAAAGCTTAACAAATTAAACCATTAAATGCAAATGCAGAAACAAATAAACAAAGGGTTAGCTCACCTTTTAACAGCAAATAAACAAGATGGGTTACATACCCAGGAGAGACAGTAGAACAAAGGATTATTGATGTACCAACTGTTGACAGCAAAAACAAGTGGGAAATCATTTGAAAAAAATAGAAATTAGGGGAACTTCTTTTGTAAGAGATATAGAACAACAGAGGATATAAGAAAATTAAAGAATTTAAAAAATCTTTTTGTTACCTGATAGTGCACCGGTGTCCCTGTACAGAACACTTTCAGCTTGTGCCTCAGTTGCAATCATTGAAGAGCACTTCCACTTCTGCAAACAACAGTAAATTATTTAAAGGATATGTTGACAGCAAACTAATTAAAACACCGCGGTAACTAATCAAAGAAGTATCAAAGTCAGAAAATAAACTCTTTGTAGTTCGATGGGATTGCTTATCAAATTTGATCCAATTTGAAAGCCAACTGAGTTCAATAATGAATCATCTATAACCTTGTGTCAAGAAAAAGAAAAAGAAATGCCAGTATATATGATAATCAACAATCATATCTATGTTTCAAACCCTCACCGTATCTTTCAGCAAGGAATTCATGTAATCAATTAGCAGATAATCATCAGCAAGAAGTTTCGAGACTATCTCCACAAATACCTTGATAATTATTACGAACAAAAATATCAGACTAAGAGGAACAGAAATAAACATTCTTGGTGCACAAGTAATATGTACCTTCCAATCCCAACTTCATTCTCGAAGTAATAAACTTTATCGGTTAAAGCTTCTCGGAAGAAGAACAAAAAATAATTAAATTATTCATTTCAAGTTAACGGCAATAGAAGTTTGATAAAAGCATATAAAGTTAATTTTCCAACTTTTTTTTTTAAAAGAAAGATCCAATGGCAATTCAAATTTTCATTCTACCTGATAAAAATTGTTCACCCCTCTCCAACGCATGCTTCTTTCCGGATGCAATAACCTGAAATTACCAACATTGGGAAGGTAACATAAAGTAATACATAATTTACACAAGGTAAATGTAATACACAATTGACACAATTTTTAAATGTAATGCACAATTTTTTTTTAAGGTAAATGTAATACACAATTGACACAAGGTTACAATAATTGCTCACAATAATATCTTGGTCCAAAGATTCAGCATATCCTTGAAAGACATATGAATCGTTTAATGATAAAATAAACATCAGAAATAATACAGCAAAAGTAGTACCAATCTTCTTTTAATGATAGTATTCGTAATTGATTTACCTGAAACCTTCTTTTCAATCTTCTGCAACTGACTAGGCATTAGCTGGGATCCAATAATTACAATAGTGCCCTTGCCCAAACCTGTATGTAAGGTCAGAGAAGGAAGTATATCCACTTTAGGCGAGGGGCAAATGTGGAATGCTTGTTTCAAAAATTATAGGATGACTAAAAAAACTCTATTTTTGTACCTTCTATTGTACTTGATATATCAGCAATATCATCAAGTATTGCAACAGTAGCATCTACAACAAAGTAAAATGATATACTCAACTTGGATGAGAAAATAGTTCATGCAACAGAGCACCTTTAGGTAGCTATTTATACTGGTATAGACCGTCTAGTACTGAGTTACCTCTTGTTACCTCTATTAATTTATACTCATCTTACACCGCCTAACTCGCAAAAATCCTTTACATAAGAAGAACTATCTTCCTGCATCAAGAAAATTTAAAATCCCAATGTTATTAGTTTAATCCTTACATACTTGCCCGCGCGTCCTAAATAGCTAAACCAAAAGGAACTGATATATGTTTAGCTTATTTGCCACTGTGACCAACATTTATTTGATTTGAACTGACACCTGACATGTCTGGGTTATTTGCAAAAAAGAACACAAGAGTTCGTCATAGTATTGTAGTAACTGAATTTGGGGGAAACACCTTATTAATTGTGAATCTCCCTCCTTGAAGGAAGAATGGACACATGATCCATGCATCCACCTCTCCTAATACCAAAACAGCTGCATCAGCTTCCTAAAAAATATGAAGTCTGATTTTCTCAGAAGTAAAAGAAAACATAGACCATAGAAGGATGGATTTTAAAAGGGTGAAAAGCGCTTACCTCAGGAAAATGACCACAAAGGGTTGAATCACCTCGTAAACCACAGTGTAACTTGTTCCTGCCACTTACTTTGCTGCAGCTTCCGAATTTTCACAGATATCTCTTGTAAGAGACACAGACTGCATATTTCAGATCAATTAGAAAAAAAAAACTATAGCTAGTAACAAGAAAGTATATTATTATTATTATTTGGTCAACTATAGCTAGTAATTTATCAGAACTCAATGCCCTTGAATTAGTCAAAATTTAAAAAAAAAAAAAAAAAAAAACAGGTAGGTTTCTTCTGAAATTGCTGACCAGAGTCTCTGTACTCTTGTAATTATTAGAAAATATAACTTCGTAAAAACCATTTTTTTAATTTAAACTTGGATCATTTCTCTAAGCAAATACTAAAATTGAGAGAGACATCAAAATTGGTTTGTGTTTTTTTAACCTTGTGAAACATCAAAATTCTTGCGGTGGCATATCACAATATTCATATGGTAAAGATTCAAAAACTTTTTTGGGTTGTCATAAGAAACTGGCTTTTGTGTGGGTTTTTTCCTTTCTCTTGTGATTTGCATCACAATTTAAGAAGCAAAATTGTAGAACGGGAATTTGACAGAAAATATATAAAAAAAATGAAAGAAATACAGAGAGAAATCGAGAAGGAAGTTGGATTTTGGTTGCAAATTTGACTCAAACATGGTTTCTTGCTGATCTCTTAAAGGAAAAACAAAAGGTAGACTAAATTTGAATCAAGAAAAAAAACACAAACCGAATAGCAACATGCTATGTACCTCGTATAACAAACCGAAATAAGATACTAACTTGGATCATTTCTCTAAGCAAGTACAAAAAAAAAGAGACTCATCAGAAAGAAATTACGAAAGTTTGTTTGACCGTTTACCAGAAAGAGAAAGAGATAGTAACTGGGCATAGATGGCCGGACCTCCAAATTATGGCAGAGCAGTAGACATATGACGCGTTGGAGACGGGAGAGAAGAGGTTCCAGCGGGAGGAGGCCACCATCTCTGCTTCTTTCTCTCTCTATCTTGTCAGCGGCAGGAATCTCTGCTTCTCTCTCTCTCTCTCTCTCTGGGTGTGGAGACGACAAGAAAGAAGAGATGGCAGCGGGACGATTCTCTGCTTCTCACTCTTCTCTCTCTGCTTCTTTCTCTCTTTTCTCTGTCTGTCTGTGAGTCTGTCTGTCTCTCTCTGTTACGTTTCGAATGAAATGAGATAAAGGAATTACTAGTTCAATGTATGAATCCTTTTCCTCCTTTTATAGGAGCGGTCGTGAGGGGGGCGAACAAACCAAATAGAGGTGTCAACGATACCATTTTACCCGTTTACCCTACCGTATTCGATAGATGAGGCGGATATGGCGCAGAAGCGGGGGAGACTATCCTCTGCGGAGCAAAACGAACGGACCAGATTAAATCTCAGCCGCTTTGATATTCGGGCTAAAAGAGGGGGCAGTATTATTGGACTTTGAGATTCGTGCCGAGTCAAAACGAACGGACTAGATTAAAAGCTCCGCATAGCTCCGCAGAGAACGACCCCGCAGAGAATACGCTCCCCAGAAGCGGAGGCAACATTTTAAGGAGTCCGGGTCCCCTAATGTAACCCAATTTTTGAGTTTTGACGTGTACGGTGCCTATTCGGTGGTAGCACAGGGGGCCAGTATTATTTGTGGGCTCCAGGTTCTTTAAGATTCGTGTTAGAGCACCTTGGACGGTTTGGATCAAAACTCAAAAATTGGGTTACTGCAATGGATCTGAATTCCATTTTAAGTACGGGTGTCAAAAACACAGTGAGTTGTTCATTTAAGAAAAAATATATATAAAAAATATTATAAGTCTCCAAGTTTTACACATTGTATAATAGTATTTTTTTTCTTGAAAATGAATGAGTCAATTATACAAAATTTTCACTAAATTAATGGGATCATTTTTAAGTACCATAACATTTTACTATAAACTATACTAAAAAAAACATATATAATAAGAGGAGGGATCCATTTGCAACATTTGAAAGTTACAATATTTTACAACAATTTAGTTTTGTAATTTTTAAAGTCCAAAAAGTTGATCCAAACTGTTCAACATATAATTTGTACTAAAATGTGTTTGAAGATCAAATTTTACATTTTTTTGAATTTTTTTTTACTATTTATTAAGTATTTTACAAAATTGTTGTTTTCCAGTGGTTCAAAAATTATCTAAAAACAACAGTTTTGTAAAATACTTAATAAATAGTAAAAAAATTCAAAAAAATATAAAATTTGATATTCAAGCACATTTTAACACAGATTACATGTTGAATGGTTTGGATAGACTATTTGGACTTTGAAAATCGCAAAACTAAATTGTTGTAAGATGTTGTAACTTTCAAATGTTGTAAGTGAATCCCTCCTCATATAATAATTAGTTTTTGAAAATTAATGGGTCAATTGACCCGCATTTGGATAATGTACATCCGCTCCTGTGTATGGGTAAGGTTTTTTTTTCGTTAGCTAATTGGGTATGGGCATGAATAAGAATTTTTTCGTTACCTAAACGGGTAAGGGTACGGATAAAGACTATTTTGTACCCGTTACCCTATAGAGTAATTATATAAAATAAAATTATATTATAATGTTTGAGTAATAATTAGTGATGTTAATATTTATTTGCGTGATATTTCATATGATAATGTTTGAGCAATAAATTTTATGTAATTTTTGTTATTTAATATATGATTTTTGCTATAAGAAAAATGTTAATCATATTACTTTTATTTACATGTTTTGTTATTTAGTTAAATAATTGAATTTGTCCGAAAAAATGTTCGTGTTTTAGAATTCTCTTACTTTATAAAAAAATAATTTAGTTGGAATTGATTGCATATTTGTTTTTGTTTTCTATTTTTTATTAAGAATGTGATTGCATGTGTAAAATGAATGAGTTTTGATATTCTATTCGTAAAATATAATAAAATTAATTATTATATTAGTATTATTTGTTATTCACTCGCTACCGTTTTGTTATCCGATAATTTTAACAGATAAGGATAGGGTAAGATAAGATCAATTCTTAATGGATAAGAGTAGGTTATGGGTAAGATCAATTTTTAGTGGATATGGGTATGAAAATATTTCCACCCTACCCGTGTTGTATCCATTGACACCCCTACAAATCAGCATTGTATTGCTACAGCGGTCGAATGGCCATCCGTACGGCGCGTGATTTCGAAAAGATTAACGAAATCTTTGAACAATCAATTCCTCTACAGAATCTTGAAGAAGTTCAATGAATTTCCAGAAAAGACCCCCTGATTAAAAGGAAAGAATTTGCATCAGTGGTTTTATTGGGCGGTTTTCTCATACTGGTTTTTTTAATTTGGGGCTATTATGTTGTATGACATGTGATTTAGGAAAGATTTAATGAAATCTCTACTCGCAAATCTGGAAGAGTAAAACTCCCCTGATGAAAAGAAAATAATATGTTATCTTAGATTACCAATTCTAATTGGATTTATGGACTCGTGTCTCACCAAAATGGGCTCCAGATAAGACCGAGTTATTTGCGAATGTGTATCCTCTTTCAATATACGTAAAAGTTTCTCTTCACTTTACTGTTTGAGATTTACTCTAAGCCGCTTTGAGATTTGGACTAGCGCAGGGGCAATATTATTTGGACTTTGCGATTCGTGCATAGCTAAAATAACTGATAACGAGACTATTCAACAACGACCATAGTAAACTGGTTCATTTTTTGGAACTGGGTTTGTATAATGTAGTGATACTGAGCTCTTATTGGACTGTGCCAAGTGCCAACAAAAGCTGGTGCAATCTGTACAAGTGATAGCTGCCTCTCTGCTGGGAAATAATGAGCTGGCGAGACTAAGATTATTACCTTGCCACATTATCTCCGCCATTGCAAAGATGGTGTCAGCAGACTTCACCTTAGTTGCTGTTTTTCTGTACTAATTTATTCTTTTTATTAATATTTCATCATCAGAAATCCGTTATAATACTAGTCTCGTCTTTATTTTTAGCACCAGTATCCCACTACAGACTAGTTATTCCATTTTCCTTCTTTGTGGATTTTTCCTGTTGTATTACTGCTTTAGTAAATTTGTGCATAAGCTGGACACACCACATTCCTGAAAGGTTCACACAAAAAATAATAATAATAAAGAATGAAAGAAAGAGAAAAGAAAAGAAAACATGCTTTACCAATCCAAAAAAAACACTATATATCTTGATGATGATGATCCTACTGCAGAAGTTGATAAAGAAAACATTACAGCGCTATACAAATAAACTAAACAGCACAAACATCTCATGATCATGATTTCAACACTGAGACAACAATTTACTAAAACTCAGATTGCTTCAGCCCTGGCAGTTTCAACCAATGTGAAATGAACTCCTTTAAAAATATACAAATTCACCTTTACACAAAAGACCACAAACAACAACTTAGCTGAGGGCTACTAGGCAGTTCTAGAGTTCTTGATCAGCCAATCAATAGCAACATCTATGTTGATTGAATCCTTGCAAGATATCATGTAACAAGACACCTCTCTATCTTTTATGTGTTCCAAACCACTGCATGCACATTCAGAAAAATCAATATAAAGAGACTGGAGGCATATTAATCTAACATATGTATATATTAATTAATGCAACTGACACCTCAGTCGCCTACAGACCCAAATATTAAATAGAGACCCAAATTGATGAGAAAGAGAGAGAGGGGTTGCTACATCTCGACTGGTACTGAATAAAAAAATAATAGGAGAAAAGGTCAAAGCTTACAGCTGATCAACTAAAGCCTGCTTGGAAAGAGCTTCAGATTTGTCAATCTTGTTTCCAAGAACAAGCAGAGGGATCCCTTTTAGAGACGGTTTGCTAAGAAGGTCGTGAAGTTCACTTTTTGCTATTGGCACACTGTCTCTGTCTGCAGCATCCACCACAAATCTGATGGGAAAAGAAATGCAAAGAAAATTAACATGTCAGTTGAAGAAAGGGTTCATTGGCAATTTTAAGCATCTTACTTTGCCTCTTGGTTTTATATCTACTGTACCAGATGTAATGGAATTCCTACCAGTCTACCAGTTGAAAGCAGAGAACCATTTGATACATATTGCATGCTTGGTGCGCACGGAGATGAAAGTCTCCTAAGGTACAAGGTCTTGGAACTGTACCAATTTAAGATCTTTACGTGTCGATTACTAAATTTACACAGCAAGAAAACAACTTTAGTTAACTCCTAATGGAAACCATATTACAACACAGAGGCAAAAAAAATATCTGGCTAAAAGGTTAAAAAAATATAGCAAAATTTCTTGAAAGGGAGGAATTACAGGACAGCAGAGACGCCGCGGCAGTATCGCTCCCACATGGTACGGAATCTTCTTTGACCACCCAGATCCCAGAGCTTTATAGTCACATTTCCTTTTGTTACTTTGCGCATATTGAAGCCCACCTAGTTTGTCATGCACAGAACAATATCATATCAGCTTAAGAAATTAATCTCAATCCATTAAAAGGGGCTATACAAAAGTGGCCCAATAAGTAAATATAAGACATTGCAATCAGATGAACAAGCATATAATAATAAAAAAAGATCATAACATTGATGGGAAAACTAAAAAAAAATTATTGGGCCTGGCCATGCTTTGGGTCTGCTAATTTAGAGTCAGAAGTAAGTTGTCAGTTTTGTGAGAAAAAGAAGGAGAAGAAGCAATTACAGTTGGAATCATGTCTTCGCTATAGCCACCTGTCTGAAAATTTAAAAAAGGAGAAAAGTAAAGATTAAATTCAGGAAAGGCAACACAAGGAATGAAAGAACTCATAAGAGATGAAAATGCACTTACTGCAATTGCATTAACTAGAGAGGTCTTTCCAGCATTTTGTAAGCCAACAAGAGAGAGCTCCATTTCCTGTTTAAAGAACAAGCTGGGAAAGGAGCAAAGGAATCATTCAAAGAATAATCTAACAAAAAATTGTAGCTTAGCCACTAGATATCCTATAGTCTTTAAACAATGTAGTGATAAACTAATACTGTTAGGAGAAGTCCTAGAATCACAAGGTAGGAAGGTTCAATTTAGAAGACCTTTGGAAGGATATGATCTCATTGAATGGGCTGAAATCCTTTCCATTATTAGCACTATGGCTTTTACTTCTCACCAGGATAAGATAATATGGAGATGGGACCATACAGGAAAGTTTCCTACTAGATCATTATATACATTTTTTAATTTTAGAGGAGTTGTACCCTGGTCTAATGAATTGATCTGGTGGAGCTTACCAGTACCCCAAAAAATAAGAGCTTTTATGTGGCTGGTAGCTCATAATTCTATCTTAACCAAAGATAATTTAGTAATTAGAGGGTGGGTTGGGGACCAAACTTGTTACTGCTGTCCCAATTATGAAACAATAAATCATTTATTTTTAAAGTGTCCTTTAGCTCAGCAGGTCTGGTTCTGGCTTGGGAAAAGTCAGAATTTGCTGCATACATGGCTATTCTTTTCAGACATTGTCCAATTTGCTCCTCTTACCAATAACAGGCAAAATAAGTTTTTTGATAGTACTAAGTGCTGTGTGCTGGTCTCTTTGGAAACACAGAAATGATATATGTTTTAATCAAAAAAGGGTTAGTTCAGCTAGAAATTTGATCTTCCAAATTAAATCTTTGCTTTGCTATTGGTCAGGAAATGTAAAGGGAGCAGTGCAAGAGGCAATTGAAGAATGGATGCCAGTGGTGGAGGATGCTATACCGCTGGACCACTATATGCCCCTGGAGATGGTGCTGTACCATCCACCAGAGTCACCACCTCAACCATGAAGCTCAACAATGGCCAATTTTTGTACTTAGCATATTACCTTAACCCATGCAGTGTGGCCTAGTTATTACGTCTTTAGAATATTTTTGGAGTTTAGATGTAGCTAAAGCTTGGCTGCTTAATATGCTTTTATGTTTACTTGTTATTTTGCATGGATATATGGATCACCAGGTCTGTGGTGCTATAACTGGCTGTTTCTTGTAATTATACTTTCCTATCAATGGAATGGGCTTTTTTTGCCTCTTTTTTAAAAAAAAAAAAATAGTCTAACAAAAAAAATTAAATTCTGCTAATTGCCATTACTACATAAAGTTGAGATAACAAGAACGATACCCCAGTCCATATGTAGCTGTACATACTGGTATTGGATCTAACAAGTAAATTTAAAAGTTCTCAATTGCAACTGTTTTCAGTCTGAACTAAATTTAAAAGTCCGATTATGCCAGAATCATCCTCCAATTAGTCAATCAAGCCTCAATCCAATTAACTTCTCCTACACTATCAATTTCGGAAAAAGAAACTCTAGATCTACCTTAATTTTTTTCGGAAAATAAAATCTACCCTAGAGTTATTCCATCACAATTAACAAGGGAATCGAACAATAACCCAAAAGAACAATTTATCAGAACAAAATCAGGTAAGTTTAATCTACCTGCGAAGCCAATTAAGCAAAGAATCGAAGAGCCCCATCTTCCCTTGAGAGAAGCGGTGGTAGCGTAGAACTGTAGAAACCCTAGGCTGGTATATGTACGAGTAGTAATAGAAGAGACGACAAAGCGAATTAGCGGCGCGTAGAGAGAGAGAGAGAGAGACGGGGTGGAATGGGAAATGGGAAGGTGTTCCCGCTAGAAAACGCCAAGGCAGTACAAAGTATAGACTATAAAGCAAAGGAGGATTTTTGATAGACATTTACGGAAAGTATCCTATATACATTGCTTTTTGTTTAGGCTGCAGTCTGTAGCCTGTAGCTAACTTTTGTCTGTGATACACTAAAAGCGGGTCGGGTCTGGATCGGCTGATATGGCTCTCTTTGGAAATTATGTAGCTCAGAGAATTAACGTGATATTAACATTGTATATCGCTAGGATTTAAAATGAAGTTTAACAATTCCGAACTGGCTAGCCTTGCGACAGAGAAAAGCGAAAAGCCTTTGTTAAGGGTTTTCAACAGCCGCCTCCAAACTCCACCCCTACCCATCTCCCTCTCCCTCCTTTCTTCACTTGTTTTCACTATTTTCACCTCTTGTAATCCAAGCAACACCTCTTCTCTTTCGGTTCTACCTTCTCGAGCGGAGAGGAGAATGAGAGAGAGAGGAGAAATTGAAGCCGAGCGGAGTAGATTGAAGCTGAGAGTGCGGTATCGTCGGAATTCGGAGCATAGAGTTCACATCTTGATTAGAGCGCGGTGGTGAGTAAATCCGGTCGCTGTCAGAGCGCGGCGGCCGTTAAAGAAGCGGATCCGATCGTAGAGCGAGATGGCGATTAAAGTACTAGAGTGATCAACATCTCGATTGGAGCGCGACGGTGAGTAGATCCGGTCGTCGTCAGAACGCGGCGGTGGTCAAAGAAATGGATCTGATCGTGGAGCCAGATGATGATTAAGTATTAGAGTTATTACGAGAGGATTAAAATATTATATTAATTTAGAGGATTTTATGAGATAAAATAATAGATTTAAGAATTACGATCATTTGACTCATTGTAAATAGATTTTTTATTAATAAAATTATCGGTAGATATTTAAAGTCACTAACCTTAAAAAAACAATTCCGAAATTTAAGAGGGTTATTTTGGTATTTAATGGTTTAACAGATATAAAATAGTCAGTAAATTACAACATCAACATTATCTTTTAAATTAACTTTTTCATATTTTAAGCATTATCAATTATAAATAATATAACATATCAATTGTAGTAATGTATTCGAGTCCGGCTAGTATAACATTGGTGTCATTTCGGCTTATATAACACCAACTCCAAAATCTATCGTATCGACTTCAAACGGTTAATCCAACCGTTCAAACCCTTCTACTTTATGAGTTGTGCATTTACATGCAAAATTTTATAATTTTTTGAATTTTTTAGTATCAAATCAAGCGGTCAAATGTGTGAGTTTTTAAGTTAATTTTAATGCATTCATTTTTCGAGATTTTTGACCGCTTGATTTGGTACTAAAATAAGTAGAAAATATTTTTTTTTGCATGTAAATGCACAACTCAACATTTCTTTAAATTAACTTTCAATTTACGATATCTACTTATAAAATAATATAAAATCTCACTTGTAGTAATGTATATTCGTAATATAAGTATGATGGAAAGATTAGCATTTCATTTTTTTTTTTCCTTTTCTTTGTTGTACAGATGAAGTCGAAAATAAAAAAAAAATTATGAGCACATATGATTTAAACTAATAATAAAACTGAAGAAATGTTCGTTATATTTTTATATGGCCAGAAACGCGAAATCAGGATTTAATATTTTGTGGTGTATTGACTAAACAATAACGATAAAGAACGCTATAGCAATGATTAGCATAATATGTAAAAAGCTTGGTATTTTATTATGTCGTGCAACACTTATTTGGGTTTCCGTTAAGCGACTCCTGTGTTTACCACATAATTCGACATTAAACAAAGTATATGGTCTATGTTAGATATCTCAAATTTATTCAGTAAATGCTAAGAAAATTTTTAAGTTGATTCCAAAGTTTTGAAAAAGATAAAAATAAAGTTGGTTCTAAAAGTTCAATTTGTATCAGATAGGAATAGGATCTTGTATTTGAAAAGAAATAAGTGAGTCTCTGAACTTCTCTATAATAATCAAAATAAACCCTTTAATTAATTTAAAGAAAAATTATGGCTAACTTATTCTTTTTTCTTAAAGAAAAATTAAAACCAGTTTGGTAAAATAATAATTTAAAAACCAACTATATATTTTTCTGGACATGCTTGCAATAGACTGTTGTTGGAAGATAAAAATAGAAAGGCACCACATTTTTAAAACAACGAAAACCATCTGGTGGACACTGTTGGGAATTCACATCCTCTCCGTTACTGCACAAGAGAATCTTTTATAATTAGTGGACCCGAACCGTTCTTTTTAACTTGGCATGAATCTCAAAGCCCAATAATACTGCCCCTGCGCTAGCCAGAATCCCAAAGCGACTGAAATTTAATCTCAAACCGTAAAGTGAGGGAAATCGTCTAAGGTACCTGGGAGGATACATATCCCATTGTCGGAGTCCAGTATAAATCGAAAAAAATTTAACGCAAGTAGGACCGTCTGATAGACACCATAAGTGCCCAGTAAAATGCATGATGTACCTCTCTGCTAGTATGGATGCAAACATATCATATATTATACATCCGTATTCGAATCCGTATCTAAAATTTATATATAGATATCCTATATGCGGATATAGATACAAATAAGATTTTAAATTTTAATTATTTGTATCTGAATACTAAATATATATCATGTAGTTTAATATATATTATAAAAAAAATTATGTATATATCTACAGATATCGTATATGTTTAATATCCGATTCGCATACAAATATGATTTTACCACCGTCCTATCCGTTTGGACTCCTATCTGCTAGTTGGACAAGTATCCTATCAGGTACTGTAAAAGATACTCCTCACTTTACGGCTTGCGATTTACTCCCGACTGCTTTGAGATTCGGACTAGCGCATGGGCAGTATTATTGGGTTTTGAGATTCGTGCCAAGTTAAAAAGAATATTCCGGATCCACTAGTTGTAAAAGATTCCCTATTACGTAGCGGAGAGGATCTGAATTCTCTGCTAGTTTTCATGTATGAACAAATAATTCTACATCATGATTGATCTTTTGAAAAGAAGAATATTCTAAAATTTTATTCATAGATATGCGCCATCAACAGCCTGGCATCGTTTAAACGGTGGCCCACATCTAGGTACAAAATTTTAAAATGTCTACCATTCTGATTTATAAATCTATAACTATAAACCTCAAAATTTGGAAGTATATTAATTAAATAAATGCCAAGTTGGAGACCAGCAGCACAACCTGGAGACCAACCTGGAGATTTTTCCAACAGCAAATGAGCGATTTTTTCAACAGCAGCACAACCTGGAGACGCAGGAGATGGTTCAACCATCTCAATGTGGAACCAAAATTGGGGCAAGGGATTCATGAGAAAAAAACTTCAAAACCTATTCTCTTTTACAATCGATGCCGGCCAAACACTGAGACAAGCGAAGACCAACTTGCACGCCAATTTCAGACCAAACCTGTCCATTGAGGCGGAACAAGAGCTGCACCAATTGTGGATTATAATGGATGAGGTAAATCTGCAGCAAGGAAGGGAAGACGAAATAATCTAGAAAGGGCACGAAACGGGGATCTATACGGTCAAATCTGCTTATAGGCCGCTCAAGAATGGACCGAAAATCAGAACAATGATCTACAAAATTTGAAAAGTTCCTGCACCCACCGAGGATGAAGCTCTTCACGTGGTTGGCAAACCGAAACAGTATACTCACACACGATAACTTGGAAAAGCGGAGATGGAATTTGGCAAGTAGGTGTGTCTTATGCAAAAAGGCTCCAGAAACCGGAATTCACCTCTTCCAGGAATGTCAATACACGCGACAACTGTACGTGAAACTAAAGGCCACCAAACCGTCCGAGTACTGGCCAACATGCCCGACAATAGAAGTATTCAACAAGGCAAAGACAGGACCTATCAAGAAAGAAAAAAAAAAAAGGGCAATGATAATCATGCAGTTCGTTATTTGGAGGGAGCGCTGCGCACGCAGTTTTGCGGATAAAGAAAAAACACGAACAACTTACTGCATGAAACAATCGGCCAATTGGATTTCTACGGATATGGGAGACACAACACGGAGTAGAGAGGAATCCACCAAACGAGTTACTAAAACGGGAATAAAACCAAAAGGAATAGCGGAGCTGGACCATCAATTCATGGGCTCTTACTGGTACGGGTCCCCACTCGGTACCGATCCGGTACAGGATACCCATACTGGTACAACCAACCTAACGGAGGGTGGAGTGGTACGCTATGCCATCAGGAGATTTCAATCAGCTTATCATTTTTTTTTATATTCCACTTAGTTTGTTTTCATTTTAATTTTCTTTACTTCTCAACTTCCATGCTCAACTGTTTTGAGGAATTTCTTTAAGTTTTTATTCCGCATTTGATTTTCAATTGTGTTTCTACCAGTGGATACAAACTCTGTAACCATTTTTATTATCAATGGAATAGGACCAAGACCCTTATTTTTTCTCAAAAAAATAAATGCCAAGTTGCGATAATCAGTGCACTGATCTAAACCGTGCATATCCAACAAACATTTGTCGCGTGAATTCAAATTCAAAATTATTTACAACTATCTCTGCAGCTATTACCTATGCAACCGAAATTTTTATTTTTATCATTAAAAAAAAGATAAACAAAAAATTACGATTTGTGAAAATTCTTATTTTAACACGACTGCAACGTCAAGTTACGGCCAACACTTCCTTTTTCCTATTAACATCCGCTGCAACATTCTTTTTGGGTCTATTTGTTTCTAACCAATCATAGTCTCATTCAAATTGAAAGTCAAAGTTGGTGCCAAAAATAACAATTATTTGGCCGCAACTTCAGGTTACCTCCGTGTTAAAAATAAAATTTCTCAAATTTTGTGATTTTTTTTAATGGTAAAAGTAATAATTTCGGCATATGCAACAACGAGCAACGGATTAAAACTTGAAACAGACAAAAGGCGAAATATTTATTCACAAGTGACTTTTGAACTCATAAGTGACTTTTGTTTATTTATTCATAAGTGAAACAGACAAAGGCCTATGCAACCATGATATTTTTTTTATTTACCCATAAGTGACTTTTAAACTGGAATTAATAATTTAGATTCAAAATATTTTTATTTTTTTTCAGTAACACACAAAGAAATGTTTTAAATTTTATTACAGCCGCAAAAAATATGGCCTGAAAAATATTGATCCGGGTTATTTGTTGCAGTCTTTCTAATAAATTCAATTATATAATATTTCATCTATTTTAAAGAAATATTAAAATATTTCTAATATTTCAATACAAAAAATAAATAAATCATAACATCTTCTATTTATTTAAAATATGAAAATCAGAAATTCTATTTTGATAAATAATTTTCCGAAAATAGGATTCTTAAATCCGGGTAATTATTTTGCGCGAAATAATTTCTCGATTTGAGCAGACCCAAAATTTTTGCAAATAAGGTGCAAATTTGTAAATTTTGTATTATTTTTGGATATTAATAAAAATATCGGCAAAATGGCTGTTTTTCAAGTTAACTCATACTAACATAGTTCTCCTATAATATTTGTAATAGTTTTCTTAACATCTCTCTGAATTTTTTTATGAATAATATACTATTCGTTTCATATTATTTTTAGAATTTTAAGAACCTTTTGTTTGTTTTTAAAACATTGATATTAATATACAATTTACATTATAGAACATTAAAATTTTCCGAAATATAGTCGTATTATTTTAATTCAGATTTTTTCGGAATTATTTCTAGATTATAAACTTGTAACTATTAAAACCCTCAAAAGTGAAGAGGAGGATTCAAATGCACCATTACTTTTGTGCTCCAATATGCTCCACATCCTTTATTTCATTTTCAAAGTTCGGACAATCGATCTGAACCGCTCAACATGATCTTCATAATAAAATATGCTTGGATACCAAATTTTATATTTTTTAAAATTTTTTTACTATTTTTTTAGATAGGTACAAAATCATTTTTTTAAGGAGATTCTGAACCATCCGATAAAGTGATATTGTACCTATCTAAAAAAATAGTAAAAAAATTCTAAAACATATAAAATATGGTCTCCAAACATATTTTATTATGAAGATCATGTTGAACGGCTCGGATCGACTGTTTGGACTTTAAAAATAGAGATAAATGTAAAGCATATTGGAGCAAAAAATTATGATGCATTTCAACCCTCCTTAAAGTAAACACGCATTGTACCGGCCGCGAATATTTTCATCGGAGAATGGATGCGGTTTAAATGGAATCCCCTGAGCATTGGATCTGTTTCAGCTCTCTGAATTGGAAATTTTCAGAATTAATCTTTTCAAAATATTTCATTTTTACATAACTGATTGTTATTAGGTCTCCTCATAAAATAAAATTTACATAAAATTTGCATCTAGTGTCCAATCTTAATTTTTTAATTCCTCCCATAAAATTTGCGAACAATTTTTTTTGCACTCTCTACTGGTTCGTCTGTTGTGTTTAAAAGATTTTTGGAAACTTATAACCTTTAATTTACATTTTTTTTTATCTTAATCAGATGATTAAAACAAATTAATTTTTTATTTTACAGACGGTACATAATTTTTTTATTTTTGCATGATTTTCTAAAAAATATGAATATTAGGGTATTCCTATTTTAAAATTTTCTGTGAATTTAAGCAGGGAAAATATGCTTTTTGTAATTAATAATTTTAAAAAATTGTTGCTGACCTTTTGATATTTATCATATTATCATAATTATAATTAATATAACTGTTATTTTTTTTCGAAAAAAGAAGGGTGATGTTAATACAAAAACCCTAAGGCGTTGACCTAATGGCCCGAAGTCAGTGGTGCATGAAAAAAAACAAAAATCCATGAAGAAATTGTTCAAACATAAATTGAAACTAACAATGGCCGATATTTACCACTTTTGACTTTGGGCTCATGGATCAGCAAGGCCTGGCCCACGGGGGATTCTGTGCAGAGAGAAAATGAAAAACAATGAAAAATGTGCAAATTCCGGATCAATTCATACTATGAATTTATATTTTTATTTTCAAAATTCAAACTGTTGATTTGAACTGTTAAATATGATTTCATATGAAAATATACTTAAAGTTTCAATTTTATATATTGTTTTTATGATTTTTTACTATTCTTTTAGATAAGTTGATTCATAATTTTCAAATCATGTAATTTTTTACTTATTGAAAAAAATACAAAATAAAAAAATATAAAATTTAGTCTGCAAGTACTATTTATATAAAGATCATGTTAAACGGTTCAGATTGACTATTTGAATTTTAAAAATAAAGATATAAAGCTATAGTAAAGTACAATGACATTGTGTAATATGCAATATTACCATAGCCTCACTAAATGCCGATATTTTTATTAAAACCCCCAAAAAAAAACAAATTATCAAATCTGCTCCCACTCCAAAGTTATAATTATTTCTACCCTAACCGCCCGTGGGCTGGGCGGTCCACTTTTCCCACCCGACCGCCCAGCCACTGGGCGGTCCACTGCCATTATCTGACCGCCCAGCAGCTGGGCGGTCCGCTATAAAACCCTATAAAAGGAGCTTTTCTCTCTCCAGATGAGCACAGTATTCATTCTCCACACCCACAAAAATTCCAGAACCGAATGAGAGAGCCGTCAGAGGCGATTTTGAGGCGATTGAGCACAGTAATCCCAGCACAGTAACCCCAGCACAGTAACCCCAGCACAGTAATCCCAGCACAGTAACCCCAGCACAGTAACCCCAGCACAGTAACCCCAGCACAGTAACCCCAGCACAGTAATCCCAGCACAGTAACCCCAGCACAGTAACCCCAGCACAGTATTTTCAGCACAGTATTTCCAGAACAGTAATTCCAGAACAGTAATTCCAGAACAGTAATTCCAGAACGGAAATATGTTGGTTGCACTGTATATGGGCGGGAAGTTTACCCGGGGTGCGGAGGGAGCACAGTACACCAAGGAAGCAGCCTACGGCTTTGAGGTAAATGAAAATACCTCATTTGTTGAACTGAAGGGGATAGTTTATGAAAAAATTGGTGTGAACCCCAACCGGTGTGATATAGATTTAGCTACCCGGATTAACACAGTTAGTGGTGGTAGACCTTACTATACCAGGTATCCAATAACTGATGAGTCGGTATGGAGGAGTGTTTACAACACTTTTCAGACACAGGGGGTAATGGTAATGGACTTATATTCAAGGAGAGTTCAGCGTGAAGCCGGGGTTGGAACATCTAGGGAAAATAGAGGTTATGATCACTCGGGTTATGACAACCCGCGTCACTCGAGTTATGACAGCTCGAGTTATGAGCACTCGGGTTATGACAACCCGGGTCATGAGCACTCGGGGTATGACAACCCCCGCCACTCTAGTTATGACAACTCCCGCCACTACAGTTATGACAACCCCCGCCCCTCGAGGTATGACAACCCCCGCCACTCGAGTTATGAACCGCCCGTATCACCTGTTTATGAGAATTTTGTACCTGATTTTACCACCGATCTACCACCACCACCACCTCCTCCTGAAACTCCAATCCAACCCAGATTCCCATCTGTACCACCATCAATACCTTTAGTGTCACCCATTGCTACCCGGAGAGACCTTGACCTTGACGCTGAGCTCGATGCCATACCACAAAGAAATTTGGAAACAGGTGACGAATGGGAAGGGGATTGGGATTCTGATCACGAGTCAGAAGGTGATGGAGATTATTTACCTAAGGAAGACAGATTTCCGATTAGAGGTCGGACAGATAGGCATCCGTGCCCCACATTCAACGATACCACTGCTTTTGAAGAGGCAGACATCTCATTTTTTGGGCCGCGTGTCAGGTACAGTCAAGAGCTTGCTCCGCAGCAGGTTTACACCAACATAGATGAACTTGTGAAGAAAATACATGAGGTCCATGTTCACGGCAACTGGGAGTGCCGAGAGGAAAAAAGGGACCGAAGAAGGTTGGTAATGGTTTGTAAAGACGGAGTGCATTGCCACTTCCGTCTATATGCAACTCCTGTGGGTAAGGGCGAGGCATGGATTATTAAGAAGTGTGAACCACCTCACACATGTAAGGCTGCGTCATCAAGGAAAGACCATGCAAATCTTACGGCTTCACTTATTGCCGATGTAATTGAGAATGACGTTAAGGATGACCCATCGATGAGCCTCAAGGAGGTCGGTAGAGCTGTCAGACGGGTTTACAAGCATGTCGTCCCAAAATACAACAGGTTGTGGAGAGGGCGTGAACTTGCGATTTGCCGAATGTTCGGTAGCTGGCATGGGTCATACAGCTTGCTTGCACCATTGCTGCAGGCCATAGTAAGTACAAATCCCGGCACTGTCTTCGAATGTTGGAATATAGGCGTACCGACTGTCGACAACGCGTTGCAATTCAAGGCCATAGCATGGGCGTTCGGACCATGTATTCAAGCTGTGCCGTTCATTAGACCGGTCATCAGTGTAGATGCATGCTTCATGTCTGGCCGTTACGACGGGAGACTGCTGATCGCATGTGCATATGATGCTGAAAACCAATTGTTGCCTTTGGCCTTTGCAATTGTTGAGAAGGAGGACGGGGAAAACTGGGGATTTTTCATGAGCTTCGTAAGAAGACGAGTGGTTGGCGACCGGTTCTTTTGTGTCATATCAGACCAGCACAAAGGAATCAAATATGTTTTTGATCGCCCAGATTTCGGGTGGTCGACAGCGAACGGCGATTGTGTGCACAGGCTGTGTATGCAACATGTTACAGAAAACCTACACAAGAACTGCGGATCTGGAAAATGGGTTGCAGATACATTCAGAATTGGTGCCAAGAAGAAGAAGCCGAGAAGGGTGGAAGAGATGTTCAAAGATTTTGCCAAGGTATGTATATATGAATTATTTGTTGACTTATATTTTTTAATTATTTAATCAAATGCTTTCTCAAGGTGGGAAAAAATTTGTACTTACTCAAGGTGGGAATTTTGTACTTACATTTTGCAGATATTTTCTGACTTATATATGAATTATTTGCAGTACTGTCCAAAGGCAAATTTGTACTTACTCAAGGTGGGAAAAAATAATCCCGCCGATCTGGCTGAGCCACCCGCATATGAGAAGATATTGCAAGCCCGTGATGGAGGTTTCCGATGGGGAATTATGACCACAAATGGGTCTGAGTCCTTAAATGCTGTTTTCAAGCAGAGCCGGCAGTTGCCCGTCGCAGCAATTGTGGAGGACACCTTCTACAAGTTAAATGCATGGTTTGTTGCACGGCGTGCTAAAACCCTCGAATTACTGTCAAGGTATGTATATTTTTATTCAGAGATTTTGCCAAGGTATGTATATTTTTATTTGTTGACTTATATTTTCTGAATTACTGTCCAGGAATCAAACGTTTTCAACAAGGGTGGAAGGAAAACTAAGGAAACATAGGGAGAAAGGTGCAGCTATGAGAGTTGTCCCGTACGGGGATAACCAAATGGAATTCGAAGTGCACTGTCCAGATGAGTTTGCTCCAACCGGCCGTAGACCGGATGGGACTATGGAGTTTGTGAAAAGGATGTTCAAGTATGTTGTTATTTTTGCACCTGACAATACTGTAACATGCACTTGCCAAGGAATCCAGTTGGCCCACATACCTTGTTCTCATGTTATGGTGGTGTGCCAAGAGAGAAACTTCTCTGAGGATGATTATGTCGCTGACATGTACCGGACCGATTACCTTGCAAGTACTTGGGGTGCATCTTTCCATCCTTATCCCAACCAGTATCAGTGGCCGCCCTATGTTGGTGATAAAGTCTATCCCGCAAGTGGGTGGATCAGAAAAGGAAGAAGACCCCACAAGCGTCAAGTAATGACCATGGACGAGATGGAAGGTAGGCGAATGGGACATCAGGCCCGCCGTTCAACAACTGACAGGCAGCGAGCAGGTACGGTTGATTCCTTTTATTTACTTATATTCTTTTTATTTACTTATATTTTATTCGTTTACTTATATTTTGTTTTGATTTTATTTCAACTGGAATGCAATGCAGATGCCATTAATGAAGCCAACGAAAGAGAAAATGCTAGAGTTGTTGCTGAGGCTACCGGTAGTAGCCACCGCAGGGGTGAAAGCTCAGGAACCGGTAGTAGCCGCCGCACTCATGAAAGCCCAGGAACCGGTAGTAGCCATGGAGAAACATCCGGTAGTGCTGCAGAACCAGCTGCACCCAGACCCAGACGTCGTATTTTGAGTTTGTTCGGCCGTCGTCGCTGATTACCAAGTTTTGTTAAATTATGTTATGAACTATTTTAGATGTATATTGTGAACTATTCTAATTGGTAGTTTGTGAACTATGCAATTTTTTATTTGCCTCGATTATTTTATATGCTTCATTTTTGTTATTTTTATTACTTAATTACGTATACAAAAACTAACAACATAAAACATAAACAAACACAAAACTAATGAAATAAAGTCTACGACATAAATTCCTAAAAATTCTACAACATAAATTCCTAAAAAATCTACTTCTTACAACGAGCCTTGAAAGTGCAAGGCACAAAGTCATCATCAGAGTTTGCCTGATCTGGATCAGTCACAGCAGACGAAGTGGTAGCCTTACCAGTACACGGAACAAACTTATCGTCCGATGCTGGAGGCTCTGGATCAACTTTCTTCTTTTTCAAACCAAAGCCGTAGGGGTTTTCCACAAAGTCATCGTCTGAAATTTCATACTGAACATGTCGTTTCTTCCATTCCTCCAGCTTACATGTCTCACAATTAAAAAAATCACGACATATTTGACACTTGTATTTTTTTTCCTCATTTTTACCTCGATCACTAATTGACCCTCCTCTCGCTACGCGACGATCTCGGTTGCTCGCTTTCTTACCTCCACTGTTACTGTCCATACCTCAAAATCGCCTCTGACGGCTCTCTCATTCGGTTCTGGAATTTTTGTGGGTGTGGAGAATGAATACTGTGCTCATCTGGAGAGGAAAAGCTCCTTTTATAGGGTTTTATAGCGGACCGCCCAGCAGCTGGGCGGTCAGATAATGGCAGTGGACCGCCCAGTGGCTGGGCGGTCGGGTGGGAAAAGTGGACCGCCCAGCCCACGGGCGGTTAGGGTAGAAATAATTATAACTTTGGAGTGGGAGCAGATTTGATAATTTGTTTTTTTTTGGGGGTTTTAATAAAAATATCGGCACTAAATGAGACTTAAAAGTCTTGTAAATTATCGTTAGTTTTGTTTGACTTGAAGTTACTATTCATCAATTTCGTAAATTATCGTAAATTATTTTCTTTTGTTTGACTTCTGTAAATTGAAAGTTCTGATTGCTTGCTTGTGAATTGGAATTGGAAATTTTCAATCCACATACTATTTTAAGTAAATAGTCAATCTTCAATTCAAGTATCCAACTAACACGCATTACCATCAAGTTAAATATTTTTGAAGTAAATAGTCAATTCAATCCACATACTATTTTATGTAAATACTAAATAGTCAATCTTCAATTCAAGTATCCAACTAACACGCATTACCATCAAGTTAAATATTTTTGAATTAAATCATCAATCCAATATATTTTTATCAAAATGATAGTAGGTAACAAGGGTAAATTATCAATCCAACCAACACGCGTTACCATCAGGTTAATAATTTTGAATTAAATCATCAATCCAACCAACACGCATTACCATCAGGTTAATATTTTTGAAGTGAATCATTCATCAATCCAACCAATATGCATTACCATCAGGTTAATATTTTTGACCAAGTAGAATTCTTGATCTTGATACTCGATTAGTGTCTGAATTCGTATCACCTAAGGTAACGGAATATTTTTGTTTGGATCTGGGCCGTCCAATCAGAATATGCACGGCTATTAAAGTGACTCTGTATGTTCCATCTCGAGCTAGATTGACCCAGATTCCAATCAGACGGTCGTGATCCAAACAAAAATATTATGTTACCTTAGAGGATGTGGATTCATTAGTGTCTATGGTCTCAAATCATCCAATTTTTTTATTAATAGAAAAAGTGAAAAAGGATACATTCCTAGGAAATGTCGATACGTAGGAATGACGATAATTTCGATAGACATCTCTGTCCACATATCCAAATCATAATTCAAATTATAATCATATCGTTGAAAATAAACAGAAAATTTAATGATGGTTGGGAATTTTTATTCCGTTAAAAAAAAAAAAAATTATTCTCTCTGTTTTCACTCCTAAGTGTAGCCCCTTGATGAGTCCAAAATGGTACTAACAATTTTCAGTATAAATTAATATACCTTCTAACCTTAATTCTACTTGCGTTCAGATCATAAGCGCATAATCCTACTGTGTAGTATAATTGAGATGTCGATCCACATAGATAGTGTATTGGATTTCTAACAATTTTCACTAGTCTAGATACTTTAGGGGTTTTGAAAACAAGTTTAAAATAGCTTTTAATAATAAAAAGGTATAATTAATAAAATGTATACTTTAGGGGTTTTGAAAACAAGTTAAAAAAGTTGAAAACAAAGTTTTGCATAAATTCGACACTTTTGCTACGTTTTTGGTCTAAATATACAACTTTCTCAAAAATCCTGCCAAAAAGACCTAAAAACACGTTTGCGGTAAATAAATCGGAAAAATTGCTACTTTGCATGCACTTTTCGCCATTCTTCGGAAGAAAAGATATGAATTTTCACTATATGTTTTGGCTTCATCACCCCTGTGACCAATTCTTTTAAATATCCTCCAATAATTAAAAAATTCCAAATATGCCCTCATTTTTTTTTAAAAATGCCCCAACTGCCTGGATTCTTGGCGGTTTTGCAGCTTTTTTGTTTTATTTTTGAAAAATTTCAAAATAAAAACACTAAACTAAATCTCAGCGATTGTCTTTTTTTATAATGGCATACCCTAGATCTGAATACCAAGAACGCTAAACTAAATTTCAAAATGAAAACATATAATTAATAACATTTGAACTAAAAAAATGAAAATAACAAAAATAAAACTCTAAATTTGATACTTCATACATTTTAATGAACAATGTCTAAGAAAACATATAAAATATCATTAGTTAAATGAATAACATTCTAACTAAAATAATGAAAATACAACCAAAAAACCCTAAATATGAGACTTTATACATTTCTATGAATACATAAGAAAATGTAGTACAAAGAACTAGGTAAAGGATTCCAAAATAAAAAATTAGAAAGAATTAATCGGAAACTTCAACTCAAGTTTTGAGATTGTTCCCTTTATTTTTTTTATATGTTGGAAAGATCTCCTTGCAAGCTTTTCGAAAAGTAGTCATATGCTGTAATCGGACACTCGAGCTCCAAGATACGCATGCGTGAAATTTCTTCATCAGAGATTGCATTCTCGGTGAAAATATCCTCTCTCTCTTACCTTATCCCCCCCCCCCCCCCCCCCTAGCCTCGCCTGTTTACGAGAGATGTTTAATAAAAATACATGTACAACCTACAAGTGCTTTAGAAATGAGAGACATGACTTAAAAGTTAAAACAAATAGACGTATGCATTATAACAGGAAGACACAAATCGATGACGTGAAAAAATTAGTATTTCTTTTATCATACACAGATCATACAATAAAACTGTGTACAATTGTTGGAGTATTCAGACTAAAATAGTGTTTCTGTTTTGTTATGTCATTTAGTCAGAGTTTTTTATTGTGAGGTTGATATTATTCATTAAAAAAAATTAATTGATTGAACAATTTTACTACTCAATTACTCCTCACTTTTGCTACTCAATTACTCCTCAATTTAAAAAGAAAAAAAAAACAAAACTGTCAGAATTCTGAATGGTTCTATTCTTTACTAACCACCATAATTTCTGGCAGTTCTGAAGAGATAATAACCGCTGACAGTTGGGGTAATTTTAAAATTAAGAAATGGAAGACATGTTTGGAATTTTTTTAATTTACGGAGGATATAATAAAAAAATTGGCCTCTATGAGAAACAAAATTTTCATAGAAGTGAAAAAAAAAATACAATTCTCTGAACACAACTAATTGTTATTGGAAACAACAAAAACAGTGTTGGAGTTCACGAACTTACAATATTATATAACAAGAAAATTCACAAGAATAAATATCTTGTTCGCTTACGAAACCTTCTGAATTAAGTGAGTATAAACGAAATTAGAAATGGTGCCAATGAAAACTACATTTTATAAATCAAGGAAAGGGAAACACGTGGACGGAATAGACAATTCCGTTCCATTTTCTTTGTGGACGGGATGATTTATATTGTCCACTCTTTTTTTCGTTGATTTTCATGGTTGATTATAATTTGTTTTGTCATTTAATAAGTGTGATAAGTGGACAGAAATTTTTCTCCCGTGCAGTAGATATTTCCGTCACGCGTTACCATCAATCCAACCACCGACATTTTTATTAATATCCAAAGTTAATTACAAATTAATAAATATACTCAGAATCATTGGGTATTTCAAAAAAATCTAAACCGGTCAGATTCTAACATAATTTCAAGTAATATAGTGTATTTTAGTGTAAATATGCTAATTATACATCAAAAGAAGTAATCTAACAAATAATTTAAACAAAAAATTTGAATTTTCAGTGTTAGATTTCATTATCTCTTCACAGTGTCTCTAAAAAAAAAAAAAACCAGTCAGATTTTGACCGGTTTGAACATTTTTCGAAATACCCACTGATTTTGGGTATATTTATTAATTTGTAATTAACTTTGGATATTAATAAAAATGTCGGATCCAACCAACACGCGTTACCATGAGGTTAATATTTTTGAATTAAATCATGTATCAATCCAACCAATACGCATTATTACCATAGGTTAATATATTTGACCAAGTTGAATTTTGGATCTTGATACCCGATTAGTGTCTAGGATCCGTCTCAAATCATGCCCGGATGCATTTTGTTTTTATTTTTTATATTACAAAAACATTGGGATCGAGTTAACATTTTGTTAAACGCCGTGCCGACAATTACATTACATACAACACCGCACCGCCCCATGCAAGAGAAAATATTTATTTCTTGACAAAGCAAATCTCATATCATATCACAACGCACACTCGCACTATTTTCATAATCCAAATCTCCTCCTTTTCCCTAACTTTTGCAGTTCCACTAACATTTGTGTTTGGATTGCAATCATTGCATGGATTGTATTTTTTTAAGCATCTGTGGTCGTGCACTTTTTCTCTGGTGGTTTAGCTTCAGATCATGTTAAAATAAGGGGGGCGTGTCTGTTAATTTGTGTTGTGGCGATTACAAAGTGGGACCGTTTTATGCTTTCATCTCGAGTTAACAGAAAAAAGGATGCGTGATGGAATTAGCATAATTAAAAAGTTGCAAACAGAGCGGAACCAGAATTTGAGTATAGGGGGCTAAATAATATCATTAATTTTTTAATAAAAAAATGCATAACACAATATAACACAAGATAAGAAGATTCTTCACTATTTGATTTCACAAAATGATACAATAAATAACTACACCAACAAAGTGTCATGTCTATCAAAATCAAACTAAAAACATAATATTCATATTTAATTTTTTTTTTAATTTTACATTGAAGCCTTATAACTTTGTATATTATTATTGTGTGTGTGTGTGGTGGGGGAGGGGGGGGGGGGGGGGGGGCTTATACACGTAAAATAAACCATATAGTATTGTTTTTAATTATATACTTAGTAATAAAAAAAATTCAAACCTTGGGGTGGCTTAGCACCCCCAGGCATGCCTATGATCCGTCACTGGTTGCAAAAATATTGTAGTTATTTATACACGTTCAGAATAGTAATCAAAGAGAGAAGCACTAATTCGTTAGAGGAACACATTATAGCAATTACTTGTAAATAGGGACAGATTGTTGATTAGACGATGAATTTTGTTTTTGTTTTTGTTTACTTTCATTATTAATAATGGATCTTCAGTTCTTCATGCATTAACAATGAACCGAAAATTTTATTAATAACATCAACCAAAAAAAATACAGAAAATATCACGACTTCATAGAAATTTCAAATATGACACTTCCATTGAATTATTAAGCAGAATACATGATCAAGTCCACTGAATTATTCAACGGAATTAGATTTTTCTTTTTGTCTCATTTGCAGAATAATCTAAGTAGAACTAGTTTTTTTTAAGAATATGATCTATTTATATAAAATACCCTTATGAAGAATAGAAAACGCTAGATGCACCATAAAAATTAAGGAACATTAAAATTACCATTGCAAATTTATATACGTGTTTGATTAAAGATTAACATATTATAAGATCTGGGCAATAAAACTTGCATACATCGAATTGTTCAGAAACTAATAAGAAAGCGATGCTCCGTGACGCACAAGTGTTACTGATGATAACAAAAATGTTATTCATATTGTCAAATTTTTTAAAGTTAACATTCTTACAAAAATTAAAAATTAATCATGATTTGAATGATGCTCCGTGACGCACAAGTGTTGCTGACGATAACAAAAATGTTATTCAGATTGTCAAATATTTTAAAGTTAACATTCTTACAAAAATTAAAAATTAATCATGATCTGAGCTCCGTGACACACAAGTGTTGCTGACGATAACAAAAATGTTATTCAAATTATCAAATTTTTTATAGTTAACATTCTTACAAAAATTAAAAATTAATCATGATCTGAATGATGCTCCGTGACGCACAAGTGTTGTTGACGATAACAAAAATGTTATTCAAATTATCAATTTTTTATAGTTAACATTCTTACAAAAATTAAAAATTTAATTAATCATGATCTGAATGGTGCTCCATGACGTACAAGTGTTGTTGACGATAACAAAAATGTTATTCAGATTGTCAAATTTTTTAAGTTAACATTCTTACAAAAATTAAAAATTAATCATGATTTGAATGATGCTCCGTGACGCACAAGTGTTGCTGACAATAATAAAAATGTTATTCAAATTATAAATTTTTTTATAGTTAACATTCTTACAAAAATTAAAAATTAATCATTATCTGATGCTTCGTGACGCACAAGTGTTGCTGACGATAACAAAAATGTTATTCAAATTATCAAATTTTTTTATAGTTAACATTCTTACAAAAATTAAAAATTAATCATGATCTGGATGATGCTCCATGACGTACAAGTGTTGTTGACGATAACAAAAATGTTATTCAGATTGTCAAATTTTTTATAATTAACATTCTTACAAAAATTAAAAATTAATTATGATCTAGATGATGCTCCATGACACACTAAGTGTTGCTAACGATAATAAAAATGTTATTCAGATTACCAATTTTTTTTATTTTTAACATTCTTACAAAATTAAAAATTAATCATGATCTGGGTATCTCGTAACCGTTCTAAAAATTAAGAAAACAACTTAAATTAGTCAACAAATATATAATTATATTGGTTGGAAAAAAGTTATGATTCTATTGGATTATTTAGTAAAATTAGGAAAAAAAACTAATTCTACTTGATAATCCTTGGACCTATGCAATCTTGCTGGATAATTCAGAAGTATGATGGTGGATAATTCAAGGGGAAATATCATAGTTCCAATTTCCATAAGAAACATGATATGTTTGTAATTTTTTCTTTTAACGTTATTAATAAAAAATTCGGAACAATGAATAAGGAAATTAGTTGTATGGTTGCTAAATGGAGATGAATTACTCTTGCCCTTGGACAATGAATCAGAGATAAACATGAACACAATAGTACAATACATACGTGCAGAGTATTAATAAGAAGGGAAAATATTTCAAAATGTTTTCTTGAAAAACCGTTGCACTTTCCCAAGAATAGTGATCAAAGCTTGCATGTATAACTAAATTTAATACAATAAACTTGCGTGTGTGTGTACACACACCCGGCACCTTTACATGTCTTCCACGAAAGTCGAATCTGAGTCTCTCGTAGAGAGATAGAGATCGCGATCGAATGGATAATATGTAAGGAAATACATCTGCTGGCTGTTATTCCCAAACCTGTTATTCCGATTCTAACCGTTCAAACTTTCCGCGCGTGAAAGATATTATACAGGAGTAGAACTAGGGTGTGATGTGCTCACCAAGTCTTTTTGGTGAGCACACCTCCAAAAACCGCATTTTCAAAGTTCAAATAGTCGATTCGAACCTTCCAACGTGTTCTTCATATTAAAATGTGCTTGGAAACCAAATTTTACATTTTTTGAAAATTTTTTACTATTTTTTCGGAATTTTTGAAAATCATCACTTTTCATTAAATAAAAAAAAAATTCAAAAAACACTGATTTTCAAAAATTCTGAAAAAATAGTAAAAAATTTCCAAAAAATGTAAAATTTGGTCTCCAAGCACATTTTAATATGAAGAACACGTTGAAAGGTTCGAATCGACTATTTGAACTTTAAAAATACAGTTTTTAGAGATGTGCTCACCAAAAAGTTTGGTGAGCACATCACACCCTAATTCTACTCATTATACAGTTAGAAGGAAATAAATCAAATAATTAGCACACAAAACTATGATCACGACTCACAAGAATATTCAGTTAATGACATATAATAAGACGAAGACGAAATTTATATTTACAAATTGCCAAAAAAGAAATAGTAATTAATTTACCAACAGAGCAGGAAAAAGCCGACAACTAACATTGTCAAATCCTTTTACTATCAGATAAAATTATAATATATACTTCTCATTTCATGTACCTCACTGACCGCATGCATATTGAAAGGACATTAGAAAGCAGCCCCTAAAAAAGGTAAAAATTCCAGCTTCCTACCTAGAGCAGATGATAATTTCCATATGAAAAGTTTTTTAAAAGCTTCTCAGAAACTGCACAAATGTTAAGAACACAACTGAGCATCAGATAATAATTCCTGATCCAAAACAGAGATTTGAATAAAGATCAGCAGAAAAAAACTCGAAATTCTTGAGTTCATCCATCTCCAAAAGCCACATTGGTTCATCCCAATCTATCGTCGGTACCTCTATCGCCTCGTCTTTGCTCAGAGAAGCTGAGTTCGAAGAACAAGCCGAAGATGAAACAGAGGAGCTTACGAGGCTTTTCTCCGAGTCAGAACAGAGACTAACCGTAGGAGTCTTCTCTTCCTCTTCCTCTTCCCCTCCTTCTACATGGTGATCATCAGAGGCATTCTCCGATGGAGAAACGTGCTTGTGGGTTATCGGGTCGATGCCCATTTTGGCCAGCTTTTTCTTGATGTGAGTATTCCATAGGTTCTTAATCTCATTGTCGGTTCGGCCCGGTAACTGAGCAGCAATCTTCGACCACCTACAAAGAAAATATAAAGGAAACAGAAACTATAACGAAAATATAAAGAAAGAGAGGAAACAGAAAACATTTATTTCTATTTCTGTTTTATGATAAAAACTGAGAAAGGAAAGAGAGAGAGAGAACCTGTTTCCGAACTGAGCATGGAGATCGATTACAAGCTTCTCTTCAGATTCAGACAATAATCCTCTCTTCAAATCAGGTCTGAGATAATTTAGCCACCTTAATCTACAACTCTTCCCACACCTCAGCAAACCTACACAAACCAAGCAACAACGGATTAATTAATTTCGACCAAAACAAGAGGAAAATTCAAGCGTGAATGTGAAATGTATAGATAAATTAAATTACAATAATAGAATTAAGTACCAGCTAGCTTGGGGACAAGGCGCCAGCAGCAAAGGGGATTGTTGAGTAAAAAATCGAGCAGCCTTTTATCTTCGTCTGGGCTCCAGGGGCCTTTCTTTAACCCCACCTTTGCACAGCACGGTTGCCTGCCCATCTCTCTCTCTCTCTCTCTCCTGGAGTGATCAGAGAAAGGAAAGGAAGGATCTAGAAACTAGAAGAGGGAGAAGAGCAAAGAGTAGGTGTCGGTGGAAAGGGAGAGATTGGTTTTATAAGAGGAGGAGAGAAGAAATAGGTGGCGAGAAGAGAGAAGAGAGGCATGCTTACGCGTCGGTGTGAGCGAAAAGTACGGCTGGATGTGGATCCGTACATTTTATTTCATCCTATATAGTTCGAGATAGCTCAAGCACTCGAGAGATACAGTGGCATTACAATATGTTCTATAACGGATATGCATTGCGTGACATTGATAAGTTGTTACAGTCATACAGAGATACAGTCATACACCGTACAATTTAAATAGTACAGAAACAGTCATACAGAGAGATGCAATTTAAATTGTACGATTTAGAATTAAAATTTATAATTCTTGCAAATTAAATATCGATTACACCGTACAATTTTTTTTTGTTTTTCTGAATTAAAATAGTATGGTTCTGTTTTTATGAGAAAACAGCCACAGATACAATACGAATTGAATTCTGCTGAAATTCCTAAAATTTTTGAAATTCTGAATCCAGTCGTCAAACTTTTTCTATACACACATCTTAAAACAACTTAACAGTTGGATTAAAAAAAACAGAAATTTCAGAAACACTGTTCACAAATAAGAATTTCAACATATTCATTTCCATACAATACAAGCCTATTACATGAATCAACTTTACAATACACAATTAATTTATAACATGTTGTAGCGTTTCAATTCTAATTGAGACATAGTCTCGCTTTTTTCAAATGCTTTCCCGTAAGTTTTTCACCCCAAAATGATGTGCATTTTTTTCTACTTGAATGAATTCTTCAACATATCTTGACAACATCTGTCAAGTTCCTAAAAAAAAAAAATGAATGCTTCAACATACAATGTACGCTCTATAAAATAAATAATACTTACTTATTTTAGTTCCGAATAGATATATGATAATTATTACGTACTTAATCAAAATGCATTTTGATAACTATCAATTTATTATTTGAGTTCTTCACAATTATATTCATGTCCCTCAGAATGAACAACTCTTGCAAGCAGATTGTATACTTCTATAACTGAAATAAACAACATAAGTTTTTGAAATAACGTCATTTATTTTAAACTCAAAATGCACGCCTTTTAACTATACTGAATTATGTTTTAGTTAAAGTGCACATTTTTTTTAAAGAGGAGGCTCGAAGTATGATATTTCTTGGTCAAATATTTTATAGTTAAAACAAGGCTTGATCTGAGTTGAAACCGTCTAATTTTTAGAGAGAATAACAATACAATGATACTTCTTTACTAAAAAAAAAAATACAATACATACTATCACAACACCAAAAAAAAAATATATTGATAGAGATAACACAGCTTTGACCAAAGTCAAAGGTTGTTAGCATTTCTGTAACAGAATCTTGTTAGATGAGTTTGTTAGAATAGTTGTTAAGCATTGATTAGCTACTGATATCATAGGCAATATAAAGCCTCTCCTGTACTTGTAACAGTTCAAGGAAATTAATACAAGAAAATCTTTCTCTCTCTTTATTGTTCTTCAATACTTAACATGGTATCAGAGGCCTCTCGGCATACGCCTTGAGCTGATACTCTTCCGCCCCCTTTACCAGTATCCTATTTCTCAGCTTATCATGGCTGATCCTCCTCCCGATCCTGCCTCACTCCCCTCTCCTCTACCCACTGTTATCAATCTGATCCAATTCCATTACTCAATCACTCCCAAACTTGATGAATCGAATTTTCTACTATGGAAATCGCAAGTATTACCTGTCATCCGCGGTCATGGTCTTTTCTCTTTTCTCGATTCATCTTCCTCCGCTGCCTCGAGCGCTATCATAGCCTCCACCAACAGCAGCTCCCCTTCGCAATCTGACATGTGGCAACGGCAAGATCAGCTCATTTTGGCTTGGCTTCTCTCTAGCCTTGGTCCGACGATTCTTCCCCAGGCGGTTTGCTGTGAATCCTCCGCTGATCTCTAGCGCATGCTTCATTTGACTTACTCGATTCAATCCACCTCTCGTGTGCTTGAGTTAAAGCTTCAGCTTCAAACCTTGAAGAAAGGCAATCTGACCTGCACGAAGTACCTTAATAGCCTCAAATCCGTTTATCTCCAGTTGCTCTCTATTGGCTGTGCTGTCAGCGATCAAGACTTGTCTCTGTGCCTCTTTGCTGGTCTGCCACCTGAGTACAATTCGCTTGTCACCTCTCTTACATCGCAGTACAATTCGCCTGTCACTTCTCCATGGTCACCTACTTAATTTCGAGTCTTGGCTAGCTTCTCAAGCAATGGGCGATCATGCTGCTCACTTAACTTTGAGTGATTTTTCCAAACCGACCCCTCCGCCTTCTTTTATTCCCAATAGAGCCGGTTCGGGTTCTTTTTCTTTTTGACCTGTTAACACCTCCACTACTCAAACCACTCCCCTTTTGCCTACTCCTCTTCCTGCTGGATCCAATTCTGCCTCTTCTCCACCTCTTTCCTAAGTTTTGGCTCCCGTGCTTCTCTCTACTCTTCCTTGGCAAACTCAGCAGCAATTAGCTACTGCTTATATCTCTCAGCAGCTCAGTAGATCAAATTACAGAGGAGGAAGAGGCCAGGGTCGTGGTCGTGGTCGTGGCCGATCAAATTACTCCTCTCGAGCTTCTCAGCCTGGTTCTCAAGGTCGTGGCAATGAAGGCACTGGTGGTTCTGGTGGCCAAATTGGCCAAAGCAACACTGCTACTTTGCAATGCCACATTTGTTTGAAGATCGGTCACACTGCCAAGGAGTGCTGGTACCGTTATGATGATGATTCGCCTCCATCTCAGGTCAACCTTGCTCAACCCTCTTCTTTGCCTACCAGTGACTGGTTTCTCAATTCAGGTGCCTCTTCTCACATTGTTCCCGACCTGAATTGTCTCACTGACCACACTCATTATCAAGGTACTGATGTTGTTAGAGTTGGTAATGGCCTTGGTTTATCAATTTCTCACACTGGCTCCTCTTTTCTGTCCTCTGGCTAGCACAAATTGACCTTTGCAAATGTTCTGCATGTCCCACACATTACCAAAAAGCTTATCAGTATTTCTCGGCTCACTCGAGACAACAATGTCATTGTTGAATTTAATAATTCTGGTTGTGTGATTAAGGATCCCAAGACTCACAGGTGCTGCTTGAAGGAGGTCTATCTCAGGGTCTTTACTGTTTACCCAATGCTGCTGCTCTCCTATGTGATGTTTCTGCTGGAGACCTTTGGCATCATCGGCTTGGTTACACATCCTCTCCTATTCTTCAGCACTTACAAAAGACTCATCTTATTCCCTATGTCTCTATTGAGTCTCATTGTGATGCTTGTAATAAATTCAAAAGTCATAGATTGCCCTTCTCCTTATCTTCACATAAGGCTTCTCAACCATTAGAACTAGTACATGTTGATGTTTGGGGCCCCTCTCCTGTAACTTCTTCTCTTGGCAAAAGATTTTATGTACTATTTGTTGATGATTTTTCTCGTTTCTCTTGGTTATTCACTTGCTCTGCCAAGTCTCAAGTGGCTGATATTTTTACAGGTTTTAAGACCTCAGTGGAAAATCTTCTTTCTTCCTCCCTCAAAACCTTACAATGTGATGGTGGTATTGAATTTAAACCCCTTATGAGCCGGTTTCCTGAACTCACCTTTCAGGTTTCTTGTCTTTATACCCCTGAGCAAAATGGTGTTGTTGAACGCAAGCATAGGCATGTAATTGAACTTGCCTTGGCATCCATGGATCAGGCTTCTATTCCTCTTGCTTATTGGGATCACATTTTTGAAAGTATTATGTTCATCATCAATCGGCTTCCCACAGCAGTTCTGAATTTCAAGTCACCTTATGAGATTCTTTTCGGCTGCCAACCTAACTATTCCTTTTTTAAAGTCCTTGGCTGCCTTTGTTACCCTTGGTTGCGCCCTTATGCAAAAACCAAACTTGAACCCCGTTCTCTTCCCTGTAGCTTTCTTGGCTACTCTTCTCTTCACAAAGGATATAAGTGCTTACATCTACCAACTAATCGGGTTTTCATTTCCCGTCATGTTGTTTTTCATGAATCTCATTTTCCTTTTTCCAACTCTTCTTCACAGCCTTCTTCATCATTTAATTCCTTAACTATTCTTCCTATACCAGCAGCTCCTTCCCTCTATGCCTCCTCTACACCCTCATTATCTCCTTCACCATCACCTCCAATTTCTCCTCCCCCTTCTTCTCCACCTCGAGCCTCTTCTTCTCACACTCACCAAATGACCACTCGGACAAGGGATAACACCAGAACCCAACGGAAATTTTCTGATTTTGTTACATACACAGCTTCACCCTTATTGAGCAGGAACCGACTTGTTTCACTCAAGCCAAAACCTCGTCCGAATGGCAACGTGCCATGGCTCTTGAGCTTGATGCCCTTGCTCAAAATAAGACTTGGGAACTTGTTCCACCTCCTGAGCACCACAATATTGTTGGCTGTAAATGGGTTTACCGAATTAAGCGCAAAGCTGATGGTACAATTGAACGCTTCAAAGCTCGTTTTGTGGCCAAGGGTTACACCCAAGAAGAGGGCATTGACTACACAGAGACCTTCAGCCCTGTGGTTAAACCGGTTACCATTCGTACTCTTCTCTTCTTAGCCCTTTCCAAAGGTTGGCCACTTCGTTAACTTGATGTGAATAATGCTTTTCTTCATGGTGACTTCAATGAAGTGGTTTACATGGCTCAGCCTCCGGGCTTTGTTGACCCCGATTTTCCCACTCATGTTTGTCTCCTTAAAAAGGCTCTCTATGGTCTCAAACAGGCTCCACGTGCATGGTTTCACTGACTTCGGGACTTTCTTGCTTCTCTCGGGTTTGTGGCCTCCCTATCTGATTCTTCTCTTTTCATCAAGCGCACTACTCATGATGCTATCTACCTCCTTGTTTATGTCGATGATATTATTATCACCGGCACTTCACAACCTCTTGTTGATCACCTTATCTCTAGTCTTCATGCTACCTTCACCATTAAAGACCTTGGTTGCCTTTCCTATTTTTTGGGGATCAAGGCCATCTACACTGATAAGGGTCTTATCCTTTCCCAAAGTCAGTACATTGATGACCTTTTACATAGAGCTAAAATGGAGGGTGCCAAATCTGTTTCTACTCCTATGCAAAGTGGTCTTCAACTCTCAAAACTTCAAGGTGACCCACTTCCTGATCCTCATTTGTGTAGAAGTATTGTAGGGGTTCTTCAGTATGCTACTATTACCCGTCCCGAAATCGCCTTTGCAGTCAATCGGGTCTCTCTTTTCATGCATTCTCCTACTGAAACTCACTAGTCAGCGGTCAAGCGCCTTCTTCGTTACCTTAAATGCACCGTTACCTATGGCTTGCTTCTTCGCCCCTTTTCTCATCTTTCCGTTCAGGTCTTCTCAGATGCTGATTGGGCCGGCAGCCCCGATGACCGCCGCTCTACTACTGGCTATTGTGTCTTTCTTGGCAACTCTCTTGTCTCATGGTCTTCCAAAAAGCAAACTACTATAGCTCGGTCTAGTTCAGAGGCTAAGGACCGGGCACTTGCTGCAGCTGCAGCTGAAGTCGTGTGGCTTCAGTCCCTTCTTCAAGAGCTCATCTCTGATCCTAGTGCCCCTCCGATTTTGTGGTGTGACAACCTTGGTGCGACTTTCCTTGCTGCCAACCCAGTCCATCATGCACGCACCAAACACATTGAGGTCGACATACATTTTGTTCGTGACTTGGTGGCCTCTCGTCATCTCCTTGTCCAATTCTTGTCTTCTCATGATCAGCTCGCTGATGCTCTTACCAAAAGCCTGGGTACATCTCATTTTACTGATCTGCGTTCCAAGCTCTGTGTCCTTTCTTCTACACAGGACTTGAGGGGAGTGATAGAGACAACACAGCTTTGACCAAAGTCAAAGGTTGTTAGCATTTCTGTAACAGAATCTTGTTAGATGAGTTTTGTTAGAATAGTTGTTAAGCATTGATTAGCTACTGATATCATAGGCTATATAAAGCCTCTCCTGTACTTGTAACAGTTCAAGGAAATTAATACAAAAAAAATCTTTCTCTCTCTTTACTGTTCTTCAATACTTAACAAATATGATGATATGATCGGACTGTCTATAATACTACATAATAGGAATGTTTGATGATATTATCGTATTTAATGAATCAATATTCATGTAGTGCATATTCAATGTACAACCATGCCATAACAGTAAACTAAATAACAGTGGAGCCGATCTGCAAAGAACACAATGTACATCGAAAAAATGATTGCCTTGTACTATGCTGATAATGAAGCAAAAAGATGCTCAAATGACAAAGCATATTCAATTAAAAATATAGATATCATATGCTTTACGAAATAAAAGGAACATATACAAGCTAGCAATTTGAATTATAACTATTTTGAGTCGGAAATATTAGCTTTCAAGTAGTTTTTGCATGCGTCATCTTGCGTCAGAATACATCATCAAATTTGAGACAGAATAATTTGATATTGTAAACTTGTTTAACTTAGTCAAACAATCCAAAACACGCTCTTACCAAATATAATCCCTACCATTAACTACGTACTCAAGCACGGATCAAGTCTTTGGGTTTATATTTTGTATAGCATTAGACCATTCCTTTTTTTTTTTTTTTTTTTGAAAAACTTGACAGTAACTGTTAAGTAAACATTAGATCATTCTCATATAGTGCGTAAAAAATCAACTTAGGAAAATATACTCTAGACAGCTAAGTAATACCAAAATCGGTTAATATTATTTCACAGTGTTTGCGTCAAGTGGACGTCAATAGAACATCGATCCATTTGATTGTCATAGCATTTGAAGCGCTATTGAGTGTCATTAGATTGAAGAGTCTAAAAAAAATCTAATCCTGTATTACATGGGTTACTTATCTGATTTTAAATTCACTGAGTAAGCGAGATAATGGTAACAGTAACACAATATATTTATGCGTTCAAAAAAAGCCGGATCTTGGACAACTCGTCAAATTAAATTTCAGGTCAAAAGATCGTGGTTACATCTGTCGCAAATTTCAGCAAAGTTAATAGTTCATGCAATATTTACCAAAGAATATTTCGCCGGATTCTTTATCAACGAATTCATATTAAACTATTTATGACCCCGAAACTTCTCACGCCGTTAGTTTTATTAATACATAAAAAAAAAAATAGTACATTTGCCTAAATTTTTTTCAAAAACATTCTGACTGCCTCATGTTTGAGCGGTCCACTCTCTATACCAAACCATCTCACAGTGAGGCGGTCTGCTTCTTGTACCAAACCGCCCCATGCTGAGACGGTTTGCTATTGCTTATATACTGGAGGGTACCCTTCCGTTTTTCACCCCATTCATTTGAAGTTTTCATTCTCTCTCTCCTCTCTTTCTCTCTTTCTCCAACATATCCCCATTCATTCAGGTAATTTTTTTTTAATTTATCTATATTATTTTTAAAATTTAATTTAATAAATTTTTTAATTTTAATTTAATTTTTAAATTAATATATAATTGATAAATGTTTATTGGCTAATGTATTTCTCAGAAGAAAAAATATGATTTAATGTATGTGGTCGGGAAGATTATCCGGGGTGCGGAGGGAGCATAGTACATGAAAGATGCAGCCTATGACTTCGAGGTTAATGAAAATACCACATTTCTGGAACTTAAGCAAATGGTATACGAAAAGATTGGTGTAAACCCCAACCAATATGACATAGACTTAGTTTCTCGGATTGACACATTTAGGGGGTAATAAACTTTACTTTGTCATGTATCCAATAACATATGAGGGGTTATAGAGAGGTGTTTACAATCAATTTAAGTTAAGGAATATCCTGGTAATGGACTTATATTCCAGGAGAGTTCCACGTCAATCCGGGGTTGGACCTTCTAGGAAAAATACAGGTTATGACAACCTGGTGTACCACAGCTCGGGTTATGACAACCCGGGATACCACCACTCGGGTTATGACAACTCGGGTACCACAACTCGGGTCATGTACTACCATATGAACCGTACGTACCACCTGTTTATGACAATTATGTACCTGATTATACCACTGATTGTACCATGGATGATTATGCCACCGAGCTACCACCACCACCACCACCTCATCCTGACCCGTAATCCAAGCTAGATTTCCATCTGTACCAGAGTCAATACCTAGATTGTTACCCGCTGTTACCCGGAATGATACTGACATTGATGGTGAAGGGATCGTTGCCATACCAGAAAAGAAAATAGACACGGGTGATGATTGGGAAAGGGGTTGAGATTCTAATCACTTATCAGATAGTGATGCAGATTTCCCTCCCAGGGAAGACAAATTTTCGATTAGAGGTCGGACAAATAGGCATTTGGTCGCCACATTCAACTATACTAGTTCTTTTGAAGAAGCAGACATTGGTTACTTTGGGAAGCGCGTCGTATACAATTAAGAGCTTACCCCACAGCAGGTTTATACCAACATAGATGAACTTGTGAAGAAAATCAATGAGGTTCATGTTCACGGCAACTGGGAGTGCAGAGTACAAAAAAGGGCCGAACAAGATTAGTTGTGGTTTGTAAAGATGCACCGCGTTGTGAGTTCCGTCTTTTTGCAACCCCTGTGGATAATGGGAGGCATGGATTATTAAGAAGTGTGAACCACCTCATACATGCAAGTCTGCGTCATCAAGGACATACCATGTACTACGGCATCACTTATTGCCGATGTAATTGAGACGAGCATTAAAGAGGACCCATTGATGAGCATTAAGGAGGTCGATAGGAGTGTCAGACTCATTTACAAACATGCAACCCCAAAATACAACAGGTTGTGGAGAGGGCATGAACTTGAGATTTGCAGAATGTTCGGTAGTTGGCAGGATTCATTCAACTTGCTTGCACCATTGCTCTAGGCCATAGCAAGTAAAAATCCCAGCACAAAGTATGAATGTTGGAATGTCAGCATCCCCGACGTTGATGACGCGTTGTAATTCAAGAGGTCAATTTGGGTTCGATGCCTATCGGACTCAAAGTGAGTTCGATGGGTTCGATGATCGTCCAATCTGCTTTAAGATTTGCGCCCACAATTTTTACATCTGCTTTAAAATTTGTGCACACGAATCCTACAGCAGATCAGGCGGTCCTGAAACCCATCGGATCCAAATTTGAGTCCGATGGGCATCGAACCCAACCTGCTCTAGTAATTTAAGGCCATAGCATAGGCTTTTGGTCTATGTATTCAAGTTGTGTCATACATTAGACCGATCATCAGTATAGATGCATGTTTCATGTCTGGCCATTACGATGGGAGGCTGTTGATAGTATGTGCATATGATACTGAAAATCAGCTGTTGCCTTTAGCCTTTGCAATTGTTGAGAATGAGGATGGTGATAATTGGAGATTTTTCATGAGCTTTTTACGAAGAGAAGTGGTTGGGAATAGGTTCTTTTGTGTCATATCAGACTAGCACAAAGGAATCAAATATGTTTTTTATCGTACAGATTTTGGATGGTGACAACGGACGGCGAGTGTGTGCATAGGCTGTGTATGCAAAATAAACACTTAATAAGTAGTACTACTTCTTACTACGAGCCTTGAAAGTACATGGAACAAACTCATCATTATGTTGGCGGATCTGGATCATAGAAGATGAAGTGCTAGCCTTACTAGTGTAAGTACAAGGAACAAACTCATCATCGTGGCTAGTGGCTCTAGATCAACCTTTTTTTTTCAAACCATAACCATAGGGGTTTTCCACAAAATCATCGTTTGAAATTTCAAACCGATTAGGTCGCCTAAGAAATTGCTCCATAATACAGACTTGACAGTTCTTTTTATCCCTGAAGCATACTTGACAGTTCTTTTTTTTTTCTTATTCTTTCCTCGACCACTCATTGACCCTCCTTTAGGTACCTGTCGATTAGAAGATCTACCTTGATTGTTACTGTCCATCCTTCTCGTCTAAAAAAATAAATTAAAAAAATAATTAAAAAATGAATTAAAAAAATACTACAACAAAACAAAAATAAAGTACTACAATCCAGTGTACAACATAAAATAATACAATTCAGTCTACAACATAAAATAATACAATCAAGTCTAACATAAAAGAACATCTCCACAATATCTCCCTTGACACGACATGCGGGGCACACTTCCCAATCAGGTGGAGGGTTGATGTCTTACTATTTTGTCCATATTCCGACTGAACCTTTCATGAAAACCTGTGCCTAAAACTCTGAAATCGTGTTTATTTCATTGAATATCTGTAGGATGTGGTACTGCTGCGCATTTATTCTTATTTTGCAGGAAACGGGCGAAACAGAGGAAGAATCTGGAATCTGAAGGCTTATACACGGACCGTGCACCATCTGCATGCGGTCCGTACACCCTCTGCCCGACCACAGACTGAAGACACACGACCGTGCACAATTCACCTCACCAAGACACAGGCACACGGTCCGTGCACCCTTGCATACGGACCGTGCATGGCATTTCCGGAAACATAAACCAAAGAAGGAAATCGATGCTAGCTGGGGAAGGTCGCGAATGGAAGGCATAAAAGCGGCTCTCTGGGCAACATAGAGCTCACTCTCGTTTCTTAGGACAGAACCTAGGGTTTGTGCTGGACGGCTTGGCTTGGAGGAGAAGAAGAAGAGAGGAGGAAAACGAGAGTTTTGCGACGAATCTTCTTACTACTTCGAGTTTTGCCATGAACTTTGTCATTTCTATTTGTTTTATTTGCTTTTCAACTATGTTAGGATAAACATTTCGTTTCTAGGATTAAGATGTAGCCGAATGCTTAGTTTTATTTGCTAGTTACTTGGAATTTGTATTGAATCTTGTGCTTGCTTGATTGTGTAGTATTTTATTGCTTAGTTGAATTTGTTTGAATTGAATGGTTAGTCCGTTAGATGAAAGGCCTCATCTAGATGGTAATCGAATAACCCTTGACATTCACTCGACCAAACTAGATATCTGAGATAGGTTTGTGAGCCGAGAGGTGAAACCAAGTAGTAGCCAAGAGGTGAACTTTTCCTCACTCGAGAGATGGAGGATATCTTTTTAGTAAACCAACAAGTAACTTAGGTCAATTAAGCCAACAAGCGAGAGTTAAGGTTTAAGAACTCTAAGAGGGCAGAAATTGAGTTCCGTACTAAGTAATTAAGCCAACATGCGAGAGTTGAGGTTTAGGGACTCAGGTACGGTCAATAGAACCCTGCACAAAGAAACAACACAGAAACCAGTAGCCGCTGTATCAACTCGAGGGCCACACGGACCGTGTATGAGAGTACATGGCCCGTGCACATTACACACAACCTGTGCATGAAAGTGTACGGACCGGGCACCTTGAGGCTAAGCTGAGACAAAGTCAGAAATCCTAGGAACCCCTTTTTATTCATTCAAAAAAATCACTTTTTAAACCTTGTCTTTAATCTGTTTAGGACATTAAACAACCAACAACCACCTTTGCAGACTTCTAGAATTTCTCGTAGATTAAGTAGAGTTTGGTAATTATCAAACCGTCCCTGTGGATTCGACACCTAGCTATACCCAACTTCTGTTGTAAGCTTGCAATTGAATTGAGTAGAACTAGGTATTAAAAGCCTATACGTTTTTGAACGAACAAGGGTCGATATCGTTGAAGTTCTCGTAAAGAATGCTTTTAATAGTCGGATCATTCGTGGTAGCATATTTTTCAAGCTCGTCGGGTGAAAACCCTAAACGAGATAAACGTCTCCTCAAGCGGGCTTCACCCGTATAAAAATTGTTAGCGAGAGATATGCGAGCATTGCGTGCGGTTTCACTTCCTCCTTTTTGAAGTTCGGATTTGGGTGTCATGGTAAGATTAAACAATTTATATTAATTCTCAATAACTTCTAACAATTTCTAACCAATTTTGGAAATTTTCTAACAATTTCTATTAATTCCTAGCAAAAAATTTGAGGGACTTATATGCAAAAAGGAGGCAATCTATTGGAGAAAGAGAGGAGAGAGAGAGTGAAAACTTGAAATGAATGGGGTGAAAAGGAAGGGGTACCCTCCAATATATAGGCAATAGCAAACCGCCCAGTATGGGACGGTTTGGTACAGACAGCAGACCGCCCAACTGTAGGGTAGTTTGGTATAGAGAGTGGACCGCCCAAACATAAGGCGGTCAGGGTATTTTTGAAAAAAATTCATACCGAGGACTGACTTGCTATTTTTTCTTTTTTTTAGGGTAATATAAAAATAACGGCTTCTTACGTATAGCGGGGAAGAAGTCAGATTATATTAAACTCTCTTTGAAACCATCACTCCGCATTTATTTATCGTCAATTTTTCATAGTTTATACTTTATATAGAATAAATGGAGATATATTCAAGTCAAGACTTCGTTTATATAATGTCTGATGTGACGCTAATATATTTCGAAATGTTTTCGAGGATTCCAGATCACATACCAAAAGAACCCAATATACCAGGGAATTTGTGGTGGTCAATTGACCAGGTCTCGTGTATATTTCATAACATTAGTTTTGAACTGTGATCCAATAAAATATGGAGCACAATTTTTTTATTGGCGCATTCACATGCAAAATTATTTGGGTAATTATATTTTGGGTATGGGAGAGCCTAGTTATTCCTGGAATCCATGACCCGTTTCATCTCCAGTCAATAACTATTTTAATAACTACTAACTACTTAGGGGACCACTTACTATTTAAAGACCCCTTAATATCTGAAATATTTTACAACTGGCGCGAGCAAGTATTCACATATAATAAATCAAGTATTCATCTATAATACATAAAATATTCACCCTAAGATATCAAGTATTTAAAAAAAAACTGAACACATCATTCACCCATTTTTTACATGTTTTTAGAGGTGATTTTTTTTCTCCATTTAATCTAACTAATATTTCTGACGTTATGTGAGGAATTTTGCAAATCTAAAACCACCAACGTCTTCTACACAATTTTCTCTTTCAAATGAGATCCATGACGACATATACTTTCGAGTTGTCCGTTGCACAAGTATTCACACCTCGTCATGCAAGTATTCATCCCTCATCGAGCAAGTATTCATCCTCGTCGTGTAAGTGTAAATAGTTCATGTATCAGAGTATTACAAGCATATGTGCATACCTCGATTAATTTTACAAGAGCGCGCAAGTATTTACATATAATAAATCAAGTATTCATCTATAATACATTAAGTATTCACACTTAAGATATCAAGTATTTAAAAAAAAAACTGGACAAATCACTCACTCATCTTTTACACGTTTTTTAGAGGTGGTTTTTTTCTCCGTTCAATCTAACCAATATTTCTGACGATCTGTAAAGAATTTTGCAAATCTAAAACCACCAACGTCTTCTACACAATTTTTTCTTTCAAATGAGATCCATGATGATATACTTTCGAGTTGTTTGTTGCACAAGTATTCACACCTCGTCATGCAAGTATTCATCCCTCATCGAGCAAGTATTCATCATCGTCGTGTAAGTGTAAATAGTTCATGTATTAAGAGTATTACAAGCATATGTGCATACCTCGATTAATTTTACAAGAGCGCGCAAGTATTTACATATAAATAAATCAAGTATTCATCTATAATACATCAAGTATTCGCACCTAAGATATCAAGTATTTAAAAAAAAAAACTGGACACATCATTTACCCATCTTTTACACGTTTTTAGAGGTGATTTTTTTTCTCCGTTCAATCTAACCAATATTTCTGACGATCTGTGAGAAATTCTACAAATATAAACCACCAACGTCTTCTACGCAATTTTCTCTTTCAAATGAGATCCATGATGACATCCTTTCGAGTTGTCCGTTGCACAAGTATTCATACCTCGTCATGCAAGTATTCATCCTTCATCGAGCAAGTATTCATCCCCATTGTGTAAGTGTAAATAGTTCATGGAGGTGGGAGAGGGAGAGGGAGGCGGAGGTGGGAGAGATGAGAGAGGGAGGTGGAGGCGGAGAGGGAGAGGTGGGAGAGGGAGGTGGAAGCGGAGGAGGGATGCGGAGGCGGAAGCGGAGAGAAAGAGGTGGGAGAGACGGGTGGAGGCGGAGGCGGAGGTGGGAGAGAGGGAGACAGAGGAAAGAAATAAAGGGAGAAAATTGGGTATAATTTTTCCCCATCTATCCATCCCCCAACTAACTAACTTCATCTTCTAACTATAATTCCAAATTCTAACTTACTAATTGTCCCTACAAATTAATTACCCAATTTTCTCCCTTTATTTCTTTCCTCTGTCTCCTTCTCTCCCACCTCCGCCTCCCCCTTCCACCTGCGCCTCCACCCGTCTCTCCCACCTCTCCCTCTCCGCCTCCGCCCGCCTCTCCCACCTCTCTCTCTCCGCCTCTGTTTCCCACCTCCGCCTCCCTCTCCCACTTCTCCCTCTCTGCCTCCGCCTCCCTCTCCCATCTCTCCATCTCCGCCTCAGCCTCCCTCTTGCACCTCCGCCTCCGTCTCCCTCTCCCTCTCCCACCTCCGCCTCTCCCACCTTTGCCTCCGTCTCTCACCTCCCTCTCCCACCTCTGCCTCCGTCATGCCATCCCAACCAAGTACACCTCCGCCGTGTCAGATCCATCATTGTCGACCGCCGGGTCAGATCTATCTTGTCTATGTTCCTCTTTCTCATGTAGTAGAGAATTATTTGCAAAGAACAAAGCTTCATTAATAGTGAATTAGACCAGTGCGTACTAAATATTAAGAAATGACAGAAAAATAAATTTTGAAAAAATTAGAGGTGTATGAATGAATACTTCAACGTGTATGAATGAACACTTGATATCTTAGGTATAGATACTTTAACGTATATGTATGAATAATTGATATCTTATGAATGAATACTTCAACGTATATGTATGAATACCTCAATGAAGTATGTTTTGTTTCATTTAAATATTGTTTTTGTTTTTTTTGTTTGTAACATTCAATTACATGATCTGTAAAATTTTGATAGATTATTTTTGTTTCGACAGTGAAACATGTAGCAACTATTTTTTATTTCCAAAAAATAAAATTGAACTAGAAAACAATAAAGCAATGTTCACTACTATTCGACTGCTCTTGTAAAATTAATCAAGATATGCACATATGCTTGTAATATTCTTGATACATGAACTATTTACACTTACACGACGAGGATGAATACTTGCTCGATAAGTGATGAATACTTGCTCGATGAGGTATGAATACTTGCTCGATGAAGTATGAATACTTGCATGACAAGGTATGAATACTTATGCAACGGACAACTCAAAAGTATATCATCATAGATCTTATTTGAAAGAGAAAATTGTGTAGAAGACGTTAGTAGTTTAGATTTACAAAATTCCTTACATATCGTCAGATTAGTTAGATTAAACGAAAAAAAAAATCACCTCTAAACGTAAAAAATGAGTGAATGATGTATCCAATTTTTTTTTAAATACTTAATATCTTAGGTGCAAATACTTGATGTATTATATATGAATACTTAATTTATTATACGTGAATACTTGCGCGCGCCAGTTTTGAAATATTTCAGATATTAGGCGGTCTCCAAATAGTAAGTGGTCCTCCAAATAGTTAGTAGTTATTAAAGTAGTTATTAACTGGAGAATGAAACGGAGAATGAATTCCAGAGAATAGCTAGGCTCTCCCAAATTATTTTGGGTACAAACTTGAGGAGAAGTGGATCTCCACACTTAGTTACTTTCTCAAACAAGCTAGGACTCCTAATTTTGATCAATAAATAATAAATACAACAGGTATATTGCACAACACAAACCTCACATGCTAGCCCATTGTCAGATAAGACCCTAAACTATGTCTAGTAATCGACTTGCATACATACAACACACGCCTATTTTTAAGTCGGGTTTTGCACTATTTTGGGATGGTTGGCTGCATAAACAGAGGAGTTGGGGTCGGGTCTCAGGTGGGACAACAGATGCATTACATCGGGCCTTAGTAGGTCCAAGACCTTGCTACAGAGAGTCAAGCTCTCTAGCTTGGGTTTGCTGGTGCTCTGCACGGGCCCACCTTGTCCTTCATACATGACAGCATGGTGCCTGACCACAAAAGATCGAAAAGTCAGATTTAGGTTTCGGTGTTAATTTAACTTGTTTTGCAACTTCTTGAAGAAAGATGATTGTAAAACTGGTGTGCAAGTTATCAGGATGGTTTCACAGACTCCCTTTTCATCAATTACAGAACAAACCAAACAAAGTTGACAAAGTAGAAATTAAATTGGATCCTAAGAACCACCTCTTTTCAACTTATGAACTAAATGAAATCATAAATAACCCTTTAAATATTATAGCAGTTAGCAATTTTTATTTGCTTTTCTTAATGCAGACAAAAATATGAACGGTCCGGACCTATTATAATAGAGGATATATATTCACCATTTCATTTGACCCTTGAATTTATTTAGTACCCTTGCACTTTGTTAGTATGAATGGTGTAAAAAATAAAACACGGCAACAATGATATAAAATATTTTCCATTAACAAGGAAGTTTTGTAAACAATGACAAGGGAAGGGTATTTCTGCAATTCTTTAGTATAGTTTTGCTTTTCTCTTTGCAATTTTTGCAAGGGCAATGAGCAACTTACAGAAAATCAATGATGTCAGTTATCTCTGAAGCCTCAGTGGGGGATGATGGTTGTGAGTTCTTCCCAAACACATCGCCAAGTGCATTAAATAGTAGAGCTAAAGTCTACAAATAGTCCCCCATACATAAATAATAATCTAGTCATTACTTGGATAAAGAAATAGTCTAGTCAATAATAAAGATAGCATACCACTACTAGTATTGGTATAGGCTAGAGTTTCTTGGTCAACCGTAGTCACCTTTGATAGATACAGTGGTCCGTTAAGCCCACTAGAACTGATTGAGCACACCGGTACTGGAATATATTGCATGGCATAATAACCTACCTGGTTTTCATACTAGTTGGACAATATATCTCGTTCTTTTTCCTCTTCCTTTTGGTCTCTTTTATGTCAATTTGCAGTACTAATTAAGCCGTGGAATTTGAGACAGGAAAGATTGAATAAAAAGTCCTGTTACAGTTCATATTACTTTTGTTTCTCTTTGTTTAACAAGTGCTCAGGTTCAAATTGCTACTCATCAGTTCCCACACACGTCACAACTCAAATGGATACCTTCATAAACAAGGGGCGGGCAAAGGCTAGTCGAGGGAGCAATGGACCCAAAATGCGAAAAGCTATCCTCAGCATTGCCACAGAAGTTACTGGACGCAAGTGCTTGACAACAGTATGTGACGTCTCCAGCCACTCTTGAGGGAGGTTAATGTAGAAAGCATGCAGAAGTGCTATTATGTTCCCTGCATTAAATTCAGATAAGTACATGTCAGCAATCTTCAGGTACTGTCGCCTGCCCCTGTTTTTTCCATATGAACCACAAATCTTTTCTCTTGTTCTTCCTTTTCCTTTTTCTCGAAAGATTGTTTTAAGCCCTTTGCCACTTCTTAAGCTCACTCAGTCAATCCATTGATCCAATGGCTCAGATCAGTGACCTCATCTCTGAGTGAAACTGTGAATTATCTTTATTGAAATCAAGAGATTCTGATGACAAAATAGAGGGTCAGATCGACACAGGTTCAGTCTCTTATTGTTCGAGTAACATAAAATTAGGTTGGGGCCATTTCAGGTTTCACTTGAGGTCATCTCAGGTCTTTGGATCATTTTGTGCTATAGTGTAGTGCAATTCGGGTTATCTTAGATTCCAGTGCGGTTTAGGTAAGAGCTGCTGGCACAATCATTTGGGTCTCAAACCAATCCAGTTAAAAAAAAAAAGGGAAAAAAACACCATACCTACAGCAGTGGAAGTATTGTCCTGAGAGGCCCAAGTGGGGTCCAGCAATGCATACCCCACAGCAGAATCCAGATCCTTAAGTGGGCGGCCGCTGTCAGCAAGCCACCAGCATTCCTTTATCACACGCGCTGCCTCTGAGTAGAGCTGCATGTGGAACTCTTGTGGCAGCTGAGCCAACAACAAACCGCACGCCTGGATCATCAAGCACGACAGTTGCTGGCTGGAGTACCCACTTTTGGAAACAAACCCGGCCGTGTTGATTCCACTGCCGATTCCACCTCCCATCTGCTCAGCAACACCTGCCGCAGGAGAGTTTGGTACACCCAAGGTTTGACCACTGGACTGTATCAGTGATGATTGGATGTGGACCACGATTTGAACCAAAGAGGATACAATCAGAGCAGGTGATGCAGGAAGAGAGAGGATTTCTATGGCAGCTGTTTCTAACACGAGCTGGGTGTACGACCCCGGATCTTGGTTCTGATAGAATGCCTTCTGGCTGTCTGAGGTGTTTATTGAGCCTGGTTGAGGTGGCGCCTGAGGCTTGACATTACCGCGGTTTGAGGACTCGGCTGACTCGGATCTGGACTTGGTGCTTAGAGAAGGTAAAACATTGATGACCAAACCTAGAAGAAGGTTTGCATAGTAGTCCTGAGGAGGTGTGACTGGGCTTTGTGAGGTTACGAGCTGTACAAAGGACTCCGAGAAAGGGATCTGACATATGAAAAACTCACTTCAAGCATACATAAATTAATTAAGAAATAAAAGCATGTCATTCCTTTCATTTACTTCATGAAGCACAATAGCCCAACTCTATATCTATATCTCTATATGTATATATATATGTGTGTGTGTGTGTGTGTGTGTGTATGTATGTGGAGATGAGCTATTGTGCTTCGCGAAGTAAATGGGGGGTTTACTTCAGGTCATATTTTCATTTTTAAAAATCCAAACAACCAATCTGAACCGTTCAACATGTTCTAAATATTGAAATGTGCTTGGAGACTAAATTTTACATTTTTTGGAATTTTTTTATTATTTATTAAGCTACTTTGAAAATCACTGATCCGGTCGTCCAGAAAATTTTACTGTTTTTTACTATTCATAGTGGATCAGCGATTTTCAAAGTGGCTTAATAAATAGTAAAAAATTCCAAAAAATGTAAAATTTAGTCTCCAAGCACAGTTCAATATTTAGAACATGTTGAACGGTTCCGATCGGTTGTTTGAATTTTCAAAAATGAAAATATGACCCGAAGTAAACCCCCCATTTACTCGCGAAGCACAATAGCCCATCTCTATATGTGTGTGTGTCTATATATATATATAGAGAGAGAGAGAGAGAGAGGAGGAGGATTCAAATGCCTCATGCCATTCATGTGTCATCGTGCCTCATATCCTATATTTCTGTTTTCAAAGTTCAAACTGTTATGCTAGGAGACCAAATTTTAGATTTTTTGAAAAAAAAATTACTATTATTTTAGATAGGTACAAAATCACTGTTATATAATTTGAAATATGAAAGGAAGTACCTTCGAGGAGGAGCCAAGGATTTTAAGTATACGAAGAATCAGCTTGCTTGGAAGGTGGCCATAGAAATACGCAAGGATGTCTCTGACAAAGGTAAACTTGAGAGGGTGGAAAGCAAGGCATGAAGAGTAAAAAGCAAGCACCCGATCAGCTATGTCAGTCAAATCATTCTCTATAAGCCGGTAAACAATTAGTGGGATAACTGGCAAAATTCGAGCAGCGATATCATCAAAGAACGGAGGATTACTGCAATTGCGCATGAAAAAGCACAAAGATGAAAAATACATGAGTAACTATGTAGGTGATATACATAAATAGATGTACAAAATATAAATAAATAAATAAATAAATAAAAATGACAAATTGGAGAATGACTTGTCATACCGGTCCTTAAATGAGAGATGATTCCCAAGGGCTTTATGAAGCTCAGCTCTCTTTGGTATTTGATTGTTCATCCAATGCTCAGGAGACCTGTTGGAGTAAAACATCTTGACCCTTTGTTGAAGCTCGGTCCTCTCCAACAGACTTATCTGTGATTCAAAAAGGCACCAACTGAGTTTGTATCCTAAAATATTTTGAAAGAACATTTCAATAATAGTTTTCTTGTAAGAAAATTCAAAAACCATACCACCACGCGAAGAGCATAGGGATCATCATCCCTGTCAATCAGAGCAAGTAGGAGAATGTCCAGTGGAAGCAACTCATGATTCCAGATGAAAAAGGAGAGATTACTGACCGCCTTTGCCAGAAGATCCTGCTAAAAAAATATAATATAATATAATATGATATGATATAATATAATAATATAGTAATAATAGTAATAATAATAACAATAGCAATAATATTAATAATAATAATCATCACCATCATCATCATGACAATGATGATGTACAAAATGTTTCAATGTACAAACCTGTGCAGAATGCCCATGTTGCTGAACCTGGATTTGATGGAGAAGAACATCCACCATTGTGTAAATATTAGAGGTTACTTCCTCTGGTGAGAAATCTCTTAAAACTCGTCCCTGCATTTAAAGTTATCAGACAAACACCAGACACAAAGCTAGGAGGATGTGAAAAGACATACCAGATTTACACTGTTGATGCTGTCAGGATGGCCACTTATGAGCATCCAGGCACCAGCACACAGGTACTGTCGGTGTTGAGGGAAGCTGTGGTTCAGATAGGTTGCGACATAAGTGGGATCAGCAGATGGAAGGAGAAGCTGAGTACATTGATTAATTACAGTTGCTTCGACCTGAAAAATTGCACATCTTCTGAGGAAAAGTATCATGCATCTCCAACTTAGGATTTTTAATTTTTAATATACTGTCTGGAAGTACTGGACCCCATCATTTAGAGCGGAAAGCAACAAGATAATGTCGGATTTTTCTTTGGCCGTATCCAACAACAAGCAACAGGTTCTTTAATAATAAATGGAGTAAACATGCAGAGGTATTGGTTCAACATCAGCAGCAAGTACAAGAGATTTGCAATGTGCTGAACCCTTGCTTTTGACTTTTGAATGTTGATCAAGGATTCTAACAGGTACATATTATATTGGCATGGCCAGTACTCAATAGATGTGATTTAATAAAAGAGAACTCCATGGGAACAATATTAAATCCACAAGGGCACCTACAACACTTCTCCAAGTATGGACCCACAAAATAAATCAGGAATAAGAATAGAAATGATTTGCTAAAAAATTATATTTTATTGATTAACCTCTTGCCTTACAATCTTACAAATAAGTCCCTAGTCTATTCTCTAATACCTATTTACCAATAGGCCCTTGAAACAACTACAAATCTCAACACTCCCCCTCAAGATGGGCGAAAGATATCCACTAAGCCCATCTTGTCACACAGTCTAGATATGTCTACTAAGCTAAGTCCCTTGGTGAGGCAGTCCGCCACTTGATCCCCCCTGTTGGAACGTGACCTAGCTTCAGTAGTCCACTATTCAGCTTCTCCTTGATGAAGAACCTATCGATCTCAACGTGCTTAGTCCTGTCATGCTGCACCGGGTTGTTGGCAATGCTGATTGCCGACTTATTGTCACACCACAGCTTCATCGATCTCCTCGATCCATCTTTAGCTCCACCGGAAGAGCTCTCAGCCACAACAACTCGACCACTCCCAAGGGCATGGCCCTGTACTCGCCTCTGCTGTCAACTTTGCTACCACCGACTGCTTCTTGCTATTCCAAGAGACCAAGTTACCCTCTACGAAGATACAATACCCTGATGTGGACCTTCTATCATCAGCGCAACTAGCCCAGTTAGAATCACAGTAGCTCTCAATGCTTAGATGACCATTTTTTCTGAAGATCAACTCCTTTCCTGAAGCACTCTTCAGATACCTCAGGATCTGATACACTACGTCCATATGACCCTTCCTCGGGTCATGCATGTAGTGGCCCACCATGCTTACTGCAAATGAGATGTCGAGACGAGTGTGACTCAGATAGATCAAACGGCCTACCAATTTCTGGTACCTCTCACGATCGACTGGCTCTCCTGTCTCTGCACTTAACTTGAACTTCTAATCGATTGGAGTGACCGCAGGCTTGCACCCCAACATGCTGGTCTCTGTGAGAAGATCTAGCACATATTTCCGCTGAGATAGGACAATCCCCTCTGCTCCACGAGCTACCTCAATCCCAAGGAAATACCGAAGCAAGCCAAAATCCTTTACCTCGAATTTCTTGCCTAATCTCACCTTCAGTTGGGCAATCTCTCTCTCATCGTCACACTGACAATCATATCGTCAACATACACGGGCAAGCATCGCAGTATGGCTTCCATGTTGTCGAAAGAACACTGTGTGGTCGGCATTTATCTGCTGATATCCCATGCCTACCATAACCCTCCTGAACCTATCAAACCAGGCTCAAGGAAACTGTTTCAGCCCATAGAGTGACTTCCTCAGTCTACACACCTTGCCCACTGTCTGATTTGTGCCAAATCCTGGTAATATCTCCATATACACTTCCTCCAACAAATCTCCATAATGGAATGCATTTTTCACATCAAGCTAGTGTAGCTTCCATCCACCATTCGCTGCAAGGGAAACCAGCATCCTGACTGTACTCATCTTCGGCACTGGTGCAAAGGTCTCGTCATAATCGATGCCATACGTCTGATTGTAACCTTTCGCCACCAGTCGTGCCTTGTATCGCTCAACCTTCTCGTCTAGATTTTGCTTTACTGTGAAGACCCACTTGTACCCAACAGTCTTCTTCCCCGCTGGTAGTGGCACTATCTCCTATGTCTTGTTTTTGTCGAGTGCTCCAAGTTCTTCATGCATGACAGCCTTCCACTTTGAATCCTCCTTAGCTACCTGCCAACACTTGGGTATAGAGATAAGTGTCCAATGATGCAATGAATGTTCCATGTGCAGGTGATATGTTAGAATATGAGACAAACTGAGCAATTTCATGTGAAAATCCAAAACGATCAGGAGGATGTCTCGCATTGCTGCGAGAAGTCCTCCTTAATGCCGTGAGAGGAGAAGAGAGGAAACATATCACCTGAATCAACTAAATCTTTGGTGGGTGTTGTAGGTGCTTCAGGAGTCAAGATTAGGCCGGGACAAGGGACTATGTGGCACGTTGACCTCGAGCGACGCTGGCATAGTTCCCGCATTCTACTTCCTCCTTTGGTACACTCTCAGCTCCCCTAAGTATGAGTCCCACCACCTTGTGGTCTTTTCTCATTTTCCGGCTCATCCTCAGCCGATTCTTCCCTCACGACAGGACATTGGATTGACCCCACATTCACCAATCTCTCACTATCACTACTCTCTCCCTCTCGCCTCATACTTCCAGTATCAAGCGAGTCATCAAAGGGTGAGGTCACATCTAGTGACTAGTATGGCTCAAACTCTCGGAATGAGTGCTCTGAATGAGCATAAATAGCAAAATTACCCCTAGATGATGACGATGTGGAGCCCTCTTCAGTCATGGCATCTTGCCCCTATCACTCACCAACTTTTTCCTCCTCAACATCTCAAGGAGCTCCTGATCCTCCTCAGTGAAAGCCTGAACTGCCTCTTCCTCTTCCTCTGTCACAATCAGATTTGCCCGATTACCTCCAAACTGAGCACCTCTACCACCTCTACGACCACCACAGCCTCCAGTCTGTCCACGTCCACCTAGGACAAGCCTTGCTCAGGTGCCCCACTTCTTCGCAGTTGTAGCACCTGCGAGTCTCCCCCTAAACTCCTATCATACCTGAGTTTGAGACTACCAATGCTGAATGCATCCCCGCACTTCCATTAGCCTCGGAGTGCAACTTTATGCGACTCTCCTCCTGCATCATAGCCGCAATTGCCTCTTCGAGTGGGGGAATCTCTCTCCTCTGATCAAATGTCGGATTGAGATTCCCCAAGAACTCATAGTCCTCTCCTGAGAGCGGATCTCTCCACTCTTGCACTCTGGATCCTTGCACTCGTCCTCAGCGAGAAGTGATCATAGTCTGCCCATAGTCTCTAGATCTATGGCATACTATTGGATCGTCCTGTCTCCCTGAACCACCGCATCCATCTCACGTTTGATTTGGAATACATGCATGTTGCTCTCAGCCCCCGCAGCATAGGTCCTCCGCAATTTGGTCCAGATGTCCTGCACACTCTGAATGCCATCAACTGTCACGACAATCGACTGGACCATCGAGTTGAGCAACCACGTGTACAGCAACATGTAGCTTTCCAATCCTCCCACTCAGCTGTGTCCTTTTTCGGCTCTTTCTTCTCTCCTCTCAGAAAGCCATCGAGACGCTTTCCTACTAAGGCACATGTGATCCGTCGTGACCAGCTCAGGTAGGTCCCCGGCCCATCTAGCTTCATGTCCATCGGTGGGAGATCCAGCTTCGTCAGTGGTTGTCCCGATGCCGAGACCTCAGATGCCCTCATGAATCTGATCAAAGCCTTTATCTCCTCCTCATCTAATTTTCTGAAGATTTTCTTTATCTTTCCAACCCGTGCTTGATCTCCTTACACCGATCGCACGAGTCTGGATCCTCTAACGATCGATCGTTGATCTTCCTCCTTTTCTTGATCGGATCTTGATCCTTCGATCCATCAAGATCAGATCTTGATCATCTCATCTCTCCCTCCTTCATCGAGGTATGTGGGGTATCGCCCCCCCCCCCCCCCCCCCACCCCACCCACTCGAGCTTGCTTAGCCGGCGGACAAAGGAAGGGAGGTGGCGGCCGAGTGAAGGGGAGAGTTACTGTAGCGGGTGAGAGGTGACTAGGTTAGGGTTTCGACTCTGATACCAAATAGAAATGATTTGCTAAAAAGTTATATTTTATTGATTAACCTCTTGAGTTTATATAGGCCTTACAATCTTACAAATAAATCTCTAGTTTATTCCCTAATACTTATTTACCAATAGGCCCTTGAAACAACTACAAATCACAACAATAAGTCTAGCGTAAGGGTATCATTAACTACCATTACATATTACCTGTTGCCAAGCTTGGATAGCTTGAACCCTCTTATCCATCCTCCCTTTTAAACTCTCACGAATCAGTGGAGGGAAGTATCGCATAGTTTTCTCAGACCACGTGTGCTGGCTTGTCGACATGATTTGCTCAAGCAACGGTTGAAGGTAAAGCATGTGCTCCACTTCAGCAATCCCTCGTGTTTTAATGGTAATTGCAAGGCTAATTATTGTTATCCTGTTAAGTGTTTCTGTAAATTCAGTTGGACCCTGGAAATGAGATCCAATAGACATGCGTCAGTTTAGACTTGAAGGAATCATTTCATGTAAATACACTCTAGAAAGGGAAATTATACCTGATATCTGCCCCCCCCCTATATCTCTAAATAGATTTTCAAGCAGACAATCAGGAGAAGGGCATTCAAGATATTTAATATTCCTAGAATATCATTTGCAGGTGCATAAATGATACTTTATGAGGTCCTTTTGGAATATATAAAGGAAGACATTTTTAAAATTTTGAAAGAAAGGAAAGAAAATCCTCAAGTAACTCATAGGGCACCTTTAATTCTTTCTTAACCAAAAAGAAGTCTCTTAGGGAGAGTATCAAGTTCATGCACAGGTTCTCAGCCAGTCTGAGCAGCCGATGCTCCCCACGTTTCCCCTTAATCATGGAAATTATCTTGGTGACATCATACATCAAGGCCTTGCTCTTTCCATGGTACCTGGAAAAATAGCTAACTCTATTATGCCCAGGAGGAAAGCAAATATGAAAGAGTAAAAACTAGATTATTCCAGATTTTTCTGTACTAAAATATTACTGAAAATTATTTTTCTTCATATATGCATAAGCCTCCAAACCATATAAGAATATCCAAAAACTGCAGGTGATTCTACTTCTAAGCTCTTTCATTACAAAAACGAGTCAAAATGAGGCAACAGGATTTGCTACAAAATGACAAAAAAGATTTGAAATGAGGAACAGGACTTGCTACAAACCTGTATAATGGTAATAATCTATAATTTAGTATCTCAAGGAGAAGCAGTGAGACCCCAGATTTGCTCAGAATGGAGGGAGATCTTTGAGTTAGACTCTGCCCAAAATAATGTATAGTTAAATAACAATGATCAAATACAGTCAGAAAATAAAATATCGATAATACTAGGGAAACTAATAAAGGTTGTTAAACTAGTCCAGGAAATACCGTAAAGTGCGGTCGAAACAAGGAATGGGGCGCAATGAGAAGGAGTCTAACATATGTCTCTACCATAGCAATGCTAGGTACAGCCTACAACACAAAAATATCAGAACAATAGTTTATAGAATAACAAAGGATAATCAAAAGCAATTGTCCCCAATAATGGTACCAGTATAGCACTTGGTACGAACTTTTATCCAGCATCACCTTGTCACAATCTCGAGAAAAAGCTTTGCTTTGGCATTGTAAAGATCAAGGACGATCTGTCAGATTTTGGCAGTGTACCATTGAGTTCAGTACTGGAATAATCTGATAATATCGTTATTTTTCCTTGAATTCTTCCATTTCTGCTTATTGAGGGTTCATATGTTGCTACTATTTGAATTGGAACCAGTACCAGCATGTACCGCCCAAAATTGAACCCTATGAATTGAACATACAATTTACCTGGCCAAGAAAAATGGTTTCTTCAAGCTGGTATGCAAGCTTCAAACACATGTTGAAAGACAGGCCAGAGAGAAACGTCATAGAGAGTGGGAAGGTTTCACGCATTATGGTGATTCGCTCGGTGGTGTGCATATTGGGACCCTGTAGCAGATCAGTCTCACCAGCTGAGGTGAACCAATTCATCACTGCCTCACATGCTGGCCGAGCCATGGTAAATGATAAAACCCAGAACATGCCCATTGTTTGCTCGTCCAGGTTCACAAAATCAATTCTCTCTACAATATAACACATTAAGTTAATAATGACTTGAAACAGAAGTGTTTAATATAAGTTTGTAATGCTCTGATGCTGCACATCAATTAGAAGGTTAAAGATCAGATGTTCTATGCTTGGAGGTCAAATAGGAAAAAAATATGAAGCAATTTTGAGCTCTCAGAAGCCGGCCATGTCTCGAATACAACAGAAAGGTCTTTTCGGCAGTGATGTGTGAACAAATCCTCTTTTGAAGGTTGTATGGGATATTTGTTAGGTGACAGGACCAATACAGGAAATTCTTCCAACCAAAAAAAATACAAGTAAAGAGGTCAATGTTAATGCTTTTGACATTAATGTTACCCTTATTGAGTTGTTTCCACCAATCATCAATCTGCCTTCCCTTTTGAAGTTGGTCAGTATTCAGAAGTTCCCTAACAGAGGGATTGAAAGACCAAATGCGTAAGGTTTGGCTGCTACTGATAAAGTCTAGAAGTACGCCTTGAGCAGAGTCTAGACCTTTCTCCTCTTTATGAAATGAAATAATCTTTTTAGTTGTCTCAATCTATAAGATAAGGAACAAAGGTAATATAATTAATTTTATTTGAAAGGAGGCTGAGAAATGTAATTATGATCCTGGAATCGCTATAACTGTGAAAGGTCAATCTCAGAAAAGCAAAAGGTAATCTTTGTTCTAAGTATTAAAGCATGGTAATTTTATACAAATGTCAACTTTGAAATTATTCATAGCATTATAAAATATGCAAGATAACCTAGGATGAACCATAACAAGGGCTAAGCTTATAAGAACAAGAGTAGCCTGCAACCTATGTTGATTACAACATAATCATTGTGACAACTCAGTCACTTTAAGGACTTGCCTCATCATACAAAGGTGTAAGAAGAAAAAGAGAAGAAATCATATAAACGGAAACTTTAAGGGGAAAACAGAAACCTAAATATAGTAATGCAAAAAACAACCTTGCGAGGATCTGAACTTAAGGTGGTCATCACAATCTCGATGCGTACAATCTGGGCAAGCAACCAGGTGACATGGTTGCTTCGGAGAACCTGCGGGTCGCCCCTCACTTTAGATGCCAGCTTGTCCACAAAATCAAGAAAATCGATGCACCCGCTCTTCATGAGAAAGAAAAATATGTCTCCAAACATAAGCCAGTCCTGCCAGAACTGTGACTCTGCATTGGATAGACACCAGGATTACAGGCTTGTCTATTCAGAACTTTAATTTTATGGCTATTCAGCACTGCCAACTTAGTGCAGTGGAACTGTGTGATTTTAACAAAAATTAGGTCTCTGTTATGGCTTATTATTGCCACTTGCAATGCAACATAACCCTACATTAACAAACAAAAAGGATATAAAAATGGTGGATCATAACACAATGCACTTGCTTTTGCCTTCTCCATCATTTGTAACCCTCCCTCCGAAAAAAAAAATTGAGAAACAGTACAAAGAAACAACATTGAAAAATGGATTCTGTCTTATACCTGTGTTGGTAATCCTAAGAACTTCCAAGGTTCTGTCAGCAACAGCCTCACCAATCATATCTGGAGAGAACACAGCACCAGGCATAGATACATGCTGCTGTGCAGCTGGTCTATAACAAGGTGCTACAAGAAGCACGCGCCTCCACCAATCAGGTGATGGTGTTGCACGAAGAGCATGCCTCAAGCAACGCATGGCCCTTTCCCAATCCAAACTTCCTTTCGGAATAGAGTTTGCGAGATCCTATTTAAACTAGAATTTTATTCTCCACAAAAATATTTACAAAATTACATTGGCTTTGACATTAGACTTAATGTTTGTAGTAAACCTTCTATTTGAAAACTTCTTCTGTTTCCCAGGAAGCTTTGATTAAAGGAAAACGAAGACAGATCATGTATATTTATACTACAGGGGTGGAGCAGAGTAAAGGACTGTTAGAATAGTTATTGCAGTTCTCACTCAAGTGCAGATATATTAATTGGACAGAATTAACTGTTGGTGTAATTTTTCTGGTTCAGAAAGTGGCTGAATAATTCCATTCTCTCAATCAAGTAATACAGAAGTAAATAGAATGCTCACCTCTCCATGCAACGGCTCTCCCAACACACTGGGATAAGTAATGGGTGAGTATCTCAGGTTAGCAATTGGCTCGCCAGGTATACTGGGGTATGATTGAGACAAGAACCGATGTGTGGCAAAGGTGGGGCAGTGCAAGTGCTGGTCCAGCATTTGCATGTGCATTGCCACCATGTCCCTCCTTCTATGTATTTCCATAATAATGCTAAACATTGCCTCATCATTAGGTATATTCTCCATGTATTGTAAACTACTCCTTAAGAGCTCATAGAAAGGAACCCGGCATTTATCTTCATCGACCAAGATCCAAACAACGTCGAGGCAGAGATGCATCCACTCATGCAATGGAGTGTCCAGTCCCCATGACCTGAGGCTATCAATGGTCTCCTCCAGTCCTGATGGCCTCTGATTCCAGTTGACCAACCAGTCGATCATTTGTTGAAATATAACACTATGGGTTAATGGTTTGAGGTTAGTCTCAAGTGCGGATAAGACGATTTTACAACATAGCTGACGCAGTGAGCCATGGCAAGGTTGGCTAACCATAGGCGTACCAGTTCCAGTACCAGTAGTGGTACCATTACTTGTACCAACAATGCCAGTGGGTTTGGCTGGAGATGAATGTGTGATAGTTGATTGGTCCATGGTCAAAGACTGGGTTGGTGATCCGATCTGATTTATTGCTGAGAGAGGTGAGGTTGAGTTTGAAACATGAAAGTTAGATGTGGTTACTGTAGGCGCTGGGGAAGATGTCGGTCCTGCCGATGTGCTGGCCTGGCAATCAGTATTTGAGACTGAGGATAGAAGCGAAGGGAGAAGCGAGTCCCATTTGAGGTAGCCAATGCCACAAAGACTCTTGGTGGCAAACAAAAGGAATTCTGATTGTGGCGCATGGCTGCTACATTGGATTATGAGTGAGATAAGAATTGATTCGGTGATCGATTGAACTTGATCCTGGTCCTGAAAAAGAAAAATGCAAGATAAATCATTGGATATACAACTATCATTTTTCTGGTGAAGAACGAGGTAAAGAAGTTTTAAGAATGAAGCCACCCCAATTTTGAATATCATATATCAGCCAACAGCTTTCATAACAGTTGGATGCACTGGAATAGGAGATAGCTAATAAAACCGAGGAGAAAGTAATGACGAAAAGATTATCTTTTGGTACGTGATTACCATAAAAGTAACATATGTTGCCACTGGGCTCCGAGTTAGATATATCCTATAAAAAAGTTGGATATTTCAGAGCCCACTATGACAAAATTTGAAAACAGGAGGAAAAAATCAGGAAAGCAACAAACTGGGGCACTAAACTGGAAATTGAACTCGCAGCTGGTCAAAATCAACAATGAACTGGTCATCTCGAGGCGGAAGCTCTCTAAAGGGAGCCGTAACCCTTTTTTGCAGCTTATTCCTGAAAGGTTTAAGATTATTAGTTAAAAACTAACCAATTTATCAGAAAAAGGAAATTCAAATATTTCGTTCAAGATAGAAAAGGAAACTTTATCCAGAAAAAGGTTAATACCAAAAGAACAAAAAATTGTCTGATAGATTTGTCGCACTTCGGTAAATTCTAGTATGATTACAGTGGTCACTGATCACGCATTAATGCGGTCAAATAATACCCCAAGACAAAATCGAAGGAGTTTGGCAAGAAAGCTTGAGAGAGAGAGAGAGGAACTAATTAAATAACTTACGAGGTTTCACGGCCGGGATCATCTGGTCTCTGAGACGAATTTCTCTGCAATATCAGAATTAGAAATCAAGTTTAGCCAGAAGAGAGAAGGCGGGAGCGGGCGAGTATAGGACAGGGAAAGAGAGTAGGAGAGCTTACCCCGAGGTAGAGATTGAAGAGGTCGGTAATGGCGGGTTTGGCAGGATGGTGCTGGAGCGGCCTCTGAGCTCTCTGGCTCTGCTCCATCTCTCTCTCTCTCTCTCTCCCTCTCTCCCTGTCACACGCGCGCTCTACTCTCTTTATGATCTCTCTCTCCGTGTCACTTTCTCCCTCTTTCTCTTGCTCGCTCGCTCGCTAGTAGCATTTTAGATTTTACAGAGGTCTTCTTACATTGGTAACTATTGGGAAAGATTTAGCCAGGAAATTCACAACATATCCCTACAAGCCCAGTAATGGAGGGTTAAAGTCAAATTATTCAGATTTCCCGAGGGTATTCTGCCAAAAATATTTTGACACCGTTGATTTATGGCGGATTGTTTTCGGAAACAGTTGTAGTGTTGAACAACGAATTCCGCATCCTCTGAGATATCTGAAACTTTGAGTGTTTTTATGGAAAATCTCAACCGTTGAAATACGTACTGCACGAATCTAAAAGCACAAATAATACTGGCCCTGCCCTATCCCGGAATAGGCACCATACACGTCGCTCACGCAAAGGTTTAGATATCTCAGAGGATATGCACTCCTTGAACAACTACCAAGTGAAGTCTGAATTCGCATCCTCTGAGATATCTCATATTTTTGCGTGACTTTTATAAAATCTGAACCGTTCAAATATGTTATACACGAATCTCAAAGCAAAAATAGTAGGAAGTCTACGGGATCGACTTGTTCGTTGGACGTACGATATCCATCTGACGATTCAAGATAAATCAGGCAATTTAACAGCATAACGATTTTTTTTTAGAATGACCCCTATGTTCAAAACATTGAGGCAAAGTTACTATCTAAGATTTGCATATCTTATCAATAAAATTAATAGTTAATATATTGATTCATTGAGTAAACAGGTTTTTTTTTCTCCACGCGTCTAATGGATGAATAGGTACCTACAATGGTCGACGTCTACCACGAGAAGACAAAACAATGAATATCCAACTAGATTGTTTGTTTTTTTGTGGGTCATTGTATTATATTTCTGAATTTATTATAATGAAACTTAAGGTAAATTGTTTTTAGTCAATATTTTAATATTTTCACAAGTAGTCACATTTTTTTTCCTTGTATTTAGATCCAATTTACTATTTATTAGTTTTTATTTCTTGACACGTCAAGTAATGACTTAATAATAATAATAATAATAATAATAATAATAATAAGTAAATTTTTGTTTGTAAAAGAATAATGATATTAATACACTAGAAATTAAAAGGCCAAATCATAATCATTCATCTAATAAAAGCGTGCATATTTAAAATTTATAACAATTAACAGTTATATGTAGTGTGATAATTGGAGTATAATTCATAAAAATAATACTTTGTATATCGACTCGTTGAATAAAGAAATCTTTTTTTTCTCCACGCGTCTAATGGATGAATGCAATGGCCGACTTTTCTAGCACGCGAGAAGAATAAATAAAGAATAAGAATTGTTTGTGGACCATTGTATTTTATTTTTATTGAATTTACTATAATAAATTTAGGATAGAAAAATTGTTTTTAAGTTCAATAAATGTATTCGCAAGTAGTCCTCGCATTTCTTTTCCTTTTATATAATGATTCAAAATATGTGTCTTTGTTCAATTTGCTATCTATTACTTTTTTATTTCTTCAGTAAGATAAGATAAGTATTTTTTGTTTGTTTGTAACAAGGTAATGCCTTTAATAAAATTAAGGAGCATGATAATTGCCTCTCGAACGAATTTCCGAGTGTCATCATGTCCAGCATCCATGTTCAATTATTTAAAGCTCTGTTTATAACTCTTTAAAATGCTACTAGTAAGAATTTAAACTTTTTCTGCAAGTCTTTAAATTTTGAAAGTTGTGTCGTTCAACTCCTAACTACTCTTGTCTCCAAGCCGAAAAAGAAAAAAATTACTTTCATCCACTCTTTTTTTTTCTCTGATCATTCTCGTCCATTTTTTCAACTATTTTTCCGACGATCATTCTCGTTCATTCTATGTCTACAACTCTTTAATGTACTAGTATCAAGCCTTTAAACCCCTATCTACAACCCTCAACTTATCATTTTTTTTTTTGTTTTGGTTCACAAACCTTTACAAATACTCGTGTCAAGCATTTAAACCTTTGTTTATAGTTCTTAACTTGTCAGTTTATTTTTTTGCTTCTCAAACTTTTAAACCTCTGTCTACAATCATGAAAGTGCTCGTGTCAAGTCTTTAAACCTTACATATAAATTATTGTTTTTTACAGTAAAAGGTCGTAGGTACTTTAAATTTTAAGCATTTATATCTTTGTCCATAATCTTTTAAAGTACTTGTGTCAAATTTTAAATGTTACATCTAACTTATCATTTTTCTTACAGTAAAAGTGTGTAGCCACTTTATATTTTGTTTTCTCAAATTTTTAAACTTTTGTCTACAATTTTTTGAAGTATTCGTGTTAAGTTTTTAAATATTACATGTAACTCTATAAATATCGCTTTTACATGAACTCGTAAATGATGAAGGCTTCACCAAAGAAACGAATCTGATTAAGCTACGCTAAAATCGCTAAATTTAACATCGTAATTGACGCACAAAAGAATTAACACTTAATTGAAATAAAAGGGACGAAATCAAAGAAGAAATCAGTGTAGAAATGCTAGTTTGTCACAAAACAAAAAGGATAGAAGCAATCCAAAGAATAAAGAAATGGATCTGAAGTTCTGAACAGATCGACTCCTCAAGCCGTGGCCTTTTATTTTTCACCTGCTTCAATTCACTAAAAAGGCAAACTAGCAATTTCCGATCCATTTCTTGATTCTTTGCTTCAACCCCCGAAAGTTTTTAGTTACCATCCAACTAAATCAAAATTAAATCAATACCACCAAAATCTCTTTTTTTTTTTTTCATTCATACCATCCACGCGGATTAGGAGAGCGCACCAATTTCATTTGGTGCGCACCTTGTGTTAGGATACCACTTGGTGCGCTTACTAGAGGCGCGCACCAAGTGGTACCTTAACCCAGGGTGCGCACCAAGTAGCATTTTTTTTTGTTCTGTTTAGTTTTTGTTTTGTAATTTGGAATTATGAATTTTGTTTGTAATTCTGAATTTTGTTTTGGATGCTGAATTTTATTTGTTTTATAATTTTATTTTCCTTAAAAGACAGAAAAATTAAAAATTAGCTAGTTTAGGGTTTAGATAACCTAGTTTTAACTATAAAATCACAACAAATAAATTCTACTTCAACACAATATAAAGTCTACTACAACATAATTAATAAATCCTACTAACAACACAACATAAAGTCTATTACAACATAACACACATTCCATCTAACAAATAAATTGAAATATTGTTGCAGAAAAAATATTAAGCACAACATAACCACCTCTTGAACAATGAAACAACAGGAAAAATATATCCATTGTTACAACAATTGTTAATTTTGTGATATGTAATTTAAAAAAAAATTTACCTTATTGAGTACGGTTTTTAACATCCCTTCTCTTTCTCGCATTCTTTTTTAAGTTTGCTCTGTTGGTTTGGTGACCATTTTGTCTTCCTTGCAGTATGTCTATCCACATTTGAATCCGGTTGTGTCATCTCCTACCCAACTTTACTAACATATGCTCTGGAACTAAAATCGCTCCTGCGTGCACCGGCCAATCACTTTGATTGTCATACACGTGGAATTCACCACTCCATGTGTCGATGAGTGTTTGAATATTGTAGTAGTAATTTACGAAGACATTTGGATCCAAGTTTCTATATTTTTCACACATTTGTAAGTAACGTCATCCTCAATTATAGTAATGATTATGAAATTATTAGTAGCGACTTGTACCTTAGACGACACATCGACATCACATGAACATATGGTATTCCGGTGAGCTGGGACTTCTGGCACACGCATTCCACCTCATTATCGTTCTTCAAAATGACCTTGTACCTGCAGTCTTCAGACGTGTACACCTATTTGTCTCTCTCTATGTCAAATGGGATTTTCTTACCATGTGAGGTCACCATAAATTCTCTATGATGGCCGAATGCATTGTGGACATTTTACTAGTCTTCTTGATGTGCTTCGTCAGCTTTTCATGCACACGAGTGGAATGAAGTTGACCCTCTAATTGGCATTGCACGGCCTTCTCTCTTCTTTCAATGAACCGTTGACACACTTGTAGAACGTCTTCTCAATAATTACGGCAACTAGTAACCTACGATAATTAAAATTTATAATTAAATAAAGAGAACCTAAAAATTTGAATAAATATAACCTACGAGAATTACAAATTACAAACCTGCGAGAAGTTTTGAAGACATTGTTGAGCGACTCAGAATAGTTGCTAGTCATTATGGCCCAACGAGCCACGTTGTCCATAACTTGATACACCTTTCGTGGCTTAGCCGGTTCTCCCTCATCATTTTCATTATACTACCACATGTATCCAAGTATGTCAACCAATCAGAATTTCACCTTCTGATTACATCAAGGCCTTCTTGTAATCTTCTCGTTTTCTTATTTTTAACCATAATCTTGAAAAATTTGGAAGCAACTTTATCCTGAGTGTGTTTTTCAAAATTCTCAAACACATGTTGAGAGCAGTAGCGTGAGCACACTCCCCGTTCTTCTCGGACCAACCCAGATTATCTTGTATGAACACCTTTTTATGCCCTTGTGCCGGTCAGATACCACACACGTGAATCTATTTGGACCAAATACAAAATCCCGCACCCACTTTATGAACCACCTCCAATTCTCAAAATCCTCGCTCTCTGCCAGTCCAAATGCTAGCGAGATTAGTTGGTTCTCCGCATCATATCTAGTTACAATCAACAACTTACCATTGTATTTACCTGACAAGAAACAAGCATCGATGCTGATGACGGGTCTGAGGTGACCTACTTCTTCTATGCATGGTCCCCATACCCATGCTGCCCTCATGAAATACCGATACCCTGGTTTAGTGGTTGGCTTAGAAACAATTTTATATTGGGTTTCCGAATTTCCCCTTTTGATTGCCTCCAACAAAGGGACAATCAACGCATAAGACCCCTCCTAAATACCAAATGCCCGGGCAATCGCTAACTCTCGATCACGACACAGTTTGTTGTACTTTGGAACGATGCCCTCGTACCTTTCAGCAACCAGGTCCCTGATAGCTCTGATACTAATATCATTATTTTTTTCCAAAGACATTTTTATGCAGTTGGCGACCATAGCGGACGTCAACTGCGCATGATCTAACCAGAATGCCTCAGCATGGCATGTGTGCTTTCCCTTAGTCTTCGTGATGGCCCAAGCATTTTCAAAGCCTGTAGCCCTCGCAACAACCCCCACTTACACAGGTCGCTCTTGCACTTATACCTCATCATTCATGTGTCGCTAGGGGCGGAGCCAGACTTTCAAACTATGGGAGTCAAGCATATAAAATTTTCCTACTACGAATGGGGGTCATTTTCACACTATCCATAATATTTTACTTTAAACTATATTAAAATAAGGTATAAATAAAAAAATTCAAAATGAATGGGGGCAATTGACCCCTATTCATTGAGGGTAGATTCGCCCGTGTGTGTCACTGTGTGTCTGTTTAATCTCGATATTTTGCTTTATGTGCCAGTGGTGAATTGTATATTTCATTTGATCTTTGTTGGCATACGTCATCCCTCAAACAATTCATGTCTTCTCCAACCTAATTTTAAAAATTTAACATTTAAAAATTTTAAAAATTAAAAAGTAAATTAAAATTAAAATACAAATTAACAAACGAACCTCAAAATTCGAAAAAAAAGAGCTGTTAGCCTCTTCTAACCCCGATGTGTCATGAAATTTCTCGAACGGGTGTCTTTCCCCACGACCTGATATCAGCCACTTCCACCTACCAAGCACTGGACAACCAGAATCCTCATCACTGTGATCAGGTGCCCCACCGTCGTCACTAACATCCCAATTTTCCTCTGCCTCCCGTTCTTCGGAATTCTCATCTGTATTGTCAGCATAATAAAGTGGTTCTGGGGTTTCAGATCGGTCCTGGTCAGATTGGGTTCGGCTAGAGCTGGAGGATGGAACTCGAGATCGGCCCCGACTAGGACCACCCCCTACAGCTGGGGACCGACTAGTACCCGCTAAAGTTAGAGCTCGAGTAGGACTCATCACAGAATGCTCAAGGACCCGACCTTGGGTCAACTGCAACAAAGGTCTGGTGTTCTGCCTGGGGTTCTGTCTGGGGTTAGCTACCACATATAACTCTAAACTTAAAACTATAGATCATATTCATGGTCATTTGGATATACAACCCCCAACTATTATCGTCTTGTACTGGAAGCTATTGGAACCATGTTTGGTTGCCTTGGCCATATTGATCCTTGCAGACATTACCAGTTCATAATAATTCGGGTCAATACCAAATTGCTGGTACACTTCCCTAGTTATACCTCTAAAATCTAAACCTGAGCCGATATTGAACATTTTCTGGGGTTGGGTACTTTAATAAGCACCATTTGGCCTTGTAATACTTCACCACCAAAATAACAAGCAATTCCAATCATAATTGGTTGAATTAAGGGACAAACCTAAAATTAATAAATTTACAGTAAATTAAAAACACAATTAAATAATTTAAAAAAAGGACTAAAGTGAAAAAAAAACTCACAAGTTGCTCTTTGCTATTTAGCTCCCTTGTTTGCCTTCTTGGTGGAAAAAATGTTCAAATTTTCGCTGATATACAACAGACTACTTGGTGCGCGCCTTGGGGAAGGGTACCACTTGGTGCGCGCCCCCAGTAAGCACACCAAGTGGTACCCTAACCCAGGATGCGCACCAAATCCATTTGGTGCGCTCCCCCAGTCCGCATAGGTGGTATGAATGGAAACAAAAAGATTTCAGTGGTATTTATTTAATTTTGATTTAATTGGATGGTAACTAAAAAAATTTCGGCTTCAACCCACAGCCTTTTCCGATCGGGCCCCCAAAGTAGTTTGTGGATCCTAAGTTCCATAATTAAATTCAAAAATAGAATACAATGATCCACAAACTATTATCCAAAACTAGAAACATTGAGTAAAGAGATTTTTTTCTCATGTTATGTTTTGGATCATTGTATTCTATTTTTGAAATTAATAATGGAACTTAGGATGGAAAAAAAAATGTTTCTAGATCAATATTTTGATATTTGCCCAAGTAGGCCTCACATTTTTTTCTTGTATTTAAATGATTACAAAATACGTGTTTTTGTTTAATTTACTATATTAGTTTTTTATTTCTTGAAACATCAAATAGCGTTTTAACAAATATTAAGTAATTTTTTTCTTTATAAAAAGATAATGCCTGTGCAATCTCCAAATTTATCACCGCTACTGTCTATTTATGTTAACTCCAATTAGTAGGAATTCACATACTTCGAGTTATCTCAGACTTTGAGTGGATCTGTACAAAATTTGAACCATTCACATCCTTTATGTACGAATCTTAAAGCACACTAAACTGGCTCCCTCCATTTTAAATAGGCACCAAATAGAAATTAACACCGGCTTTGAATCCACTCAAAGTTAGAGATATCTCAGAGGATACGGACTCAATTAGTAGAGCGCGTTAGCTAGTAGTGAATAACGAGAAAATTCTGAAATTTCAATTTTGTTTGGCAATTGTGATACGAATAAAACTTCTTAATTATTTTTATTATGATTTTAAGATGGCTATGACAAAGTTTCAGTCAGATTATACTCCATATTATTTATAGTGCGGTAGATTTAATTAACGGTTCCAGTTAGTCATGGTATTTTACAACCTTATCATAAATGTTAGAAGCTAGTTAACAATAGTTTGGGACAAAATTATTTCAGGCTCCTCCATCAACAAAATACGGTCACATGTATAAACTATGTATAAATAATTCAGTAAAGTACGAATCATATTTAATTTTTTATAGGGTTCATTTGTTTAAAATAAAATTCACTCACGACGGATGTCTGTTGATGGATGAACCAGAGGCGATTTTGTCTCGCACAAGATAAATCATTCCTCTAAAAAGTTTAATGGGAATTACAAAAAATTTAGTTATGACTTATGAGACGATCAATACAAAAGAGAAGAGTCTCAAATGATAGTCGATCAAAATGAGAAATTTACGGAACTATTTATCATATCCAGAAATTTTGGGCTGTTGTGACATTTTTCTTCTTATTTTTCATCTTCGATTATTTTATTGAACGAATGAAAGATAACACTAAATAGTAAAAAGTTAACAAAGTAATTTTAAATACAATCATTTTCCCTTCATCTGATAATACAGTGAAAAATCTAAAAAAAAAAAAAATTAAGACGTGGCTTTTTAAAGTTTTTTATTTGCAGATCACATTAAACTACTTTGATCGATTATTCATACATACAAAAAAAAAAAAAAAAGAATTATGTACTACAGTGGAAATAAACGTTTCTACACTAACCCGACTCCTTGTGTTTTGCATGAAAATTTAAAAATTAAAAGTCAAACTACAAATAAGACTAATTATTTCGTTCTTCTTGGAGATGAGTTTGTGTAAAAAATTACAAAGGGCAATGGTTAAGCAAATTTAGGTTTTCTGATCAACATCGGAGATCCTTTGCAGCCGTTTCAGAAAAACTTCAAGCTGATGTGAAGTGAATTGTGTTTAAAAATAATTTCTTATTACATTAAGTCTAATTATTAACTGGGAGATCAACTGATACACTTATTACGCCGAATTTTTATTAATAGAAAATAAAATAAAAAAATATCTGCATTAAAGAACGTTTTCGCTGGAATTCGAAATGTAGCAAAAACGTGATGGTCCATAACGTCCAGGGCACTGTAGCTGGACGTTATGGTTGATAATGTCCAGTTAATTTAATCGCTAATGATCTCTAATTAACAAAAAACACTGTAGCTGGACGTTATGGTCCATAATGTCGCTACAGTGTTTTTTTTTTTTTTGCTTGCTTCAGTTTGCATTTTTTTTGAAAAAAAAAAAACCACTGTAGCTGAACATTATGGACCATAATGTTCAGCTACAGTGTTTTTTGTTAATTAGAGATCATTAGCGATCAGATTAACTGAACGTTATGGTTTACAACGCCCAGCTACAGTGCCCTGGACGTTATGGACCATCACGTTTTTGCTACATCTCGAATTCCAGCAAAAACGTTCTTCAATGTTGATATTTTTTATTTTATTTTCTATTAATAAAAATTTCGGCATATTACGACCCATGACCTTAACCTTAAGGTTGGCACAGTGTAGCATGAAAACAAAAAATAATAAGTTCTAACAGCCTGCATCGAGCAAAGTAATTTTGACCAATAATTAATAAATACACAGTTTTTACAACAGGTATAGTGCCCAACACAAACTAACATGCTAGCCTATTGTCAGATAAGACCCTAAACTATGTCTTATAAAAACAACTTTCATACATACAACACACCTATTTTTAAGTAGGATTTTGCACTATTTTGGGATGGTTGGATGCATAAACAGAGGAGTTGGGGTCAGGTCTCAGGTGGGACAGCAGATGCATTACATCAGGCCTCAGTATGTCCAAGACCTTGCTACAGAGAGTCAAGCTCTCTAGCTTAGGCTTACTGGTGCTCTGCACGGGCCCACCTTGTCCCTCATACATGACTGCATGGTGCCTGAGCACAGAAGATCGGTCCAAAGTCAGATTTAGGTTTCAGTGAATTTAACTTGTTTGCAACTTCTTGAAGAAATATAATTGTAAAACTGGTACGCAAGTTATCAGGATAATTTCACGAAAGTTCCCTTCTCAGCAATTGCAGAACAATCCAGAAAAAGTCGAGAAAGTAAAAATTGGATCCTCAGAACCGCGTCTTTTCAGCTTATATTGTCAATCTTTATTTGCTTTTCTTATTGATGATAAAAAAAATGAATGGTCAGGGAGTAGAACTAGGATGTTCTTAAGCTCACCAAGCCCTTAAGCTCGCCAAGGGGCTTGGTGAGCTTAACTCCAAAGCCTGCCGGACTGGCTTCAAATGATGACCGAACCGTTGAAACCGATCTACTTCACGAGTGATGCATTTACATGCAAAATTTATAATTTTTCCGAATTAATTTAGTATAAATTAAAGCGGCCAAAAATAGAAGGTTTATAAGTTGATTCTAATGCATTAGTTTTTCGAGTAGAACTAGGGTGTTCCTAAGTTCACCAACCCTCTTTGTGAACTCAACTCTAAAACCTATCAGATTGACTTCACATGACAAATCCGAACTGTTGAAACCCGTCTACCTTGCGAGTGATGCATCTACAAGCAAAAAATTTAAAATTTCGAATTTATTTTGTATAGAGTCAAGTGGTCAAAAAAACGTTAAAAAATGAAGGCATTAAAATTAATTTATAGACCTTCTAATTTTGACCGCTTGACTTTATACTAAATTAATTCGAAAGTTCAAATTTTTTGCATGTAGATGCATCACTCGTAAGGTAGACGGGTTTCTACAGTTCAAATTCGTCATGTGAAGTCAATCCGATAGGTTTTAGAGTTGAGTTCACAAAGAGGGTTGGTGAACTTAGGAACACCCTAGTTCTACTCTTAGTTTTTCATCATTTTTTGACCACTTGACTATATATTAAATTAATTCAAAAATTTATAAATTTTATATGTAAATGCATCACTTGTGAAGTAGATCGGTTGAAACCGGTTTGGATTCGTCGTTCGAAGTCAATCCGATAGTTTTTGGAGTTGAGAACACCCTAGTTCTACTCAATGGTCAGGGAGTAGAAATATTATAACAAAGGATATATTCACCATTTCATTTGACCCTTGAATTTATTTAGTACCCTCCCTTTCACTATGATATTACTAATGGCATAAAAAAAAAGTAGGACAACAATGATATAAAAATTTCCATTAACAAGGAAATTTTGTAAACAATGACAACGGAAAGGTATTTCTGCAATTCTCTAGTATGGTTTGGCTTTTCTCTTTGCAATATGTGCAAGGGCTAGATCTGTAATGAACAACTTACAGAAAATCAATGATGTCGGTTATCTCTGAAGCCTCAGTGGGGGACAATGGTTGTGAGTTCTTCCCAAACACATCACCCAGTGCATTAAATAGTAGAGCTAAAGTCTACAAATAGTCCCCCATACAGAAATAATAATCTAGTCATTAGGTGGATGGTGAAATAATCTAGTCAATAATAAAGATAGCATACCACTACTAGTACTGAAATAGGCTAGAGTTTTTGGTCAACCACCAGCGCGTTAAGCCCACTGGAACTGATTGAGCACACCGGTACAGGAATATATTGCATGGCATAATAACCTACCTGGATTTCATACTAGTTGGACAATATATCTCGTTCTTTTTCCTCTTCCTTTTGGTCTTTTTTATGTCAACTTGCGGTACTAATTAAGCCGTAGAATTTGAGACAGAAAGATCGAATAAAATGACCTATTATAGTTCATGTTACTTTTGTTTCTCTTTGCTTATGTACTCAAGTTCAAATTGATAATCATCAGTTCGCACACAGAGGTCACAACTCAAATGGGTACCTTCATAAACAAGGGACGGGCAAAGGCCAACCGAGGGAGCAACGGGCCCAAGATACGAAAAGCGATCCTCAGCATTGCCACAGAAGTTACTGGACGCAAGTGTTTGACAACAGTATGCGACATCTCTAGCCACTCTTGTGGGAGGTTGATGTAGAAAGCATGCAAAAGTGCTATTATGTTCCCTGCATTACATTCAGACAACAACTGCTGGCTCAGGTCATTTGAGTCTCAAACCAATCCAATTGAGAAAAAGAAAGGAAAAGAGCACTATACCTACGGAAGTGGAAGTATTGTCCTGAGAGGCCCAAGTGGGGTCCAGCAGTGCATACCCCACCGCAGAATCCAGATCCTTAAGTGGGCGGCTGCCGTCAGCAAGCCACCAGCATTCCTTTATCACAAGTGCTGCCTCTGAGTAGAGCTGCATGTGGAACTCCTGCGGCAGCTGAGCCAACAACAAACCGCATGCTTGGATCATCAAGCACGACAGCTGCTGGCTCGAGTACCCACTTTTGGAAACAAACCCGGCCAAATTGATTCCACTGCCAACTCCACCCCCCATCTGCTCAGCGACACCTGCTGCTGGAGAATTTGGTATCAGTGATGATTGGATGTGTACTACGATCTGAACCAGAGAGGAAACAATCTGAGCTGGTGATGCAGGAAGAGAGAGGATTTCTATTGCAGCTGTTTCTAAAACGAGCTGGGTGTACGACCCCGGGTCTTGGTTCTGATAGAATGCCTTCTGGCTGTCTGAGGTGTTTATTGCGCCCGGTTGAGGTGGTGCCTGAGGCTTGACATTACTTCGGGTTGAGGACTCGGCCGACTCAGATCTCGACTTGGTGCTTAGAGCAGGTATAACATTGATGACCAAACCTAGAAGAAGGTTTGCATAGTAGTCTTGAGGAGGTGTGACGGGGCTTTGTGAGGTTACGAGCTGTATAAATGACTCCGAGAAAGGGATCTGGCATATGAAAAACTCACTTCAAGCATACATACATTAATTAAGAAATAAAAGCATGTCATTTACTTTCTTTATGGTATTGCAAAGGGGAAGAACGCAGTCAAGTTTGGAAAATACGTAAAGAAAAATATTCTTAATTTGAAAGATGAAAGGAAGTACCTTGGAGGAGCCGCCAAGGATTTTGAGTATACGAAGAATCAGCTTGCTTGGAAGGTGGCCGTAGAAATACGCAAGGATGTCTCTGACAAAGGTAAACTTAAGCGGGTGGAAAGCAAGGCATGAAGAGTAAAAAGCAAGCACCCGATCAGCTATGTCAGTCAAATCATTCTCTATAAGCCGGTAAACAATTAGTGGGATAACTGGCAAAATACGAGCCGCAATATCATCAAAAAATGGCGGATTACTGCACTTCCACATGAAAAAGCACAAGGATACACAAATAATTATGTAGGTGATATACATAAAAATATGTACAAAATATAAAATAAATATACAAAAAATTTGACAAATTGGAGAATGACTTTTCATACCGGTCCTTAAAAGAGAGATGATTCCCAAGGGCTTTCTGAAGCTCAACTCTCTTTGGTAGTTGATTGTTCATCCAATGCTCAGGAGACCTATTGGAGTAAAACATCTTGACCCTTTGTTGAAGCTCGGGCCTCTCCAACAGACTTATCTGTTATTCAACAATGCTCAACTGAGTTTGTATCCTTAAATATTTTGAACCAAAATTTCATTCATAGTCTTCTTGTAAGAAAATTAAAAAACCATACCACTATGCGAAGGGCATAGGGATCATCATCCCTGTCAATCAGAGCAAGTAGGAGAATGTCCAGTGGAAGCAACTCATGATTCCAGATGAAAAAGGAAAGATTGCTGACTGCCTTTGCCAGAAGATCCTGGTAAATAATCATAATAATAACAACAACAATAATACTAGAAGTAATACTAATAACATTAAAAATGATGAATGTGCTAAACAAGCTCAGCACAGCCAAACTAACAAAAAGTTCCAATGTACAAACCTGTGCAGAATGCCCATGTTGCTGAACCTGGATTTGATGGAGAAGAATATCCACCATAGTGTAGATATTAGAGGTTACTTCCTCTGGTGAGAACTCTCTTAAAACCCGTCCCTGCAATTAAAGTCTTATCAGACCAACACCAGACACAAAGATAATAAGAGGTGAAATGACATACCAGATTTACACTGTTGATGCTATCAGGATGACCACTTATAAGCACCCAGGCACCAGCACAGAGGTGCTGTCGGTGTTGAGGGAAACTGTGGTTCAGATAGGTTGTGACATAGGTGGGATCGGCTGATGGAAGGAGAAGCTGAGTACACTGATTAATTACAGTTGCTTCGACCTGAAAAATTGCACATCTTGTGAGGAATAAGTATCCTGAATTTTTAATATACAGTCTGAAGTACTGGACACAATCATTTGGAGACAGAAGGACAAGGTAATGTTGGATTTTTCTTTGGCCGTATCTAACAACAAGCAACAGGTGCTTTAATAATGAATGGAATAAACATGCAAAGGTATTGGTTCAGCATAAGCATCAAGAACAAGAATGGATTTGCAATGTGCTGAACCCTTGCTTTTGACTTTTGAGTTTTGACCAAGGATTCTAGCAGGTACATATCGTAATGGCACGGCCAGTACTCGGTAGATATAGTTTAATACAAGAAAAATCCATGGAAACAATAGCACAAAGTAAATCCATGGGCACCTACAACACTTCTCCAAGTACGAACCCTCAAAATAAATCAAGAACAAGTCTAGCGCAAGGGTATCATTAACCACCATTAAATGTTACCTGTTGCCAAGCTTGGATAGCTTGAACCCTCTTATCCATCCTCCCTTTCAAAAACTCACGAATCACAGGAGGGAAGTACCGCATAGTTTTCTCAGACCATGTGTGCTGGCTTGTCGACATGATTTGCTCGAGCAAAGGTTGAAGGTAAAGCATGTGCTCCACTTCAGCAATCCCTCGTGTTTTAATGGTAATTGCAAGGCTAATTATCGTTATCCTGTTAAGTGTTTCTGTAAATTCAGTTGGACCCTGGAAATGGAATCCAATTGACATGCATCAGTTTAGACTTGAAGGAATCATTTCATGTAAATACACTCTATGAAGGGAAAATATACCTGATAACCCTCCCCCTATATCTCTAAATAGAATACAACAACAACAACCAAGCCTTTAGTCCCAAACAAGTTGGGGTAGGCTAGAAATGAAACCCAATCACAATTATCTATGGGTTTCATTTCATGAGAGAATGGCTGATTTTCGACCAAATAAATTTTCAAGCAGACAAAATCAAGAGTAGGGATTCAGGATATTTAATATTCCTAGAATATATCTTATTTGGAGGTGCCTATAAGATGCTTTATGAGGTTCTTTTTAGAATATAAAAAAAAACAATTTTGAAATTTTGAAAAAAAAGGAAAGAAAATCCAGAAGTTACTCATAGGGCACCTTTAATTCTTTCTTAACCAGAAAGAAGTCTCTTAGGGAGAGTATCAAGTTCATGCACAAGTTCTCAGCCAGTCTGAGCAGCCGATGCTCCCCACGTTTCCCCTTTATCATGGAAATTATCTTGGTGACATCATACATCAAGGCCTTGCTCTTTCCATGGTACCTGGCAAAATATTTAATTCAATTATGCCAAGGAAGAAAGCAAATATGAAACGGTAAAACTAGGTTATTACAACTTTTTCTGTACTAAAATTGGAAATTCTTTGTATAAATAGAGGCGTAACGCGTAAGCCTTTAAACCATATAAGAAAATAAAAAACACTGCAGTGACTCTACTTCTAAGCTCTTTCATGACAAAAAAATTTGAAATGAGGCAACAAGACTTGCAACAAACCTGTATAATGGTAGTAATCTATAATTTAGTATCTCAAGGAGAAGCAGTGAGACGCCAGATTTGCTCAGAATGGAGGGAGATCTTTGAGTAAGATTCTGCCCAAAATAGAAAAATGTATAATTAAATAACCACAAACAAATACATAGTCAGACAGTAAAAATATCGAGAATACAAGGGAATTGAAAAATAGATGTAAAACTTGTCCAGGAAATACTGTAAAGTGCGGTCGAAATAAGGAATGGGGCGCAATGAGAAGTAGTCTAACATATGTCTCAACCACAGCAATGCTAGGTACGGCCTACAACACAAAAGAAAAATATCAGAACAACAGATTATAGAATAATGAAGAATAAAAAGTAATTTGTCCCCAATGAAGGTACCAGTATAACACTTGGTTTGAACTTTAATCCAACATCACCTTGTCACAACATCGACAAAAAGACTTTTTAGGTGTGTTAGATCTTGAACAGCAATTTTCAGAGAACGAAAATGGTCAAGATCACGATCTGTCAGATATTGGCATTGTACGATCAAGTTCAGTACTGGAATAATCTGTTAATATCGTTATATTCCCTTCAATTCTTCCATTCTGCTTATTGAGGGTTCATATGCTGCTATGATTTGAACTGGAACCGGTACCAGTATGTACCGCCAAAAATTGAAACCCTACGGAATGAACATGCAATACCTGGCCAAGAAAAATGGTTTCTTCGAGCTGGTATGCAAGCTTCAAACACATGTTGAAAGACAGGCCAGAGAGAAATGTCATAGAGAGTGGGAAGGTCTCGCGCATTATGGTGATTTGCTCGTTGGTCTGCATGTTGGGAACCTGTAGCAGATCGGTCACACCAGTTGAGGTGAACCAATTCATCACAGCCTCAACTGCCGGCGGAGCCATGGTAAATGACAGAACCCAGAACATTCCCATTGTTCGCTCATCCAGGTTCGCGAAATCAATTCTCTCTACAATATACCACATTAAGTAAATAATGACTTGAAACAGAAGTGTTTAATCTAAGTTTGTAACACTCTGGTAATGTGTTGCATATCAATTAGAAAGTTTAAGATCAGATGTTATATGTTTGAAGGCCAAATAGGAAAAATAAAATAAAAAATAAAGTAATTTTGACGTCTGTCAGATGCTGACCATGTCCCGAAAACAACAGAAAGGTCTTTTTGCAGTGATGTGTGAATAAACCCTCCTTTTGAGGGCTGTATGGGATATTTGTTAGGTGACAGGAGCAATACAGGAAATTCTTCCATCAAAAAAGAATTGAAGTGATAATGTTGATTTTTGACATCAGTTTTACCTTTGTTCAATTTCCACCATTCATCAAATATCTGCCTTCCCTTTTGAAGTTGGTCAGTATTCAGAAGTTCCCTAAAAGAGGTGTTGAAAGACCAAATGCGTAAGGTTTGGCTGCTACTGATAAAGTCTAGAAGTACACCTTGAGCCGAGTCTAGACCTTTCTCCTCTTTATGAAATGAAATGATCTTTTTGGTTGTCTCAATCTACAAGATAAGGAACAAGGTTATAGAATTAGTTTATTTGAAAAGGAGGCTGAGAAGTGTAATCATAAAACTGAATTGCTATCAAACGCTGAACGGTCAATATCAGAAAAGCAAAAGGTAATCTTAGTTCAAAACATTAAAGCATGGTAATTTTTATATAAATGACAACTTTGAGATTGTTCGTAGCATTATAAAAGGTGTAAGATAACCTAGGATTAACCATCACAAAGGCTAAGCTACCATACAGTATGTAATTAGAAATTTTTGTTTCAGCTAATGGAACAGGGCTTCGGCCTTTTTACTCCAAAAAAAAAAATCACAAAGGTTAAGCTTGTAAGAACAGAAATAACCTGCAACCTTTGAGAATTACTTTATAACAATTGTGATAACTCGGTCACTTTGAGGATATGTCTGATCATACAATATTGTAAGAAGAAAAAAAGGAAGAAATCATGAACACAAAAACTTCAGCAAAAAACACCAAATAAAGTTATGCAAAAAATCAACCTTGCGAGGATCTGAACTTAAAGTGTTCATCACAATCTCGATGTGTATGATCTGGGCAAGCAACCAGGTGACATGGTTGCTCCGAAGAACCTGCGGGTCACCCCTCACCCGAGAGGCCAGCTTGTCCACAAAATAAAAAAAATCGATGCACCCAATCTTCATGAGAAAGAAAAATATGTCTCCAAACGCAAGCCAGTCCTGCCAGAACTGTGCCTCTGCATTGGGTAGACACCAGGATTACAGGCTTGTTTATTCAGAACTTTGATATTTCGGCACCGCCAACTTAGTGCAGTGGAAGTGTGTGATTTTTTTGAAAAAATTAAGTCTCTACTATGGCTTATTATTAACATTTGTAATACATCATAACCCTATATTAACAAACAAAAAGGATTATAAAAATGGTGGATCATAACACAATGCCCTCACTTTTGTCCTTCTCCATCATTTGTTACCCTCCCTATCAAAAAGTAAATTTGAGAAACAGTACAAAGAAACAACATTGAAAGTACCTGTGTTGGTAATCTTAAGAAGTTCCAAGGTTCTGTCAGCAACAGCCTCGCCAATCATATCCGGAGAGAACACAGCACCAGGCGTAGATACATGCTGTTGTGCAGCTGGTTTATAACAAGGTGCAACAAGAAGCACACGCCTCCACCAATCAGGCGATGGTGTTGCACAAAGAGCATGCCTCAAGCAACGCATGGCCCTTTCCCAATCCAAACTTCCTTTCGGAATAGAGTTTGCAAGATCCTATTTAAAATAGAATTTCGTTATCTCCACAAAACTATTTATAAAATTACATTGGCCTTGACATTAGACCTGATGTTTGTAGTAAACCTTCTATTTGAAAATTTCTTTTTGTTTCTCATGTGTTATTTGACCAAAGCCCAGGAAGCTTTGATTAAAAGAAAACGAAGACAGATCATGTATATATATACTGTCCAATGGTGGGGAGAGTAAAGAACTATTAGAATAGTATTTGCAATTCTACCTCCAGAGCAGAAATATTTATTGGACAGAATTAACTGTTGGTGAAATTTTGCTGGTTGAATCCATTGTCTTAATCAAGTAATACAGAAGTAAATAGAATGCTTACCTCTCCATGCAATGGCTCTCCTAACACACTGGGATAAGTAATGGGTGAGTATCTCAGGTTAGCAATTGGCTCGCCAGGTATACTGGGGTATGACTGAGACAAGAACCGGTGTGTGGCAAAGGTGGGGCAGTGCAAGTGCTGGTCCAGCATTTGCATGTGCATTGCCACCATGTCCCTCCTCCTATGTATTTCCATAATAATGCTAAACATCGCCTCGTCATTTGGTATATTCTCCATGTATTGTAAACTACTCCTTAAGAGCTCATAGAAGGGAACCCGGCATTTATCTTCATCGACCAAGATCCAAACAACGTCGAGGCAGAGATGCATCCACTCATGCAATGGAGTGTCCAGTCCCCATGACCTGAGGCTGTCAATGGTTTCCTCCAGTCCTGACGGCCTCTGGTTCCAGTTGACTAACCAGTCGATCATGTGTTGAAATATAACACCATGGGTTAATGGTTTAAGGTTAGTCTCAAGTGCGGATAAGATGATTTTACAACATAGCTGCCGCAGTGAGCCAAGGCAAGGTTGGCTAACGATAGGCATAACAGTTCCAGTACCAGTAGCAGTACCATTACTTGTACCAACTATGTCAGTGGGTTTGGCTGGAGAATGCATGACAGTTGATTGGTCCATGGTCAAAGACTGAGTTGGTGATCCGATCTGATTTATTGCTGAGAGAGGTGAAGTCGGGTTTGAAACATGAAAGTTAGATGCGGTCAGTGTTGGTGCTGTTGATGATGTGGGTCCTGCCGATGAGCTGGCCTGGGAATCCGTATTTGAGACTAAGGATAGAAGAGAAGGGAGAAGCGAGTCCCATTTGAGGTATCCAACGCCACAAAGACTTTTTGTGGCAAACAAAAGGAATTCTGATTGCGGCGCATGGCTGCTACACTGGATTATAAGTGAGATAAGAATCGATTCAGTGATCGATTGAACTTGCTCCTGGTCCTGAAAAGGAAAAATGCAAGCTAAATCTTTGGATTTAAAAGTACCATTTTTTTTGGTGAAGAACAAGGTAAGGATCATTTTAAGAATGAAGCCACACCTTAGAGTATCATAAATCAGCCAACATTCAGGCAGTCAATTTGAAAACAGGAGGAAAAAATCAGAAAAGCAACAAACGGGGGCACTAAACTGGAAATTGAGCTCGCAGCTGGTCAAAATCAATGATGAACTGTTCATCTCGAGGTGGAAGGTCTCTAAAGGGAGCCGTAACCCTTTTTTGCAGCTTATTCCTGAAAATTTCAGATGATTAGTTAAAGATTAACCAATTTATCAGAAAGAGGGAATTCAATATGTTGCCCAAAAGAGAAAAAGGAAAGTTTTTCCAGAAAAAGTTTTTGTACCAAAAGAAACAATTTTTATTAGATGGATTAGTGGTACTTCGTAAAGCCTAGTATGATTACACTGGTCATTGATCACGCATTAATGAGGTTAAATGGTACTCAAAGACAAAGTGGAAGGAGAGAGAGAGAGGAACTAATTAAATAACTTACGAGGTTTCACGGCCGGGATCATCTGGTCTCTGACGCGAATTTCTCTGCAACAACAGAATTAGAAAACAAGTTTAGCTAAGAAGAAAGAAGAGGTGAGCGGGCGAGTGTCGACAGGGAAAGAGCAAGGAGAGACTACCCCGAGGTAGAGATCGAAGAGGTCGGTAATGGCGGGTTTGGAAGGATGTTGCTGGAGCGGTCTCTGAGCTCCCTGGCTCTGCTCCATCTCTCTCTCGCGCTCTCTCCCTCCCTGTCACGCGCGCTCTACTCTCTTTATGATCTCTCTCTCTTTTTTGAGAATAACTTGGTAGAGCTTTATGATCTCTCTCTCTCACTTTCTCCCTCTCTTTCTCGGATCCGACTCCGCTGCTTTTTTTAGAGAAAAGCAGGGTCCTTCTTTTCCGATCCGAACCATTCAAATTCGTTGAGATTTGTGTATGAAAAAGTTATTTTATCGAGATACGTGAATGCAAATTTTTGAATGGTTCGGATCGGAAAAGGAGGGCGCTGCTTTTCTCTAAGAAAAGCAGCGGAGTCGGATCCTCTTTCTCTGGTTCGCTCGCTCGTTATGTATTGGGAAAGGTTTAACCAGGAAATTTACGAACTCACCCCTACAAACCCAGTAAGAGAATTTTGACACCGTTAATTTATGTTGGATTGTATTTGGAAACAGTTATAGTGAGGAGCAAAAGTTAAACACAAGCCAATTTTCAGTGAGATTGGGGATTTTTTTTAATTTAGAAATAGAATATTATTTTCGGCTGGAAATGAAAAGACTTTTGTAAGTTTTCGATAAATAACACCGAAAAATCATTACAGTGTAAAGATGAATATATTGCTTACATCGTAGAAAAAATTCTGGTGCAGGAAATTTTTTCCATCCGGTGCATACACTGTAGAAATTCTCAGTGTAGTATCTCCAAATTTACACCATCCAGTGTCATCTATTTTTCTATAACTTACCCAATTCCTTTCTTTTCCAGCTGAAAATAATATTTTATTTCTAAATAAAAATAATTGAGAATTAATTTCAGCTGAATTTACTATAATGACATTTAGAATGGAAAATTTGTCTGTAGTTCAACATGTTGATATTTTCACTAGTAATCTTCACATTTTTTTTTTCTTGTATTTATTGATTCCAAATATGTGTCTTTGTTCAATTTACTCTCTTTTAGCTTTTTATTTCTTGAAATATCAAACGGTGTTTAAAATAATAAAATTAATACTTAGTATATAGTATTATTGAGTAAAGTTTTTACTCCATGTGTTTAATAAATAAATGCAATGATCGTATCTAGCGGACGAGAAAAATAAAACAATGACCAAACAGCTAGATTGTTTGTTTCCTCTAGTATGCAGCGGGCTATTGTATTCTATTTCTGAATTTATTATGAAATTTAGGACTGAAACATGTTTCTAGTTCAATATTTTGATATTTGGACGAGTAGTCACAATTTTTTTTCTTGTATGCAATGATTCAAAATATGTGTCGCTATTCAATTTAATTAATTACTATCTATTAGCTTTTTTATTAATTTCTCGAAATATCAAACATGTTTTAACAATAACAATTTAGGAAATTTTTGTTTGTAACAAGATAATTCCTCGGCACACTCCAAATTTCTGGGGTAAATTTCACCGAAGGTCACTAAATTGTTTTTTTATCATAAATTGATTGCTCAAGATTAATTTGTTAACCGTTGAACTTTTTAATTGTTCCAATCAAGTCGCTTTGTTAATATTTCTATGTAGAATACTAACATAATATGTTTATCAGCCCATCCATCTCCATTTCACTTTATATTAATATTATGTTAATATTTTGGACGGAAAAAAATAATGGAATGATTTGATTGGAACCAATGAAAATTCAATGATTATATAAGAACAAATTAAATTGAGAGACCAATTTTGTAACAAAGAATAAAATTTAGTGATCTCCGCTCAAATATATCAAAATTTCTCCTATTTCAATTAGCTGCGTTTGCAAGCCGTGAAAGTGATGAAAATATTCTGAAATTTCAATTTTGTCATGGCAATTTGTGCTACAAATACAACTTGAATTTTTTTTATTACGATTTTATGATAGAGTTATAGTTAGGTCATGTTCCATTTTCAATATATTCTGGTATATATGCTTTGCAGTTAAAGTTTCTATTCTCTTTCAAAAAAGAGTAATTATAGACTAATATGCTTTATGATTATAAACATCATTGCGTAGTTTTACTCCATGAAATAAAGCATACGAAATAAAGCATGATTCGCATCGCCAAACTAATAATTCATACTAATAATACTAGCCATATTCGGTAGGATATGGAATAAGATAAGAACAGAGGAATTGGAATTAATAATTGACCACTTTTTTAGTCTATTTCAAATGTGTTCGGCAATTCAACAATAGAAATGGGAAAAGTGAACAATTATTAAAATACAAGAATAGTAGAAAATAATTCTTATGACCTTGTTATATTATGGTGCATCAATCAAAACTCAATAACATACTGTTGAGTTTCACAATCATATGAACAAATAAAATTAAATTAAATACTGATTATTGGCACAAAATGGATGACTAAAAAACATGGATAAAAAATAATTTAAAACAATTAATAGTTCAATATTACTTTGTCATATAAAACCTCAAAATGCCACAACATGTTTTCTCTATTTTTTTGTTACTGCCATAACTCAAAATATTTTCTATTGTTTGTTAGTCAACAAAAATCTAGTCTGACACCTAGATAAACTAACTTCATTACAAAATAGACCTAGAATTACAATTCTTTGTCCACGGGTGGTAGAAGTCACAAGGAGGTGGATGTGGATTAGAACTTGGAGTGTAAGAGATATCATAATCATCACCACTCACATTGATATGGATAGTACTGTTCATTTTTCTTGAGTTGGCGGCAAGTGAAGTAGAAATAGGTGGAGTTTGAGGAGGGTATGGCATAAAAGTAGGATTAGCAGATGGAATTTGAGAAAGATATGGCATAAAAGTAGGATTAGCCGTAAAGGAAGTATTAGACATACCATGTGGATATTAAAAGTAAGATTAGGTACTGCAAAACAGATCCACTAATGTCTGGAATAAGTGGCAAGCTTGCATGATAACAATGCAACGTGTAGTCTACATATCCCCTTAACATGTTATCTGCTTGATTAATGAAACATCTTCTCATCCAGTCATTTTCCAAAATAGTTAGCATGTCATAATAGTCACTATGGAATATGGGTAATGTGGAATCTAATACACCATTTAATATGTCAATGACCTCCTTTTGAAAATGAAAAAGGTAGTGGCACATCAGCCTGGTGAGAACAAAACAAGGGTTAAAAAGTCACCTTTAATTCTATATTCTCGTTCAAAACCCAATTCCAGGTCTCCCTTGGAATTAAAAAGTTTGGAAGAGTGTATTTTTCACTTCCTCTAATTTGTTCAATTCTCATCTTATTATGTGGAAATAGACATATTATTCCAATCAATTCCCTTATTCTCTCCTAGCCGAACAGGGCCACTAGAAAAAAGAGTTCATTTAAAAGACGGCGATGAGAAAGTGTTTCTGATACCTTTTTTTCCTTCCGATCCAAGTCTTTGGTACCTCATTTAATGTTGAGGAGAGTGGGTTAGGCAATGTGAATTGAGATGTTTCTTGGTAAAATCCATAGGATATGCAATAAGTTTTTTCTTTTTTTAGTAAAATTTAAGTAAAGTTGGATGTCAAACCACCCAACTGTTTTAATTAATATCGATCCACAAGGGATCCCATCTAGATTTCTAACCTGCAACCTTCCATTCGGAGAGCGTTGTTTTTACCACTAGACTAAAAGTTGATTCTCGATATGGTGCAAGAAGTGTTAGTGTTGTGATCTAGAAGCTAATCATAGGATGATTGTATTCTAAGTTTTGTTCATGTATTGGATGATTTATTTATCATTTTATTCCTTGAATATTTCATTACTTATAGATCATTCAGGTTGAGGACTTGGGATTGTGGAACTCTATACAAGAGTTAATAAATACTCTAAAGTGTCCATAGTCTTGATAATTAACAAGGAACATTAATTACTGGTATAAGATTAGCATTTGAATTAGATGATGATCATATTCTGTAGATCATATGACAAGGAGTTGTCAATCTAATCAAATAGATACCTGATGGAGATTAGGGGATTGGACGTGATCAAAATAAAACATTGAATATGGATTGTGTTTGTGTCATTAATATTTTATTTGTGTCTGAAATTCTAAGGTATGAGATTATTATTTCTCTCACATGAGAATGCGTATTCGTGGGTATTATCTAATGATGTCCATAACTAGCGACCATACATATTTTATCTCAGTATTTGTCTCGTGTGGAGAGATAGTAATCATCAAAAATACCAATGTCCCTCGTGAAAATGAGTGATGATATCACTGGGCCCTTAATGAAATAATACAAGTATATGCACATATGATTAAGGAGTTAATTATAATTACTGAATTATTTCAGAATTAAGAAACAAGTAGATTTGCAAGGATGACACATTCCTACCTTGAATTTATTCATGATATCATGCGATATGGAATTGACACGAGCCAATTGTTGACTTAGGGATCGTGATATAGCAGGTATTTATCATTTGTATCTTTTGAGTAATTACAATACATATTGCTAGATGCTGCTTGTAATTTATGGAATCGAAAGGAGTTTCAGATTCCATTGCCAAATGACATAGATCCCACAAGGTCACACCAATAAGGAATTAATTAGAAAAATTCCTTGATTTATTTAACATGTGTGACATGACTAATAAATTGGTTTCTCTACTGAAACATGAGATAAATAATTATGGAGATAATTATATAATATTTTGGATTTAATTAAATGGAGTAATAAAATTCAAATATTGGAAAAGGATCAAATGGAAGAACCTTTGTAAGCCACAAAAAGGAGTTTTTGTGGGCTACAAAGAGTTCTGTATTTTACCATAATTTCTGTGAACATAACTTAAAATGAGAGTAGCTCATCAACCGTGACTCCGTTTTCAATGTTCTACAACTTTTCGAAAAGCTTGTGAGAAGATATACAATTTGATATAAAAATCAGAACTTGTACAGATCGCATGCCTTTCTCACTAATAGCATACAGATCCATATAAACTGTTATGTCGGTCAGAATTGGTTTTTTCTGAAACTTGCTAATCAAGAAAATGGTGGGAATAACTTCTAGCACGTAGGGAACTGCTTGTAAACAGTATGAAGACTATTTAAAGGGTCCCTACTGCCTAGGATAATCAATTTCATTCATCTTCTCCATTAGAGAGCCAAAATTTTGTATCTCTTTCATTTGATCTCTCACGTGTTGAGAATCCACAAAACCTAAACTCAAGATCTAGTTATCTTAGATGATAAGGATTAAGGAGCGATCAAATTACTACTATCTAGCAAGAGGTAACTTTGATTTCTAATTAATTTCTTGGTGGATACCATGGAAGGCTTCTACTTTGGAGTCTCAACTTGGTGCAAGGCATTGCAAGGCATAAACCACCATTAGCATCAATAAGGAGGTGGAAGCTACAATCCTAAATCTTAAGGACCTTCATTTCTTGTTTAGAGACAAGAAACAAAATGTATGATGCTTATTGATTTGAAAATTTGATTTTGGTTTGATTTCAGTCGTACATAATGTTCCTTTGATACTTTTTTTGTCAAATTTTTGAAATTCTGCTATCCTAAATACTATAAAATCCCAACAAGAAGCTGGAACTAAAATACATAAATCATTGAATTTAAAATCGAACTACAATTTTTCTTTTTACAAAAACCCTAGGTATATATCACACAGTTCATTTTTTGGATATGTACCAGTAACATCAATCTGATCCAAACAAAAGCCACAACCACCTCAAACAGAACAAGATTAACCAACCACAAACCAAACTTTTTTTTTTCTTCATTAATCATCCAATCAAAAAGGTGCTGGTACAGGTGCAGCACGAAGCCATGGCGAAGACGTCGGGCCAGGGGCTGGAGCCGGTGCAGCAGAACCGCTTGTCAGTGCACTGAGATCTGCAAACATTTTGTTGGCGATGATCTCATTGGCAGCATCTGATGTGTGGTAAGCGTCCCAGAAGACGTAATCCCGGCGATTGGCACAGAGTTGGGAGTTGGGCAGGCACATGCCACCAACGGTCGAGTCAACATTACAGCATGACGTGGTAGAAATCTTAAACCCTTCAAGTTAAATATATTTTTTTTAAAATACATAAATTAAATTTATTTTTCAACCTCTTTCAAATATTTTAAGTATTACCATATTTTTCAGGGTGGTCAATTAGTTCCATGACAACCGGATACGAATCAGCGAGAATCATCTGCGCACCAGGTAGCGCGGCATTTAAAGCCATGAGCAGCTTGGTCACTTGTGCATTGAATTCCTTCACATACTGATTTACACGGTGGAGGCATTGTCCATTGCTTGATTTAACTCTCTGTGAAGGGATGCAACCCAAGGGACCAATTCCATTAAACACTACCTTCCTTGCCCCAAGACCATATAACCTCTGTTACCATGATTAAGAAAAACAAATTAATTTAGCACAAAAAATAATTTTAATAATTTCTGTTTTAGAAGATTGTGATGTTTTTTTTTTGTTGGTTGACAATCTGGTACTGGGTTTTTTAAAGTACTATAATAAGTTCAAGTACTAATTAAAATGATAACAAAAAATTGAGTTTAATAACCTTGAGTTGGCTGTTTAATGTTGAATTGAGGAGTACGATGAACTCGTCGTGAGTGTAAGCTTGTCCATCAGCCATGAATGGTTGCAAGAAATTGTTTATATAATCGTTGCTTCCTTTAAACATAAAAAAAAAAAAAATCTATCAGATTTCATTTTTAAAAAGGAGATGGATTTTTTTGTAAAGAAAAAAAGGATGTAATTACAAGGAGCTTAATTGACACTTCCATACCAAGGCCAATCAAGTAGAGTGCATCGTTACACAATTTCTCAGCCTCTGCCTCTCCAATCCTTAGCTTTATTACTTCTTTGGTTTTCTCAAAGTAACTTATCTGAGCATCAAATGAGAGATACTGAACCTGCATTGCATCATTTCATCATGTCAACAAATTATGATCAATTTACATAACCTGTACAAGTAATTTAATTTAAATCATGACATTTGTTTAAAAAAGAAAGAGTAGTTGATTAAATAAGATTGGTGCATACAAAGTAGCTTCCTGTCTCATTGAGAATGCCGGCCCCACCAGAGGCGAAGTTAATGCCTTTCAAAATCGCATCGTCATTCATCGACAAAGATAGATAAGCCGATGGTGGAGGAACTCCGAATCTAGCAGCTAGATTGAAGTGGAATCAAGTATTAGTTTAATTAACCCAAACTTTAATGACGTGTACAATAGATCAATGTAATCTAGAGTGTAATTTTAAAAAAACCTTAGGGTAAATAAAGTAATAATGCACATTTGCCGGAGTCAGTTCATAAATTGTTATCTTTACAATTGGGAAAATAACAGGGGAATGGACTTGCTAAAAGTATGTGCATTAACTTATGATCTCCAGTTGAAACTTACACATGACATCTCCAATGGTTCTTCCATTTGTAAATCTCCCAGTAGGTTGTTTGGTGGAGTAGTCAATCCCATACCATGGATAGTTTGCCTTTGCAAGGGACTGAGGGAAGAAATTGTTGTTTCCTACATCTGCCATTGAATCGCCAAATATGTACGTCACCGGCCCGGGTGCCACAGCTGAACTGGCAACTGAAACCAGGTAAGCAAAGGCAATGGTATGGATTGCTAGAAGAGCAGCCATTACTGACAAGTTTTTGGTTTCTTTTTTTGATAGGTACGAACTTGGTTATGATCTAAATGCATGATTTGTGAGAGATTTATAGTGTATGGTATATGTGTGAACTGTGAAGTCATGCTCTTTGCTGTAAGTTTGGGTTGAGGTGAGGTGGCTTAATTCTTACAAGAAAAGAGAGGGTAGATTGTGTTAGTTAATTCAGTGGGAAAGTGTCAATAGAAGGGGTTGGTGTTGTTGTTACGAAAAAAAAAATTTTGTTTTCTTTTTCTTTTCTTGTTTGATGAGAAGTTAGGAAAAATTGTTAATTTCTTTTGCCTAATTTTTTTAGCAATCTCAAGGAATGGTTTAATTGTCTCAAGGGTTATCAAAGCTTCAGGTTAGATTTTAGCCAGAAATTTGCACTTTGACAAAGAAATAGAAAAACAAAAACAGAGAATGCCTACGGAGATTTCTCTCACTTTTGTTAAGCATCTTTTTTTATTTCTTGCCCAAAAAATAACAAAATGACAGGCAGAGGCTGCTTGTTGTACGGTCTATTTTATTGCCACAAACGTCAAATTGAAATAATGAAGTTATCTTTTGTTTCAATAACAAAATATTCATAATTACCGTGGCATGCGGCATGCCGCTTTAAATTTTGTACTCATTAGATCATGTATGTTTGTTAAAATAAATAAAGTACAATTACAATTCAATATTGAAGCATGCAAATTTCACTATAACTGTTTCTGTGCAAATTTCACTATAATTCTGTTGTACAGATGAAAGTTTCCGCTTTTTTTATTAATACTCTAAACAAAATTATCAAATATGTCCTCAAGGGCAAATTTTTATTAAAAACACCGTGACCGCTCCAGAGGTAGATTTGATAATTTTTTTTTTGGGTATTAATAAAAAAATCGGTGAAAGTTTCTTGTCAAGCAAGATGGCAAGTTTTTTTGTAAAAAAAAAAAAAATCAGTCTTTTGCTGTACCAGAGATGGCACGGAAATATTAAAAATGTAGATTTTTTTTTTCTTTTATAAAGAATAACTTGTATTGTCAATAAAATTGTTTGACAACCGACTGAATATATTATCAAAAACCAAAAAATTAGAATTGCAGGTATATTATCATTTTAGATAGATAAATATTGAGTTTAGTACAATTTGGAAATGGATTTATTATCTATTAACATTTGATTAGTAGCCAAAAAAATTCAAATTGCATCAAATTGGATATACTTATCTATATCATAAATAACACATCCATAATTTCGTTTTCGACTAATTTTGAAGCCACATGTCATTGTTGTAAAAAAAAATGGTTTTCATATAACCTTTTTTTTTACTTGCAACATAGTTTAGTAAACTCTGTTTTTACTGGAGCAAAACATATCTTAAATATAATTCCCACATAATTCGCACATAACACTTGGGAGGCTTGATACAGGATCACTATTCCGAGTCAATTTGTTAGCCTTACATGTTAATTACTTGATTAGCTATGGCACTGAGCTGTCTGAGCAGAGATTATAACAATGCACGTGGGTTTATATCAAGACCCGAAGCAGATGCAAGATGCCGAAATTTTTATTAATACCCTAAAAAAGAAATAGCAATATGTCCTCCACATGAAAAAAAATTTAAAAACATCATACCCGTCTCATGTTTGGACAATCAGCTCTCAATATCAAACCGCTCCACGTTTGAACGGTCAACTCTCAATACCAGACTACCCCACGTTTGGGCGGTTTGGTATGTAACCTATTTTTTTTTAAATCGCGACCCCCACCCCCTCTTTGTCCCGTCTCTCCGGCTCTTGCTCCGCCCTCACCCCACAGTGGAGCGGTTTGGTATGGGAAGCTGACTGCTCTAACATGGAGCGGTTAAGTTATTTTTGAAATTATTTCACAGTGGAGGGCAGATTTGTTTTTTTTTATATTAATAAAAATTTCGGTGCAAGATGCAAATATAGCTCGTTAAACTGACTGAAATTCATTAAATGCATCTTGGATACAACAAAGATTGCTTGTAATCTAGACATGAAAAAAAATACCTAAATATAACCTTCTTTTTCTTGTACACCATTCATTAATTCAAACAACTCGACGCTACTCGCGCGTCAATATATTAATTTGTATAAATAATACTGTATTCAACAAAAAACAGTAATCAAAACTAAACCCCACATAACAAAAATCCTTCTCAAATTCACTTATGATGTGCCGGGGCTGGAGCGGTTGCATTAACAGGAGCTGAAGGGGTGTTAACAAAACCGTCAATTACAGCTTTGAGATACGGAAACATTTTGTCAGCAATGACCTGATTGGCTGCGTCGGATGTGTGGTACGCGTCCCAAAACACATAATCCTTTCGGTTGGCACAGACCTGTGCGTTGGGTAGGCAGAGGCCCCCGACAGTCGTGTCCACATTGCAACATGATGTGTGTGAACTCTTGAACCCTAGTTCAATTATCAAAAAATGGTTTAAATTTTGCAAATATAATTAATTCTTCAAAAACATGGATGATTGTATTTATATATTACCGTATTTTTTAGGGTGATCAATGAGATCCGTGACAATAGAGTAGGTATCAGCAAACACCAATTGTGCGCCAGGGAGCTTCTCATTCAATCCATCGATCATTTTCTTTGCTGCTGCATTGAACACCAACACGTACTCGTTCAATTCAGTAAGGCATTCGCCGGTTCCTGTCAAGACCCTCTGTGACGGGATGCACCCCATCGGAGCGAGACCGGTGAACACAATTTTTCTAGCCCCAAGACTGTATAGTCTCTGTAACAAGAAATTCCGCGTAATTTAGAATCTAATTTGGGAGGCCTTTTGGTAATTTGTTATGAAATATGAATTAAATTATGATTATGGGAGAGAAAGTGCCTTGAATTGTTTGCTCAATGTGGTGGTCAGGAGAACTACAAATTGATCATGAGTATAGACTATGCCATCTGCCATGAAAGGCCTCATGAAGTTGTTTACATAGTCGTTGCTCCCTACATAACGAAACCAAGGAAAAGGTGAAACAAGAATGAGCTCAATAGAAATATTTTTAAATACAATTAAGTTTGAGAGTGCTGTCAATATTTTTCTGACAAACAGATAAATGAAAACAAGTTTGGATACCGAGTCCAATCAAGAAAAGTGCTTCGTTGGACAATTTCTCAGCAGCGGCATCTCCAATCTTGGCTTTGACACCCTCGTTAACTTTCTCATATGCATCTATTTGAGAATCAAAGGAGAGATACTGAACCTGCAATAAACATGGATAAAATTGCAAATCATTAAGACTCCTCATTTTTGTACAACTTTTTTTTTGAGAGAGATTCATACAAATTAACTGCAACCAAATTCAAGATACCACAAAAAAAAAACAATTCTTACAAAGTAAATTCCAGTTTCATTGAGAATGCCGGCACCACCAGAAGCAAAATTGACGCCTTGAAGTATCGCGTCGTCGGTCATGTACAGAGATAGGTAAGCTGGCTGAGAGGGAACTCCAAATTTAGCAGCTACATTACAAAATACAACATAGGTATTAGTCAGTCGCTTTCTAGACAAGAATTAGAAAAAAAAAGAAATTCTGAAAATTGCTGTAAACATTTTGGATGTTAATTAACTTACACATGATATCGCCTATAGTTCTTCCATTGCTGAATCTTCCCGTCGGCCAGCCGGTGAAGTAATCGATCCCGTACCATGGATAGTCTGATTTGGCAATGGACAGAAGAAGGTAGTTATTGTTTCCCACATCTGACATAGAGTCGCCAAACACGTACACTACCGGTCCTTTGGCTGCTGCCATGTCAGATATTGACATGACAAAAGCAATAACAAAAATTGCTGCAAGTGTTGCCATTCTGGTGCTTGATTAGTGTATCTGATAATGGTTTGTGTTGTGGCGGTGAAGTTGTGGTGGTGAAGTTGTGGTTAAATGCATTAATTAGAAGGGGTTTTATAGTGTTTGATTTGGGTTTAGTCATGAAAGCTTTTTTCCCAAGTTTTGGCTCTTTCTTGGTGCAGGTTAATTATTTTAATTAACCACCATTCTCTTTTCTTTCAAGAATCATTTCTGGTACTAAGGAAATTAATCAAGTGAGCGTTAATTGTTAAAATTAAGAAGCTAGACTGGAGTGTCTTCCTAGAGTGTCGTAAGGAATATACTGTTTCCGATTGTTTATTAGCACTCTATAAATTTGCTCAACTACCTGTCTGCTTGTTGGTAATTTGGATGCAAACTTGTATGCAGGGGTGTCAATGGTATCTTTTTACTCATTTATCCGACCCTTATAGTATTCGATAAGATAGGTAGGGTGCGGGTAAGGATAAAAAAAATCGTTAACATAACGGGTAAAGGTATGGATAAACACTATTCCTTATCCATTATCGTACACAGTAATAATTAAAAATATAAAATTATATAGCTCCATTCTTATATTAAGCACGTAGATGTCCTAATCCGCCAATGTTTTTGATTAAAATATGAAATTTCGGATTGAATATTAGCCCTCCAATCAAATAGTCTGCTTTATTTTGATTTTATGCATTTTTTTAATATTTTTTTACGTGTATTAGATACGTACTCGTCACATATACTGGCGACATGTAGATGTCTTGATTTTCTCATTTTGATTTTATGATTGGTATTTCTTTCCATTTTCAAAATGTCATTTAAGGATACATATCCACAATAATCATTTCTTAATTCCGTTGTATGTCAATATGTCATGCACTAATATAGTTATAAATTTACTAATATTTATCGCTTATTAGTATGTGTGATTCAATTGATGGAACTTTCTATAAAAATGTGGAGGTCAAGTTGTATTGATATGGATGTCAATTGATGAATTTTTATTTAAAATTGATGAAATTTTCGTTGCATTATGCTATAATTGATAATTAATCTTTTCGCTTTTTATCGAAAGAACATTCCTTGACTTTTTATTTATAATTTGAATTTCGAACCAATCTATTTTAAAATTATTCATGAAAAATGTTGAATGATTATTCTTTTCATTGGTCTATTTTATGAAAATATGTCATTTTACATGAGATTTTTTTGTTCTCTTATAATATGTCTCGGTTGCGAGGCACGGGCACGCTACGATATATATTATATTGAGATGATGAATGATATGCAATAGGCTTATTCATAACTCATACATATCTATTCATTGGCATATTTTTACCCGTTTACCCGATCCGTACCGTATTCGATTAGACGGATACGGGTGAGGTTTTTTCGTCTTAGCTTATTGAATACGGTAAGAATAAAAAAAAATGTTAACATAACAGATAAGGATATGAAAATGTTTCTGCATGATCCATATTGTACCTGTTGACGCCCCTATTTGTACCTTTGGAGATCCAATCAGCTACTGACATTTGTCATATATTTGTACCTCTTTTTCAATAAAATTGATTGAGATAGTACATGTGACATTTTTCTAAAACCACCTAAATACCTTAAAAAAAGGAAAGAAAAGAAAAGAAAAAATAAGTGTCCTATTGTCCCTGAATTGGAAGCTTACATCTACAAGTTATACCAAAAATTTTAAACGTGTAGATGGTCGTAACATAAACTGACACTTTTATGTTTTGGAGATTCACATGTTTAAGTGTACTTTTTTACTATCTTAAGAAAGAAAGATGTTATAACTTCGAATGAATCATTCCTTATATCGAGTAAATAAATTACAATTAGCTTTAGAAAAATAACTTTCTTTCAAAAAAGCTTTAGAAAAATGATCTTCACAATAAATCATACTAATATTATTGCAATGTCAGAACCAATCGTTTCATTTTGAAATTTGTCAAAATAGTTGTTTTACGAACAATAAATTATAACGACAAAAAATTCCCTAAATGGGTTGAAAATTTAATAATGAATATTACATAGTACACAGAGAATTGGTGAGCAACACAAGTACGGTGTTCTGGAAGAGTATGCGTTATAAAGCAAAAGCACCCCCGAACACAGCAGAGCAATTTCAAACATTGTTTAATGGGAAATCAACAAACTACTAATCGTTAAGCGATTCAGTGCACTCTTCTTTTTTTGACTCTTTTGATGAATTTTGTAAACAATAGTCACAACAAATATTTGTCAAATAATTGTTCTCATATCAAAGCTACAGGTGGTACATAATCAGGCACGGAAAAACTAAACCAACCAAAATGATACACGAAAAATAGTAACACCTGAGGAGAACCGGTACAGTGTACTGATACTGGTACTGGTAAGAAACAAAATATGAGACCGACCTACTGGTAAGGAGAGGAAGCACTACCAACCTTACTAATGGCTCTCTAATTGTTCTTTCTTTGTTTTGTCTTGCTTTAATTAACTCCTGCTATTTACTTTCATGTTTCAATTTCTAGTTTTACTTCAATTTTACTTTCTTTCTGCTTTCAGATTACGCTCAACTGTTTTGAGCAAACTTTTTTCTTTCCTTTGGTGGTTACCACTCTCGTGTGACAAACCTTATTTAATATATAAATGTGGGCTAAATCCATATTTTTTTTTTTTTTCAAAAATTGTTCTCATATCAAAAGAAAATCTGATAGATAATTTTTTTCTGAAATTCATTCAATTGTTTTTTTTTTATTTTCAGACAGATCTGGTAATTAATTTTAATCTAAATACTTGTTTAATTATAGTTGCCAAATAATTCTTCTCTAATATTCAAAAATATTAAATTATTCTAAATACTTGTTTCACCAGGAAAGGATGCAATAATAAACAATTAAAAAATAAGTCTAGAAAATAAAAAAATTCAAATCAGTCTAAAAATTACAAGTCTCATGATGCATGATTAAAAAAACAGTACAATCAACACGATTGCTGTTTGTAAGAAAATTACATTGAGCACAAAAGAAACAGCTGAACTTTTAAACATGTCTAAACAGAACATATCAAAGCATTCCTTTAGTCTCTTAGTCGCATGTAAGATGCGGGACCGGAATTTACATCCCAAAAATTGATTAAAATTTACCTTTTCTGGAAGAAAGTAAAATAACCATAAGAATCGCACATGCTATTTACTGTTTAAGAAAAGTAATTATGATGTAACAAAACATGCTTAGTTAGAAAGCTAGTCAATTCTTTCCTTCTTTTTGCTCCTTTATCCATGTTGGTTCATCTCCATTCCAGTAAACGTTGAGCAATTAATTTGGACCACGTCACTGAGTTTAGCAATTAAAGGGATTCATAATTTCTAAATCACTTCATTCCAAAAATTTAATTAGAAGTTGCTTACTTAATTAAAGTTCATTTTAAAGCAAACTTTCTAATTTAAAAACCGTGGTGCATTCTAGCAATTATATTAGCAATTAACACATCAGATTAGCAATTTAAAAGAAATCACCGTTGTAGATGCTCTAAAGAGTTGTTTTTAAAACAAACTTGCTAATTTAAAAACTGTGGTACATCCAGCAATTATATTAGCAATTAATACAGCAAATTAGCAGTTTAAAAGAAATCACCGTTGTAGAGCTTGTGCAAGTACATATTTAATTGGTCTTAGTTTAGGCCCGGAAACTAAACAAAAACTTCAGTTTAGACCCAATTAGGCCCAATTAAAGTCTGCTATGTCCCAAAAAGTTACATGAAATAATCGAAAAAATAAGAAAGATATTTCGTTCCACACTCTGCTGTGCGACTGTCACAAATTGTTCCTTGGGTAAGCAGCGGAGGTTTTTAGAGATGAGAAGCTCTTCATGCTCTCCCTTTCCTTCGCCTTCTTCTCCTTTTACCCCATGCAGTTCTAATCGGATTAAAACTTCGCCTTGTCGTTGCTTTCTCCGACGTAGCGCTCCGTTGAGCGGATTCTTTGGCTGTCGCCTCACCTATTCGAGCTCCATTATCCATCTCTTCTCAACTAAGGTTTTATTTAATGAATAAGCTGTTAATTTATCTCATTTTGATTGGATTTCATTGTGATTTTTTTAAATCCGTAATTACATCCGTTAGGCAAATCATACGGGCCACATAGTCAATTACATTTCTTTTACTTGTGAATAATTGATTTTTCCTTCATTTTCAAGGAGGAATTGAGTACTTATGCACCAATCTTAAGCTGGACACACAAGAAAGGCCGGCGCATCAGGTTTACTTCCCCTAACACTTTCAATTTCTACAATTGGGTATTTACAAATTCCAATTATTTACTCTGTATGTTGTTAAGTAATAAACCTAACAGGTATATTATCTCAATTGTACCTGTAGCATGAGATCAAGCTCTGACACTTGTATGACACTCAAGCACTAACTAAAAACCAAAAATGATGAATGAATATAAATGTCTCCAGTATTGGCGAAGTACCGGGTGTTAGATGACCTGGCTGGTACCAGGGGTGATTTGGGCGAATCAAAATATTTTTGCAATTGGGATCAACTGTACACTAATTAAGCATCATACAGTTATTGAAATAATAGTGCTTACTATAAGTATGGAGGTTGATACTGAAGAATTGCAGCAGCCTAAAATATGGGGTTCAATTAGGTAAATTAGGCAAAATGTTCTACCCACATAAATCCACCCCTGGCTGGTACATACTGAAACCTGTATCTGAATTTAAATTAGGTTTCCTCACTTTTGAAGTTTGACTATTGAGCATAAATTTGTATATATAACTTTTTTATTCTCTCTCCGTATAGTGGTAGGGTCATCAAATGTAACTACCCTCAAAATACCGATTTGCCACGACACTACTCAAGGAAAGAAAAGAAGCCATTTCCCGTACCAATAGTGGAGCTCAGACGTGCTGCAAGAGAGAGAATAAAAAAGGCAAGGGGAAATCCTAGAATCCCAACTTTACCCCCGAGAAATGGGATGCTTGTGAGGAGCCTGATACCAGTTGCGTACCAGTTAATGAATGCCAGGGTCACACTAATCAATAACTTGAAGCGGCTTCTGAAGGCGGTGCCTGTACAAGCATGCAAGTAACCTCTCTGTCGCATTTGTTTCCCTTATCATGTCAGATATGTTGTTTACCTTGAGGTGAATAAGTTTTGAGACTTGTTGCTGTCAGGAACATATTAGTAGGCCAATACAATTTCAGTAGCTTATTCCCTACCCTTGACAGTATTTCCTAGCAGTGGTAGTAAGCCTGTAAGCAATAGTTACCTACTTCTTTCATGTTTATAATTTGATGATGCAAATCTAATGTTACAAGTATCCCGTTATAGCTTTTTCTTAACTGCTAAGCTATAAGAAATACTAAAGCTACAGAAAATATATGTGTTAATATAATTTTCCTTGATATAATATTATAGCGTACTGATGTGAAAGTTTGTGCTTGATGCATGAATAATCAGTTCAAAATCCGCTTAAAGAAAACCGACAGAGTTTAATTTTGATTTTCATTGTTGCATTTTGTCTGTCCAATATTTTCAGTTCCATAGTAGCCAGAAAGATATAATAACATCTAAACCCATCTTCTCCTCCCTCTATTCCTTTACCATATTTTGTGTGATTTGATATTACTTATTGAGTCTTTTGGTATAATTAATTAATGGTATAGCTTTTAGTGAGACCTTACTGCTGGGGAGCTTAATTGCTACTTAAAACTGTGCAAAACCTTTGTAGGTATTGCAATGAGATCCATGTGGGATCCATTGGCCACCCATTCAGATCATGCAGGGGTCATCACTCAAACCGGCGAAATGGGACCCACGACTGGACCCGCACTTTTTCAGCAGAAGACATATTTGTGCCTATAGAGTGCTTCCACCTCTATGACCGCCTGGGTCCTCGCATACCACACCATGAGCGCTTCTCTGTCCCGCGGGTCCCGGCATTAGTTGAGCTCTGCATCCAGGCTGGCGTTGACCTGCCTGACCTTCCAACCAAGAGGCGCCGCATACCCGTAATCCGGATCGGCAGGAAAGAAATAATTGATGCAAATGAGGATCACTTGCGAGACCCGAAACCCAATAAGCATAAAGTACCGATACTTGAGATATTACCTGATCAGGATGTTGTGGCCCCGTTAAGCCATGAAGAGACTGTTCAGCTGGCAGAGGAGACGATCGAGGCTTGGGAGACAGTGAGGCTAGGGGCTGAGAGGCTGATGAGGAAGTATACTGTGAGAGTCTGTGGGTACTGTCCTGAGGTGCATGTGGGACCCACAGGACATAAGGCACAGAACTGTGGGGCCCATAAGCACCAGCAGAGGAATGGGCAGCATGGTTGGCAGGCATCAGTGCTTGACGATTTGGTAATGTTCTGTTTACCAACCAGTTACTCATACAGCTTAAGCTGATAGAAGAATGCAATTCTATTGTTTATGTGCATTTAATAACTCTGATGTGTTGAGAAACATAAACAAAGGACATAATATTTCATTATAATATGCTCGATATGATTATACTATGTTAACTAAACATTTACTTTAAAGTTCTAGAACTCTGATTGAATAGATGAAAATAAACAAATGAAGGAACACTCCTTTATTGGTACCCTGGGGGATCAGCATCTGGAGAACTACCTTTGTACAAATTCTGCTATTTAATTGTTCTGAATCATGAGATCATAGATAATGCCAATTTAATAATTTGTTTTTTTTTTCCTAGCAGGTGCCCCCAAGATATGTGTGGCATATGCCGGAATCAGTAGAGGAATTGAAAAGAGAGTTGAATAGTTTTTATGGACAGGCTCCAGCAGTGGTGGAGATGTGTGCACAGGCCGGGTGCACTATACCGGATAAGTACAAGGGCACTATGAGGCTGAATGTGGGAATACCGACTAGCTTGAAAGAGGTTGAGATGGTTGTATAATTGGGGCGTAAAAGATGGAACCTTATACAGTTTCTTCTTTTTTTAAATTGAACATTGGAGTTTCAATGTTGTTGTTTTTCTCTGTCGTTCTCCCCGTCCTCTTTTGTTTTTTTTTTGTTTACATTTCTGTCCCACCTATATATTTTGGTTATATGTGCTTTAGTTTGCATGATAGTTGACGTTTACATTTCCAGACATTGAAGAAAAGAGGAGCTCGGATCATATTTAGGGATTCAATAAGAGTTCGCAACATTGTAGATTTTAAGATTTTTCCCAAAATAAAGCTTGAAAAGCACATAATAAGGACTATTCACACTAATTGGGAAACAATTTTTTTTCCAATTAACAGGTTGCATCGAGCTAATAAAAAAAATACAAGAAAGAAGTTACACAAGTGTGACACAGTTGATATGACAAAATTACCTGCAAGTAACAAAATATTACCAACCTTACAACAAGCATATTCAATTAAGGCAAATTAGCCACTGACAAAATAAGAATTGTAGTTGTAAATCCATAACAAACTCCTTTCTGATAACAAGGCTCGGTACAGAATATAAGGAAATCAATTCTTAAGATAAGGCGCCAAAAAAAGGAGAAAACAAACGTTCTTAAGATAAGGCGCCAAAAAAAGGAGAAAACAAACGTTCCGTGACACTAATAAGGATGAAATGCAATTTACAAATTACCAGTAATAGTCCCTTGAACTATCACCGAATGTGTCAAATAAAAAGCTACAGCTAATTCTTTTCAGAACGTGTTTTCCATTTTTAACAAAGTCATCAGCCCAGAATTGTGCGAATGGTTCGGTCAATGTGCCAGTGGCTCAACGGCTGTCCTGAAGAGAAGTACATAGACCTTGTCTATGGAGAAATACAAGAAGCCCCCCAAAGAATGAGTTACATATGAGCCGAAACTGGTCCCCACTATGCAGTGCCAAGCAGGCCCATATGCTGTATCAAATTCCTGTTAACAAAAGCACCAGCAGAGTTATCTCAGTTGCAAAAAAGTAAATAAAATTAACTAAAAAGTAGAGAAATGGCCTGGATGGACTTGGGAGACAGATCTAGATATATGGAGATATCATATCAGTCAGAAATATATAATTACACATGCAATTCCAAAACCCGGTGCTAGAACTTTGAGGTTACCCATGTGTATATAAGATGAAATCCAGTGTGGTGAAGTTAGTGTTGGTAAGATTTTGACATTTTCCTATGTGTAAATAAAATAAACATCAGTGTAATTAAGTTTTTTTTTTTTTTTGATGTAAAACCCGTAGGCATGTGTAATTAAGTTATTGTCATTACTTGAAGTCTAGGGTGTTAGAAAAAGAGCAGGCTAGGCTTTGCTTTCTATGGACATGCTCCCCATATTATATGTTACGAAACTAAAAGAAGCCCCATTTTTTAGTTTACAAGTGCATATCTCAGCAAAAGTCCTTTATTTCATTCCATTCTTGACAAAATAATATCTTTGTAATTCTTTCTGAAGAAAATGGAGAGTAGAACATTTGCCAATTAAATCCAAGGTGCACTGATGAGGTTCTGAACTGGTTCCAATGATGGAGCTAATTACACAACTACACCAATTTTAAGTAGAAATTAATTAAACCTTCCGTCAGCTTTCAGAACAGCAGACCAGAAAGTTTGAACAGCTAAGAAGAGTACAGTCCCACATTTAAAGTGAAAGCAGCTAATGTAACTAAGCTATAAATATACATGGACTTGCCCATGCAACTAAACAATAACTCAAGTTCACAACAGATCAAAAAAGAACCGCAATTAATCATCAGAACAAAATACTGGCTAATCTTAATAATGTGACATAGTAATTTTACCCATCTCGTCTTGGAATAAATTTACCCTTGTTAAAAACCCATTTAAACCGAAACACAGACCTAGCACGGATAGTGATGAGCCTCATCTCTCTACGAAGAGAGGCAGATTCAAATCCCGCAAGACGCATCTAAAAAGAAATGCATGTCAGGGCTAACGGGAGCCCTTATTTCAAAAATTAAATAAGTAAAGCAATTCAAACCTATTAATTATCAAAAATCATCACTAACGTAGTCCATTATTTTTGTGATTTAAGAAAATTTAGGGTCAAAACTTTCCCCCATCAAAACCAAATTCCTTCAACGGTGAAACAAATTAATCTCAGACATCATCACTAATGTACTCTCACTTGTGTAATTTCAGAAAATTGACAGCGCTAAAAGTTTATCCATCATCGCTGTAATAGTAAGAGTTTGGGTGTTCAAAACTTAGCAAGCCATCGAGCCAAGGTATTTTCAAGCAAATTAATCAAATAATAACCTCCAATTAGATAATCAACTGGCAGACAGAAAGATGAAATACCTTCTTCAAGGCCAGAGCAAGACGCTTGTTCTCTAGCTTAGGCATTGCATCGAACACCTCCCGTGCACACCTAAAAGCTCGCCTCTGTAAAGCCGGCGCCATGTCAGCGGCTCTAACCCTAATCTTCTTCATAAACTCTTTGTCGAGTTCTCCTCCCCCTCTGACCGCCTCTACTCCCCTATCCTCCTCCTTCACTTTCTCCTTATTTTTCCTCCTGTCCGTGGTCGCCTCTTCCTGATCGCTCTCTGATTTAATCTTCGTGCGCTCGATTAGAGAGCTGAGGTACTTACTCCGCCGCTCCAGCTCCTCCGACGCCGCATCCACTCGCTTCTTCTCTTCCATCTCTCTCATTTTAATCTCTTTTTTATTTCTTGTTAGAAGTTAGAAGAAGCATTCGATGAACTAACTACACGGGAGATGTTTTCACTTCTTGTCTGGATGGATGGAGTATTGGAGTTGAAGTCGGATTTGAGGTTTTGTTTTTCAGGAAACAGTTTAAGTTTGGTTTTTCTCCTTTTGGGTTCGAATTTTGGCTCGTCGGCCGTGGAGAAATAAGGGAAACGGGGACCGCCGGAGCTTAGTAGTGTGCTATTATTTCTTTATTTTACACGGGACGGGCCCGGACGGCTTTTCTTTCCTTGCTCTCCAGTACTAAAACAGGAGGTGTCCATTTTCCTGAGGGGTTAGCAATACCTACCTCTCATTAAAACTTTTTTGCTATAATTTTCTATTAAGATGATCATAATTATATTATTTCGGTTGAATTTTTATTATAGTACTTGACGGTATCTCTATTCAATTTTAATCATATGATTATGATTATAGTAACATGCTTTATTGTTATCACCGCATGATCAATAAAAACAGTATTGATTGTTAATGTTTATTTTAATAATCGTAATTAAATTTTACTGTAATAATTGTGATACCTTCATTTAATTTTAACTATTAATTATATGATACAGATTTTTATTATTTTATATAAGTAGCGATAATAACATGTGTGTGCGCGCGTGTGCGTGCGTGATTGATCAACATGTGCATGTTCTTTATTATTGTACTTCGAAGTTTAGAGCCAGTGACGTTTTCAAATTTGATATAACAAAATAGTAATGCAAGAATTTTTTTACAGATATATGAGGCAATATTTAATTTGCACATATTAGATAATTATAATTGAAAAATAAATAAAATCAAATGACAGAACGGCAATTATTCAAAAATTGGGTCATAACATCAAAAAGGAAGTCAGGGTTATTTTATAGAAATAATAAAAAATTATTCAATTCTCTGACCATTAGTTTTAGATATACATGTTTAGTTATTTTATTCAAACGATGTGGCAGAGCAATAGATTCTTGAAGCAGCGAGGTGTGGGCGGACGATTCCAGTTTTATTTCAATGGAGATGGTTTTGACCTCACCTTTTGCTTTTGATTGCTTCTATAATTTTCTTTCACTTTTGCTCTTAGTGTGCGGAAGACCTGGTAAGATCACCTGAGTGAGCAAGAATTTTGTATTTATAGAAAGTATTAAAAAAGAATTGACAGAAACACAAAAGGTGCTGCTGAATTATTATGCATAAAATGATCGCTAGAAATAGAAATTCAATCCAAACTATTCAAAGTTTAAATCAGTCGAAACTATACCGATTAAAACTTTTTTTCGTTATTATTTTTACCTATTCAAACCATCTAGACTATTTTATTTATATTTTTTGCGACATGTGTTTATATGTGTTCAGATTTTATGTGGCTTCATTATCTATGGCTCCTTGATTTATGCTATGCCTCTCTTTTGATTAAGTCACAAATAATCCGGACACATCTATGTTTTATTGAAGAAACAAAAAATATATTATCTGAATCGGTAAAATTTTTACTGATCCTTCTATCTATAAAAATTTATCTGTATTCTTTTTGTTTCTCTCTTTTTTCTATAGATAAAAACTTCTCAATTTTCTTAGGCCATGAGCCCATGAGTATAATCATAAGCATAGATTGGTAGTTGATAATGATACATCAACACCTGTAAGGTACAACTGATGATTGATTCAAAGACGGACGTTTGAGCGTTGAATACTTTGAATTTTTGTACATGTCCCTATCATTCAAATGTGTTTATGCATTGCATGATTGATTAACGTTCAGCTCATTTAAATTTGTACACGCGAGTCATTGTCCAAGTTATATTGCTGGTTTTGTTCGTTGTATAATTAATTAGCTTTTTTAGACTAAGATTACAGTAGGAACTAATTAATGATGCACTATCAGGGACCATGTAAATTTCATCGACCTGATTTTAGTTGAACATTTATTATTGTCGGCACAAGAAAATATGAAAATTATATTGTATCAACAAGCTATCAAACGAATGGATAAGATGAAAGAATCGTGTTGTATAATCATAATCATTCTTTTGAGGACATAATCGATATTTAACTCGTCTATCAGTTGTCTCTTGTTAATCGTTCACATTGCTATCAATTTATAACATAATTAGTCCTTTTCAGATAATTGTCTTGCAATGTGCAAGGTGAAATAATTCTTTAAATAAATTATTAGCTTTAAGCTCACTACAAGAAATAATATTGTACCCGGTAATTATTGAAACGAAATTAACTCTATCTTAGCATTTTTAAATAACATCGATAGATAACATTGTTATCCATATTGTAAATGCTATTTTAAACTGGATGGGGTTTTTGTCCAAACGGCTTTGGACAAAGTCTCATTTAAAGTCTGACCTAAACTGTCCGATCTGCATCAAAATCCGTATAAACATTTAGATTCAAGGAGCTATTTAAATTTATCAAGTTTTAAATATGCTTGCACAAATCTCAATGCAAATCGGACGGTTTAGATCAAATTTTGGATGAGATTTTGTCCAGAGCCCTTTGGACAAAACCCAATCTCTTTTAAACTAGCTTTTTTAATGTGCTGATTGCCATCGTCATTAAATTATTTCTATGAATTAATATTACGATAGTATTTTTTAAAATTACTTATAATTTTAAAGGACATTTAAGTATTAATTATGTCTAGCACATTTGACTAAGACTTGCTTTAGTGTTGAAGGTTACAATTTTAAAACACATTTAAGAATTATAACTTCAATGTCATACTAAAAAGAAATGTTACATTTCATTTTTTATTTTTTTTTCAAAAAGGCACAAGGTCCATCCATTAATATGATACTGTCTTACAAACAAAACCAAAGAAAATAAAACAACCCCCCAAGAAAACGAATGTTACATTTTATAACATTTGAAAGACAGACGGTCCTAAGCACGAACACATTGCAGACAGTATAAACTGCTGAAAAAATTATTTCCAAGATACAATCAAAACTTTTTTATGATTTTCAAGTAAATAAGTTGTATTTATGGTCCTAATTGCAAAGCTCTTAGAGTACGAAAGGGCACTCATTCTATTTAGGTGTTTAAGTTTCACCGCAAGGTAACCAGACACGGTACACATCTTTCCACGCCTCGGATTCCGAAAGTGTAAAATTTACGGCCTCCCTTTAACCAACCAACATCCCGGGTCGGCCCCAGGCTACGCGGATCAAATTTGGTCATTTCCGGATCCGACGGCTGTAAATGGCCTAGTAGAGTCGACCACACGTGAAGATAAACACCGGATTTGAAAATAACGCCAGAGGGATACAATTTATGTCAGGTGGCATGCTGATTCGGATCAGATTTAATAATAGATTTTGGGGATGTCATCTACTCATCTGTCATTTGACCGATTAAATAACGTCCCCGTTGTCGAGTGAAGATGGATAAAAGACGGGGAGGGAAGCCCAAAATGGACCATTTTTTTCATTAATAAGAAATAAGAAAAAAATAAAAATAAAAATAGGAACAGGAACAAATTTGAAAAAAAAAAATTAAAAATAAGCAAAAGGGCGTAAACTATGGTGTTTTCTCATAACGCCATAGTTTATGGAGTCTACCAGCAGCAACAACAAAAAGATAACTTCATAATACCAAAGTTTGTGGCATCTGAATCTACATCTTAACATCACTCGCTCTTAATTGGGGCGACGGATCAACTGGAGCAATTTTAACTGCTATTTGTTCCAGCTTATCAAGTCTGATTAATCTTTGTAGATTTAATGCAGATCTTTTATTAAAGTACTATAAGTCTATAACTTTGATTGAAAATTCAACATCTCAGCTTATATCTTCTCTGGTTGTAATCGCTCTTAATTGGGGCAAGGGCTCAACTGGAGCAATTTTAGCTGCTATTTGTTCTAGCTTATTAAGTCTGATTAATCTTTGTGAATTTAATACAGACTTTTTATCAAAGTACTGCAAGTCTACAACTTTGATCAGAAATTCAACGTCTCAGTTTATATCTTCTCTGGTCAAGTAAGCACTCTTAATTGGGGCGAGGGCTCAACTGGAGCAATTTTAGCTGCTATTTGTTTCAGCTTATCAAGTATGATTCATCTTTGTGGATTTAATGCAAACCTTTTATCAAAGTATTACAAGTTTACAATTTTGATCAGAAATTCAACATCTCAACTTATATCTTCTCTGGTCAAGTAATCGCTCTTGGGCCAAGGACTCAACTGGAGTAATTTTAGTTGCTATTTGTTTCAGCTTATCAAGTTTGATTAATCTTTGTGGATTTAATGCAGGCCCTTTATCAAAGTACTACAAGTCTACAACTTTGATCAGAAATTCAACATCTCAGCTTATATTTTCTCTGGTCAGGCGGTCTTTAATTTTATCAGCTTTTACCTTAGGGCTGCCCAGACTTTGGGGTCCGAATCAGCACACCACACACAATGACGTCCGAATTTTTATTGTTGTTGTTGGTGGTGAACTCCATAAACTACGGTGTCTTCCGAAGGTGCCATAATTTATTTTTGAAACTTCTTCAGTTTTGTTTTTGTTTATTTTTTGTTTCTTATTTTTTATTAATAAAAAAATGGCAAAATGCGTGGTGGTAACTTTCTTTTGAGGATTCTCCGAGGTTTTCCTTCGTACGTTTATCTGTATGTTGGATCGTTCTTGGGCCTTAATTCAAGGTTAACTAACCAAAGTCTAATTATTGTGAAAATGAAGGTTTTAAAGTAACAACGGCGTCCCAAGTTCCAGTGAGTACGTTTTTTGTTGGAAGCCAATCAGAAGCCCATATTCATTATCGTCTTACTAAATGGGCCTTGTAGTTCTCTTCACAGTTTAAAATTGGAGAGAATTGAAAAGGGAGAGAGAGAAATCAATTGAAACCCTATTACCAATCCCAATCGCACCGAGTTCTCAGAGAAGACTGATCGGATCTCATGGTTTATATCGAGTCTTGGGACGAGTTTGTGGAGAGAACTGTGCAACTATTTCGCGCCGATCCCCATTCTGTAATTTTCGCCTCTTTGCTGCTATTATTTGATCTTTCTTCGATTGCTATCCTTCTTATTGTGTTTTTATTTTCTTTCTAATTTGATTAAAGTAGACTCGGTATGTGACGAAGTATCGCCACTGCGACGGAAAGCTTGTGCTCAAAGTCACCGATAATCGTGAGGTCTGGTTCAATTTACTGCATTTATAATTTCATTTCTTCTGGAATTCTGGTTGGCCATTTGTAGATTAAGATCAACCCTTGTTAATTGCCATGCCTCGTGGTTTAGTAGTTGAATAATTAGGGTTTTTCCTTGGATTAATTAGATGTCTTAATAGTGTATTTATCACATTTCGCAAGGAATCATCTTTAGTCTCTAATTGTTTTGCAACTATATTCAATCCCCCCCCCCCCCCTCTTCTCCCATGAAAATATATCCAGCTCGTTCCTCACAGAATTGGTATGATCATCATTCCACTATAATTTTGCTAATCGGCAAATATTTTTCTATCAAAATCCCATGTGTTCACATTTTTGTGCAATTACAAACAGAGAACATAACATCATGAACTAGGTGTGTTCTTTGTTTTGGTACCATAATCACATTATCCTGTTAATGTGAGAGCTGTGCATATTGTAGTGCCTCAAGTTTAAGACAGACCAGGCCCAAGATGCAAAAAAGATGGAGAAGCTGAACAATATCTTCTTCACCCTCATGTCACGAGGGCCTGATGGTAATTTTACCTTCTTAAACTCTGAAAAATTATTTTACTTGTATGCAGGGTAACCACAAAAGAGCCTCTCAGACATGGAAAAAACCACTACCAAAGTTCTAGCAAGTAAAAGAAAAAGGTGTTCTAACCAATTTAGAAGCATATTGCTTGAATAAGGTATACTGGTACACTTGGGAAGAACTGTATCAAGAACAGTACAGTCATTTAACTTTTATGATTGACAGTGTTTGAGGTCACTGATCCTATTTCTTTATCAGTTGACATTACAGAAGCTACTGGAAAGGAGCAAGGAGAGCAGCAACCGGCGAAGAAAGGCAGGGGAAGGAGGCAGTAGGCTCTCTGAATAAAATTCTGAAATTTTATTTTAAGCCAAATTAAGGTTATGTTAGGTACTTATATTGATATGACATGTGAGATTTACTGTTGTATTTTCCGTTATGATTTCCAGCCACCAAGATATTCATGTCCATGTCTCTCTTTTCTGTTTACATGGATAGAATTATTTTGAATGAAGATACTATAATTTCAGTTACGCACAACATGTTTGGTTACAAGAAGTTTAAATAGGAAATGTACCGAATGAAGTGGAAATATTGTATTATTTTTGCCTTTTTCTCCTGTGTTTGGTTAGTTGCTAAATTCTTTGCTTCCTTTCCACCCCAGTTTGGGGAATAGCAAAATATAAGCTTTTGAAGGTCAAATGAGATTAATGAGTTAGCTCTATTAATAGTTTAATACTAGCCTCCAACTAAAATTTAAAGCCAAACAACATAAATTAATTTTCTTCCTCTCCATTCACGCCTCTGGTACACCCATCCAAGCATGGTGTTTGTTTGGATGAAATTTCCTTTTGCTCTTGACTTTGGTAGAGTAAAAGGCTTTGTAAATCCTTTCGTATAAAAATATTTTTATAAGTTTGGATGATAATGGTTCCGTTCTAGAACTTGTAAGAACCGTACTTCCATAGAAAGTGCTCGATAAGTTGAAAAAGGAAATTTCAGGCCAGAAGGCGAGGCCGAGAATTACAATTTTGCTTACAGAGATATTGGCCAGGTTTATGTCAATTGTTGTGATTGTGCATGCCACTGTATCGGACTGATACTGTAGCCCTACAGTGGGATCCCCGTGTAACCTATCTCTTATTTTATATTAATACATCTGGCAGCCTCTGCCTGATTTCGCTACCAAAAAAAAGAGATATTGGCCAGGGTTATCCATTTTGGTTGTAATTTCACCATTGCAATTAATTTTTTAGATGCTTTCTTCAGAGGAGGAAATTTTGTGGTCTCTGAACTACATTTACTGCGCAAATTGGTCACTGATCTTTGAGTTATGTTGCTTAGTCTTCGAAAGTTTAATTTGGTGACATGCACTCTTTTTTTTGTTCAATATACAAATTGTGTCAAATATTATTCTTTATTTTTGCTTCATTACTCTATGCTCCCGTCTCCATCATTTTTTCCTCTTTCTTTTCGTTCAATCAGTAATGAAAATATGGCATTGGTCCATTGAAGAAACAAGAGGGAAAAAAATACATATTTAAGAATTGAAAGTAGGAAGATGTATTGGGAGATGAATTAGAGAGAAGAATGTGACGAGAAAAAATCATGTCATTTTACTTAATTAACAAAGTCGTTTGGCAATACCTAGAATAATGCTAAAAAGTTAATAGTTGGAAAAGATGGATTCACTACAGCAGCCGGACCTTTCTGCGACCGGCCGAATCGGTTGCAGAAGGTATTGCCGCCGGTCGCAGAATACTCGGACGCAGTTGCTCTGTCGCTGATGACCACCCCGCTGACGTCATCGGTCGCAGAAGGGTCAGGCGTCGGTCGCAGTTGACCCTATAGCAACCGATTAAATCTGTCGCTGATGCTGTATGCTGACATGGCGGAATACCATCAGAGATCGCTTGGCCAGTAGCTAATGGGCCCAAAATCAGTCGCAGAAGGTTAGTTTTTTTTTTTTTGATATTTTTTTTGATATTTTTCTTTTTCCCAATTGGTACGAAACATACCAAGCACCAAGCAATTTAAAAAGAACTCACAAGTAAATATACAATTCACCGTCGTCGTTCTTGACAAATATACAATTCACAAGCAATTCACAAACAATTCACAAACAATTCACAAGCAATTCACCAATATAAAATACTGGTACGAAACGTACCAAGCACCAAGCAAATTAAAAGGAATTCAAAAACAATTTCAATTAGTACGTACGAAGCAGTTCACAAAACGACATAAACAAGAAATATGTAAAGTACTACATAAATATCAAATATAAAATATCTAAAGTACGATATAAAAATAAAATATCTAAAGTACCACATACAAATCAAAATATCCTAAAACTAGTCATCTCCTCTTAAATCATTCCCGTTGTCATCCTGAGTATCGGGATGGTGCGAGCTAGAATCTCCCTTTGAGAATATAACTAAAATTTTTAGGGTTTACTGTTTAGGGTTTATAATTTTAGGAGTTTACTGTTCCGTTAATTGATTTGTCATACTTGGTGTTCTTATTGGATTGAAACATACCTAAAAATCAGATTCGTACCTGATGAGACGAAGAACGTCCCACGCTATGCCTCATCTCCTCCATGAATTGGTTGAGCTGTGGTTGAAGCACGCCCAACATCTAACTTGAAATCGCATTTATGTCTTCTTGCCTAAGAGGAGGCGGCACCGAAGAATATGATTGCGCTTGCGATTGCGATTGCGAAGAAGACGTTTGTGACCCACCTGGACGATATATCGATCTCGTCTTGCCTAAAATATTAAATAGAAGATAATTAATATTACGTTACAGAATTTAAATACAAATTTACAATTTTAAGTATGTGTATTTTACCTAGAGCACCGAGACAATAGTTATCGCCGTGAGCATTATTGTCTGTGTTGGCGTACCAGACGTGCGTCAAAAGCGGGCCAAAGGGCTCGATCAGGCCCATATTTTGCGCTCATATCCGATCGTAGTCTTCCTGCAAAATTTAGAAAATAAAACAAAAATAAAGTAAGTACAATAAAGAATGAATATTAATATAAGATTGTTATGTTCTATTACCTGTGCCTTTTTCGCCCTCGCGGATATGAATTGCCCCGTCTTCTTGCTGATATGCGTCGGCGTGAACAGCTCGTCAGACCACCTAGGCTCGCGCTGGTTTTTATTCTCCTATTATGAATAAACATTTCAACACAAATAAAATTATCAAAGTTAATTCGAGTAAATTGAAATTGAAATTAATTAGTTTGATGAAATAAAAATTTTTACGAATCTTTGTTTGTGAACCAACATGTTCACTGAGCCCGTGTTTGCAAAAGAACCCTCTCTAGATGAGTCCCTAATTTGTTGATTCTGCTCGCTCCGCCTAGCAAACTCTTCGGTGCACCAATAATCGCACAATTTGGGCCAGTTACCCGCTGTTATCCAATCATATGTGCTTGGCACCCCTCGGTCCTTCCACTCCAGAATGCTATCTCCATATCTATCTTTCGCTTCGTCTCTGCACTTGTGAAGCAGGTTTTGGAGAGCTTTGTTGGCTATGCTGGCAAAGGTCTTTCATGCCAAATCCATGTCTTCACATGAGGGAAACTGAAATTGCATTTGCATACATCATTAAAAAGTCGTTGGTTAGCTTAAAAAGAGAAACAGTAGGTTGCCAATTTTAAAAAAGAGATTTTACTCACCAAAAACTCAGCCTTGACCTCTTTTTGTACATTGTCAGGATAGTCATCAAATTTCGTGCACACGAGAATAGTGGATAATCTAGTTTCCAGAGGATAGTGAAAACGTGTGCATTGAGAGATTATTTTGTTGACATTTTTTGTCGCTTCCAGCATATCTCCAGCAAAAGATCTGCAAATAAAATTAGTTTTGAAACAACTACAAATGAATATTGCTACATACTCAGAAATGCACAAAAAATGAACGTACCTATAACCGACCCGACGAATCACTGGTCTGTCCTCCAACCCTTGCGGAGGCTGAATGTATGCAGCGGAGAGTGCTTGGATCCACTGAATGATGCCTCCTTCTCCTTACCCTTTCTGCTCGGCATACCTGCAATAAAGTTTGTAAAAAAAATTAGTTTTACAAACAATTCCAACAAAAATAATACATTACTTCATTTCAATTGGACCGTACATCCAACTACGATCACCCTCCATTCCTCCTAATTATGACATATACATTTATAAGCTATTGTATAAGCATGACCTTAGTTCATTCAATTTAATGACAAATTCATTTAGGTAAAGCAAGTAAAACAAAAAATCCAGATAATATACTTTAGACCCTCCAGATATCATCAATTGATAACGGACCCTCTAAAGTAAGTCATGGAATAAACACAAAATCAAATCAAGTGTTGCATCATCCATGCAACATGACTTGTATATAGCCATACATGCGGCATCTACATAAGCTATGAATTTAAACGTACGTATCAGAGAGAGAGATGACACTTCTCTTCCCTTGCGTTGCCTTGATTGATTCTAAATAAAATAAAATGCACACGAGGTAATAACTTAATAGTATGTATAACCCATACAATGAGTTGAACATATTTGCTCACCAAATATTTCCGGTATATATTTCTTTATCAAAGATGAAACCACTAATACCATAATAATTGAAACAAGCTTTTCACATAAATGTTTGCTGGTTGGGCAACTACACAAATAGCAACTGCATAAACCTAGTATAAATACCAAGAACAATTACATTTTAGGGGGGATCATGCATTTTAGGAGTACATGCATTTTAGCAGCCTGTTATAAGAATTAAGAATTAGATTGCTCTGATCAAGTTAAGTCTCTCGGTCTCTGACAGAATTCTTATTGCAATTAATTAAGATTCTTTGGGTAATTATCAAGGTCCATTAAATTATTCGACCTTGTATTAAAAATGCTAACTATTATTATTGCAACATATTAAATTGCTTAACAGAGAATCTTGACAGCAACAATGTGCTTTTAAATTTACATTGTTTTCAATAATATTTCTTAATCTCTATTAAACTAAAGCTATCGTGCATAACCAAACAAAAAGCATAACGTGTCTTATCCTGTAATTTCTTCAAAAAGAAAAATGATTGTCATTATTTCCTGATGTCCTATTTGCAATGCAAAAAATATATAACCAAACGCCACTGTTTCGGGATTGAGCAAAAACGCCACTGTTTTTTTTTTTTTTTCCATTATTGAGCAAAAAGTAAAGTCAAGTAGATGTGGCAAATACTTACGAGAATAAATCGAGGCCTGCGGAGTTCGGGGTCGGAGTCAGCGTCTTCCAATGGCAGGGTCGGAGTCAGCGAGGTCAAGGAACGGCTTCTCAGTGAGGTCGGAGTCGGCATCTTCCTGCGGGGTCGGGATCGGTTGGGGTCGTGTGGTCGGGGTCGGGGGTCACAGAGGCGGCGGAGTTCGGGCGCGAAGGGATCGGCGTGGTTTTTTTTATTTTGGCTAACTAAACAAAAACGTGGGACACGATGGAGACAGAGAGAAGGATTGGCGGCTTTTTTACGGAGACCCTTCAGCGACCGGGCCAAATCGGTCGCTGAAAGACGTGGGCGCCGGTTACTGAAGAGGTCGTCGCCGAAACTAATTTGTTTATTTTTTAATGGAGAGAGAGAGGGGTCTTCAGCGACCGGCGACCAAACCGGTCTCTGATGTCGGTCGCTGAAGACCTGTTTTATTATAGTGATTGATAGCAGAATTGATAGAAGAGTGCTATTTGGGATAGTATTGCGTGTTTGACAACAACACATGTAACACTGGGAAGAGTGTTCTTTTTCTCTCCGTTATTTCAATTATTGTTTGGGAGATCAGAAGGATGTTCATAATAGCAAATTTGTGTTTGGCAACAATCTTCACAGAGAGTTAATGCTAGGTAAGAGTTAACCTGCCCTGAAAGTTCGGTGAGTTAGGAAAGAACAAATCAAACCAATCCATGACTGGGTTACATTTTACCGAAGGTTTAGAACTTTAGATAGTACAAGTGGGGTATTAAAATATATTATCATGTTATCATGTTATTAAATATATTCATTGCTTGATTGGTTTACAGTGCAAGTGGGGTATTAAAAAATGATTTCATTTTTTAAGAAATAAACAGTAAATCTACACTGTGAGGCAGCTTGGATGAGTACAAATTTATCTACCCTGTTAATCTATGATCGTTTGACGTTTGTTGCGGTCTGAGGTTTTGTTTTCTTGCTTTGGAATTTGTTCGATAGCATTTATTATTGCTTGCTTAATCTGTAAAGCACTTGAAAGTAGGTCCGATGGATTTTATCACTTTAGAATTTATTTATCAGAGTAGGGCATCGGACATACTCTGGTTCGATGGGTTTAATCACCGTCTATTTGTTTTAAAATTCGTGTAACGCTTTAAAATTCGCACGTGTCTGTTTCAATTTTCGTGCACACAAATCTTAAATTAGATCGGACGGTCATAATGCTCGTTGAACCTAAAAGTAGGTCCGATGCTCATTGAACCTACTTTGTTCTCCAAAGGAAAGAGCCATGTGAATGCCATGTTAGTTTGACAAGCACAGCTCAATTTCACACTATTGATTTAAAAAATCCTTGATGCTACTGTTGAACGAAAAAGGGAAGTGTGGTGCAGTGCAGTTGGTGACTGTTTGTCTATTTAAAGTTTTATACTTTGGAAGCGACTAATTGTATTCAAGGTTCTGTACTCAGTTTTTACTCAAGTTAACTGTCATTTAACTAGCATCGATACTGTAAAAGAGCATATTGCATCCTATAAAACTCAACACGGCTACTGTGAAATAAGCACATGATCTTCTTGCAAGTCGCGACTTTTAAAAAGTGGTCACAAAGTTAGATGCTAACGTGGTTTCACCAAGACCACTTGGACAGCTGTCAACAAACAATCAGCGATACTATAAAATACAATACTAGATCCTATAAATCTCAATACGGAAACTGTAAAATAAGCACTCACAAGTAACGATTTTTTAAAGTGGTCCCGAGTTAGTTGCTAACTACTTTGACCAGGACCACTTGGACGGCTTGCAGAACTTTGACTGGGATCACTGGGACTACTTCTAGAAGCTCTCTAACAACTTTTCAACTAACCCGGGACCACTTTAAACACTGTAAAATAACTCTTTCAATACTGTAAAATTGATTTTTTCTCAACATTTTATTTTTTTTCAAAATTTCAATTTTTGATATATACATCTAGATCTTGTAAAATAACAAGAGGATCATGTAAAAGAACATGATAGATACTGTGAAACCACAAGATGAATACTGTGAAACCACAAGATGGCTTATGAATATTGTATATCAACATTGTTAATACTATAATTTTTTTTTCAAAATTTAATTTTTTATATCTGCATCTATATCTTGTAAAATAACAAGATGGATACTTTAGAACAACAAGATGAATACTTTAAAACAACATGATGAATACTATAAAACAACTAAATGGATACTATAAAACAACAAGGTTAATACTGTAAAACAAAAGCATACACAAAAACATAAATGTCTTCCAACAAACATAACATCCTTATAAATTAACAAATATAATATTCACCAAACATATTGTTTCTAACCAACATACTGTTCACCAAAGACATATTACATCATTCACAAATAGAAAAATACATAAATATATTGTTCCATCACTAGAATAAAAATTGTCACTTAAGAACCCTCTAATGCACATTATAAGGATGAGTCAGAAGTCACATCACTAGAACAAGACATTCCTTTGATATATCCACGGATGCTTAATAGGTGTCTCATATTGCATTAGCTGTAGTACTAACTCAACAATCTACATGAATCAATCTAGATATGTAAAACAAAGTAAATAAAATTAATGCATATATCCTGTAAAACTGATAGATAGATCATGTAAATCTATTTGATAGATCCTGTAAAATGTTGTATAGATCCTATAAACCTATTAGATAGATCCTGTTAGTAGCGAGTTCTCCTGAATGACGAATAGAAATTTAAATAGTTCATAATCGTCTGATCTACCTCAAGTAGCGATTCACGAGATTGATGAATCCGATCTTCTTATTCTCATTGATAAATAGAGTGAAATAAAAAGATTAATTAAGATCACAACAGATACAATCCTCGATTTAAGTCATATAACATGTAAAAGAACGATCTAAATAGATCTAATACAAGGAAACAACTAGAAGAAATGACGGATAGATCCTGCAAAATATTGTAGAAATCCTGCAAACTTATTAGATAGATCCTGTAAATTTTTTTCTGTTCAGGTTTCTGTAACTATAAATTGAACAAGTATTTAGAACTTAAATTCATACCTCGCTACTAACTGTAGCTTCTGGATCTATCAAATCTTTCAAAACTGACACTCTGCACCAATAGTCTCCTTCTATCTTCTTCAAATTGCCTCTCTCTTATCTTCTCCGGATCGTCTCCTCTTACCTCCTCCAGATCGTCTCTCTCTCATCTCTTGGCTCATATCATAGATTCGAACACCAAATATTGATAATAGCTCTCAAAACGTAAAATGGCCAAGAAATTTCCAATTTTGCCAAGTAATTTCAAATTTCGAATTTTGCATCGAAATTAAATGCCAAAGCAAAAGGGACAAAAAATAGTGATTAGATTCACAATTTAAGCAAAAATTTCAATTTGGATTTATGTGTCAAAACTGTAAACTAATTAAGAGAATCTTTATGCCAATATTTTATGGGACAACTCAGCATGCTGCTACTGCAAATATCTATGCTGAATTGAGTTTCTGCCTGAAGAAATCAGAGTGCTCTAAGGCAACCATCTTTTCTTTCAGCGGATGAGTTTAGCCTCGAAGAATAGGTTGTTTTCGGAGATAGCATTTCCATCATCAAGTCCCTGAGTAGCTTCTTTCCTTTGAAGATAGATCATTTTTTTACTGAAAATCAAATAGTTTATAGAACATACTAGTTTTCCAAAAGAGTGGAAACTCCCTTAAGTAGGCAAGCGCACCGCCGATGAGTTTAACAAACAAGAACAAAAAGGACAAAAAGAACGGATTAGAAATTAAACAGAGAAATTTTGAAGAATTCAGATCAGCGGAAAAATAGGGATTCGATCTGCGGAGAAATTTTGGGAGAATTGAGATCCGCGACAGGAAATTGAGAAGAGAAGAGAATGAACGAGATAGATTAGGAAAGTTTTTAAATAAGACAGTTTGAAACGATCATTAAAAGTAGTTGAAAGTGGAGACCGGGACGATGTGGATACAAACCAGGTACAAAGTATTGGGTATAAAAATCTTTTCTCTTAAACTTTTGCATTTTGCATCAATGAAGAATTGACAATGTACGGTATTTATCTAATTTGACCAATGTAAGTTTTTATCATCCTAGCTACGGGCTTATCTCCCGACATTTTTATTAATATCCAAAGTTTAATATAAATTAATTAATATACCGAGGTTCGCTGAAAATTAATAAAAATATCCCTATCGGTTAGAAAATGACTGGTACTCTATTTAATCAACTACCGACAATGTTCTGTCCGGTACATTTTTCTATTAATTACCGGCCAGAAAATGGCAAGTACCTGTATTATTATTATTTTTATATTTTTAGCTGTTTTAGGATTTATTTGAGTATTTTTCGTTTAGATTTTATGTTGTAGTATTTTATGTTTAGATTTTCTGTTATTGTAGTATTTTCTGTTTAGATTTTATGTTGTACTATTTTTGTTATTGTTGTAGTATTTACTGTTTAGCATAATCATGATAATTTATTTTATTTTAGTATAATTTAGCATAACTTAGTTTAATATAGCATATTCCTGATGATTTATTTTATTTTAGTACAATTCTCATTAGTTTAATTTAGTGTAATTCTGATAATTTATTTTAGCGTAATTTTGCGTAAGTTAGTGACGAAAAAATATCTGAAAAAATATAAAAATAGTACCATACATGAAAAAGAACCGAAATATAAGATAATCCAAACAGAAAACACCAAATATAGTATACCAAATATGAATAGTACAAAACAATCACCGCCACGGATCAGGGGAGGTACTCAGGCGTTCGCTTGAACCGGCCAGACTCTCTCTCTCAGTGTAATGACATTAACCTCGGCCTCGCTGCGTATCCGCTCGGCAGTATACCAGACTGGCTCATACGTCGGCCTAGAGACTGGCGGGGGTGTACAGAAGATAGATGCAGCGAACTCAGTCCCAAAGCCAGGCTGAGTCTGGGACCCGCTACCACTGCCTCTCTATCATATGGTATCTCTGTCTTATGTCGTGGTACTGGCGGCGGCGGCATCTCGGCTGGACCCTCCTCGAATACCCTGATCTCATCGAGACTGAACGCGTCAAATGCGACATCCGTAGGAAAGGACTCTGGAGCAGTGGCGGCATCTCGGTCGGACTCTGCAATTATATACATAATTAAGTAAATTTGATCTGAATGAAAAAATTTGTACTAATCTGACAGCTATGAAATAATGACATACCAAAGGCTGAACCGGACGTCCATGCTCGTCGTAGAATGCCTCCTTAAACCTTATATTTGACTAATTACTCTAAATTATACTAAATTAGGGTATTTTACCCTAAACCCTAAACCTTAATTATGCTAATTTGCACTAAATTATGCTTAATTATCCTAATTACGGTAAAAACAGCTAAAATATGCTAAAATATGGTCAACTATGCTAATTATACTAAATTACAATAAAATATCCTAAACCCTAAACCCTAAATTTGACTAATTACTCTAAATTATACTAAATTTAATAATTAAAACTAACTACAACGGATTTAACACAAATTTCAACTAAATTATTCTAATTTTGGTATATTACTAACAAATTCTAACATTTTACAACCATTTTGCACTAAAAATGAATTTTTAAAAAATTATAGGAACTTACATGCAAATTTGGAAAAAGGTGGAGAAATCTGGAGAGAAAGAGCTCAACCGAGGAGAATAATGTAAAATTTGATAGAATGAATTGTGAGAAATTCGGCCAACCCTCCACACATATATATAGCACAGGTACCGGCCAGAAAATGACCGCTAGTTGATTAAATAGAGTACCGACTATTTTATGATCGATAGGGACATTTTTATTAATTCTCAGTAAATCTGAGTATATTAATTAATTTCTAATAAACTTTGGATAATAAAAATGTCGGCTTTTCTGAAAAAAAAAATGCTTTTTATCAGTTCATGTTCGTGCGTGAAAGATTCACTTTTATGCTGTTAGCACTTGGCAATATGCGTTACGCTGTTAGCACTTGGCAGTCTTTATTTTGGCGAGTCTAAACAGTACAAGCGAACCCTTTATTATCATTGAAATTAGTGATTTGCTCTCGGGTACCTCGGGCCGGGCAGGACAAAACCCGGGACGGGTAGCGGGCACAACGGGTAGGGTACAACGGGTACTCGGGTACAACGGACACGAGTAGAAGGGCTTTTTTTTTTAAAAGTCTGCCCTGCCCGTCTCGGGTTCCCTGGTAGACGGGTAGACGGGTTTTTTTTTCTGTTTTCTGTTTTTTTTTTCTTTTTTTTTACAGTGTGGGACCCACCCGGTTTGTGATTTGAACCAATTACTATTTGGAGGGAGGGAAAATTTTTTGAAAACAATGAGTTTTCGGGTAGCGGACGGGTTCGGGTACACGAGTATTCGAGTTCGGATACGGCGGGTACGGGTACACCCGGATTTTTTTGCAAAAATAGAAACCTGCCCGTTTGAGATCCGTACCCGTGTATCCGTTTACCCGGGTATACCCGCGCTCGGGTACGGGTACCCCGGGCGGACCGGGTTCGGGCAACCCCCCACGGGTTGTGTCAAACCACTAATTGAAATAGATAAGAGTTGGTCCCGAAACTTTCTTTTCCAAAGGAAAAGCAGTTAAAAAGCAACAGGAGATTTGGATTAGAGCTTTTAACAAGAAATGATTAACTCCTCAAACAGAATCCTATGGTGGGCTGCTTCAGTTAATCAGTTCAGATGAGACTTCCCTTTACAACCTTAATGTAGAATCCACAAAAGGCAATTTCCCAACCGAACAAACATTAGTTAGTTATATCAGGCCAATCAATTTTTCACCGAACTCAGTGATTTTACCCTACCAGATTAAAGAAGGATAAAGAAAACCATATCCTGTTCAAGCAAGTTGGAGCAGAAGTTATATTAGATTAGAATGGATCAAAGGGAATCTTCGCTAAGAAAACAAAGAAGAAGATAACTTGATCGGCACTTTGATTGATCGCTGAACTTGTTAGTTCACTGTTTCGACATCTGACGGCAACACAACGGGAAGAAAGGAACAGAGAGGAGCTTTTCACCAGCGACAATCCATTTCTTGCCAAATATCTTGCTTTGAGGTTGGATTTCAACATGCGATTTCGACCCTCTCGAATCGCGTGGAATGAACTCCAGTCTCATTTATTGCTCTCTTCTGATCAGCGAATTTCTTTCAAATTTGATTCCGAATCGCGTTTGGTGAAAGACAAGAGGTTTCCGATCATAGTGGTACTGCTAACTGGCTCCGTACGCTGTTATTTATCAGTCCGACCGTAAAATAAAATAATTTGTAATCTGAAACGTTGGGGTTTAATTGCACAGAACATATCATAATTCTAAAAGGCAGCGTTTTAATGGCACCGAACCGGTACCCAAATTAAATGTCCGTCGGCCGGGGTAAAATCAAATTACTCCCCTGGAAAGTGACATAAATTTCACCCGCATTTCTTTTCTGTTCAATGTCTTTACCCAATTTTACTCACGGCAGAGGAGAGAGCAGCGGCCAGCGGTTAAGCCAGTTAGTTATACGCACAGCCCCCCACAACAATAACAGTACCTCCAGTCCATACTCTACCAGCATCCGCCAAAAATAACGGCTCTTGCCTCACAACTCTTTAACGTCCCCTCAACACCTATCCCTACGCACCTATTTTTCCCTTCCTCCAACGGCCACATTTATTCATTCGTTCTCCCCACCTCTCTCTCACTCTCCAATCAACCCCTGCCTTTCCCCCTAGTCATGGCTTTCCTTGTCCCTCTCCATAAATATCACATCATTAACTGCTCACGTGATGACCCCACTTCCTCTCTTTCCTTTTTACTCTCTTCTCAGTCTTGACCGGTCACATCCGGTCAGATTACCGGTCAACACCATCTCGGTTCCCGTGCCCCTCTCCTTTACAAATCCACTTGTCACTCTGTCATTGGCCAACCTCTCTAAAAGGAATCCTATGCCCCTCCTATAGGCTATATCATTCCTCGTCTCCCTCGGCCCCACAGCTCCATGCCGTTGCTGTTCTGCCCCACATGCGCTTTTATCCCTTTCTTTTCTTTCACAGTGCCACTCTCCTTATATAAACAGAAACATATCTTCGATCCTTTCTTGTACCAAGGGGTAGAGACTAAAGAGAGACAATCCATTAATTTCAACCAACAGAGAGCAGGGCAGTGCTACTAACGCCGAATACACTGGTACACTCCCCAATGGCATTCTGGTTATTTCCGCTATTTCTCCTCCTAGTCTCCTCCCCATTACCACCATCCCTAGCCGCAATACATGACTATGGTGATGCATTGCACAAGAGCATTCTGTTTTTTGAGGGGCAGCGATCAGGAAAGCTTCCGGCCGATCAACAGCTCACGTGGCGCCGCGACTCTGCCTTACATGATGGCTCAACTGAAGGGGTAAGCACCAAAACAGGGGGCAAAAAAAGATATTTCTATAAGATATGTAGTAAAAATGTTTATATTATATGAACCTTATTTGAACCGGTGATTTCAGGTGGATCTAACAGGAGGGTACTATGATGCTGGTGACAACATCAAGTTCGGCTTCCCAATGGCATTCACTGCAACACTGATGTCCTGGAGCATCATCGACTTCGGCAAGACCATGGGACCCCACCTGGCAGAGGCCAAGCGTGCTGTGCGGTGGGCCACCGACTACCTCCTCAAAGCAACCGCCAAGCCGGATGTTGTCTATGTGCAAGTTGGGGATGCCTTTCGCGACCACTCCTGCTGGGAACGGCCTGAAGACATGGACACGCCACGAACCGTTTACAAGGTGGACCCCTCTCACCCCGGATCAGATGTGGCGGCTGAGACCGCTGCTGCATTGGCTGCCGCTTCGATTGTTTTCCGGTCAAGTGATCCGGCTTATTCCCAGCTCCTCCTTGACCGTGCCGTGAGGGTAAGATAAAGAAAAACGTGGAAATCAATTTTTTCGAATATACTCAGTCTTTAGTTGGTTTATGTAAAATTGTAAATTGGGTGGGTTTATTGGTGTCTTTTTAAACAACATCTATTTTGGTAGGTTTTTGAGTTCGCGGATAGGCACAGGGGACCGTATAGCTCGAGTTTGCCCAATGTCGTTTGCCCTTTCTACTGTGATGTCTCAGGATACCAGGTATGATTTATTTTGTTTTATTTGTTTCCTCTTTTGGGGAAATGACAATGATTTGGGATTTTTTATAATTGGAGGTTTGAGTATTTATTAATTAATGAATATTAATGCCTGCGTGTGGGGTAAAATCAATCCAGGATGAGCTGCTATGGGGCGCCGCATGGCTACACAAGGCGTCAAGGAGGAGGGAGTACAGAGAGTACATAAAAAAGAATGAGGTGGTGCTTGGCGCGAGTGAGAATGCAAACGAATTTGGCTGGGAAAATAAGCACGCCGGTATCAATGTTCTTATTTCAAAGGTAAGTTCAATTGTAAAACATGATACAGTTCATCTTTTAGTTAAGAAAAGTACAATGGTAGTAAAAAAAAATAAGGAATTCAATTATCAACATTAATACATAAACATGTTTTGCAAAACACAATTATAATTAGGCGAGTAGTTATTTGTACATGTAAACATTAACATAATCGTGTTTTCCAAAACGATTGACAACTGTTGCAACCCTGCTAGTAAAAAAATGACTGACTATACAATTATAATTAGGCGAGTAGTTAGTTATTGGGTATTTCTGTTTGTTTGCTATGCGAAACAAACATAACATAACACATGCTATGCGAAAATCAATGTGAAATGCAAAACGTGTCCGGTTTTCATGGGTTATTGGGCTCTCTCGGGCCACACCCAACCTCGATCCGAGAATAGACACAGGTCACTCACACTCAGTAGTGTATTTGACCGTTGCGGTGTTTCACTGACCAATAACTAAGAGCTATTTGTTTCGTCTTTTAGAAAATGACGAATTTACCCCCTCCTTTATTTGCGTGGCTGTGTTTTGGCAGGAGGTGCTGATGGGCAAAGACGAGTATTTCGAGTCGTTTAGAGCGAATGCCGATAACTTCATCTGCACCCTGCTACCAAGCATCTCTAATCACCCTCAGATCCAGTACTCTCCAGGTTTCATCCTGTGCTTTGCTTCCCTCTAAAATCTGTACTGTCTTTGTAAAATAGTATTCACAAGTTCTTATTTTCATCTGTGTTGTAAAATGAAAATGAAGGGGGGCTGTTGTTCAAGGTTGGGGGAAGCAACATGCAGCACGTGACATCACTCTCTTTCCTGTTACTGGCGTACTCAAATTACCTCAGCCACGCCAATGGTCACGTGCAGTGTGGCACCTCGTCAGCCTCACCAGCCCAGCTCAGGCGTGTTGCCAAGCGCCAGGTAAAAGCCCAAAACTCGAAACAAGCCTTCTACTGTTGTTTTTACCTTTAGTTATGTTGTATACTAGCGCCAGATGGGCATCTGACCTGTAAATCACATGCAGCTCTGTGGACCACTTATTAGATTGCCAAATTATTCTTCAATTCATGTTTCTGCATTATAATTTTTTTTGTACATAATAGAAAAATTATATATATTTGAATCTTAAAAGTGTTGTAAATAATATACAAAATATTTATCTTTTTTCTTATTTGATTGTTCACAAGAAAATTCAAAAGACTAAAACTAAAGTTTTTGAAGTTTTTTAATCTTGATAATGCAAGTTATAAACAAATATGAACACATTTGGAGTGCATGTGTAAGGGGTGCATATAAGAGGTGATGAAACAATCTAGTGTTCCTCTTTTTTGTTTTACCTCCAAATCCTTATTATACATGATGATGAACGAATGAGAGTGTAAAATGGCAGAGGACTTTGGACCACTTATCAGTTATCATGTACCTTGTGATAGGGACAAGCTTTTTTTTTTTTTTTTATATTGCGTACGCTTGAATACCTGATTGGCGCTAGTGCTGTCTTCACTAAACAGATTTTGCCAAAATATTTCCTGTTCTCTAGACATTTGTTTACATGCATTGGAATGATGATATTTATTTGTTTACATGCATCTTATACTGAAATTATCTGGTAATTAATTGCAGGTGGACTACATTTTAGGAGATAATCCTTTGGGCATGTCATACATGGTGGGTTACGGGTCCCGCTACCCGCGAAGGATCCACCACCGAGGAAGCTCCATCCCTTCTATGGCGGCTCATCCTGCACATATTGGGTGCAAGGAAGGTACATCCTACTACATAAACCCGAATCCAAACCCAAATGCCCTTATTGGGGCGGTAGTCGGTGGGCCCACCAATATCAGCGATGCGTTTCCTGATGCTCGGCCGGTCTTTCAACAGTCAGAGCCCACAACTTACATTAATGCACCTTTATTTGGTCTCTTGGGTTATTTCTCAGCACACCCGAATCCGTCTGAATGGAGCGATGATTAAGATGTTGTTTTGTACAAGTGAAAAGAGATGAGTAGTTATTAGTTGGTTAATTGTCAAATGTGAAGCCATTTATCAGTAGGTTTATCTTCTTCTTTTCAGTAATTGTATTTTGTCAATGTATTCTGTTCATTCCCTCCGAAAAGAAAGGCAGGTGAAATGATGGATTTCAGGATTGAATTGAGAAAAGCCAATTTTAAATGCTTTCAATTTCATCATATTAGCAAGGCTTACAAACCTTTACCGTTTTAAAGCTTTGTTCGCAACTCTCTTTTTTTCACTTAATTATTTCTATTGTGAATATGAATTTCTTTGACCATAAGTCAGAATCTGGTATGAATCATTGACAAGATGAAAAATTAATTTATGTTTAATCCCTTGACTTTGAAAAACTAATTTTATATCCTCAACCTCAAGGACCTGGTACAGAATAAATTAATATGTTAAGACAGCACTAGCCCTAATTATTGGTATCATTTTTTCAAATAAACATTTGATCCGTGCTGCTCTCTTCCATATTTTTTATTGGTATCATTGTTCAACTTTAAAAGTTATCTCTCATCGCACTGTTCGAGATATATTTCTTTATGCTGGATCAATATGCAAAGATCCCTTCCTTCATGCTTTTGCCAGTATGATTCCATGAAATGTGTGGAAGAAGATGTGGGAGACTGAGAAAGGCAGTGCCTCAATCACATGCTTTGCTCTGAAGGCCCTCCAGAAAAAGTCCAAAAAGTGAACCAATCAGAATTGAATGCCTCCATCATTCTTTTATTTCATTTTTTTTAAAAGTAAAGTAAATGCATCTGAGTCTATACTGAGCGATCAATTGCTATTGTTGAGCACTGCGTGATTTATGCAAGGCAGATGGCAGCTCGTCTAAGCATTCTGTAGCGAGCAAGAATTGGGTTTTGCTAATTTAATAGCTAGATGTTAGGCAACAATAAAATTGCAGTCCTCTTTTCTGGTAAAAAGATAGCGCTATGTTCCTTAAATTGAAGACACCACAGTGCATGCAATGCTAATTGAAAATGATGTGTTTCAAATGACTGCTACCTAGGATGACTCTGTCTGGCGACTAATCAATATGACAAAAGGCTAACATTGGCTGAGCATTTTGTTTTGTTGTTGGCTTGTATTTATATGACAAAATATTGACAATAATGTAATTTTATTTTATAAGAAGGCTGTAAAATATTAATGCATATAAAAATTATAAAATTTAATTGAAAATATATCAATTTATATGGGTCAATGTTACAAAAGGGAGGGAGGAAAAAAATTATAACAAAATAGCTTCATATTATTTTTATATTTAATGCTAATATGTGACAGGGACATGTTCCAAGGGTCCTCACAGATCCCTCACGTGCCATGAATAGACCAGGATTCGGACCCCCTTCAAGGGCCAACCCGAGATCGATACGAAGAGCCCGGGATCCGTTAGCAACTAAGCCCAGTAAGGCCCCATAAGGTCTCGTCCAACACGAGTCCAGGCCGGACCCGACTTACAGTCACCACCCTCGCGTCCGTACAGGACAGGTGCGGTTTAGTGGCACAACGCAGAATGACAGTTAGGGGATGACCTATTTAAGGCAAGATGCTCAATTGAACAGGAGTCGAATTTTTGCCTAATTGAGATATCATACATGTTAGAGTCCGAATATCTCATAACCACAACCATTCCCACTTCGGAAACCGACTTCACCAACCTCGACCTACCTCGAGCCAATCCAGTTACTTTTCTCACATACGGCCTACTCTTTCTGAAATAGAACGTATCAATATGAGACCACGAGGACTTGAACCCATTTTGGAACTACTAGGGCACTTGCAATAAAGGAGATCAAGCGCCTTTTGCCACCTGCCGATATTTTTATTAATACCCAAAAAAAAAACAAATTATCAAATCTGTCCTCACTCCAAACTTATTTTTAAATCTACCCTAACCGTCCAGCCACTGGGCGGCCCAGATCCAGAGCAGACTGCCCAGCCACTGGGCAGTCCACTACCCATAGCTGACCGCCCAGGGAGCGGGCGGTCCAGGTTTTTTTTTTAAGAGACTATGAACATCAAGATGCTGAATTCTAAAGCTGAAAATTCGAATTTTGTTTTAAATATTAGTTAGATTACTTCTTTGAAGCATATTTATACTAAAATACACTAAATTACGTTGAATTACACTAAATACTTTAATTACGCTAAATTACACTAAATTACATTAAATTTACGGTTAAATACGATAAATTATGCTAAATTACATATGAATAGGGACGATATCTTCACTGAAAATGTGAAAAACGACGACGAAACTTCAAACGGCCATAAAACGGCGCTCGAGTGTCCGATTTCAGCAAATGACCACTTTTCAAAAAGCTTGAGAAAATACGCATGCGTGCGTGCCCGCGATGCCAGATTTCAAAATTCAGAATCACCAAAAAACAAAGAGAAGACCCTCAAAACTTGAGTTGAAGTTTCCGATTAAGATTTTCATTTCTATTATTCAATCCAAGTAGTTCAGTAAATTAGTTACATAATGAACTTGTAGAATACCAATTTTTACTATTTTTTATGATTCATGAAAGATGGCACAGAATCGGTCTACTTTAGCATAATTTTGCGTAGTTTAGCGTAATTTACCGTATTTTAGCATAATTAGCGAAGTTATTGTTATTTAGCATCATTTAGTGTAATTCAACGTAATTTAACATAATTCCAAGTAATTTAGCGTATTTTAGTATAAATATGCTTAAAAGAAGTAATCTAACTAATATTTAAAACAAAATTCGAATTTTTAGCGTTAGAATTCAGCATCTTGATGTTCATAGTCTCTTAAAAAAAAAAAAAACTGGACCGCCCGCTCCCTGGGCGGTCAGCTATGGGTAGTGGACCGCCCAGTGGCTAGGCGGTCTGCTCTGGATCTGAGCCACCCAATGGCTGAGCGGTTGGGGTAGATTTAAAAATAAGTTTGGGATGAGGGCAGATTTGATAATTTTTTTTTTTTTTTTGGGTATTAATAAAAATATCGGTGCCACCTGATATCGATTAGACGATCTCATTAATTATTTAATTTCCTATTAACGGCAGAGATTCAATAACACCTCATCAACGGGCTTGAACCCATGAACTGTTAGACTTATCCATAAAGGAGCTGGGCAGCCTTGAAAAACATATTCGCACACACACGGACACACCAGCTATTTCTTCTGAAAAAGTAAAAAAAAAAATATATATATATATATATTCATTTTTGTTCGCTTGTGGGCGAAGACTTGGAAGTGCATTGCAATCTTCGAAGCAGAGCCCTTACTTTAGGCCCGTTTACTAGGCTTACGACGATTTACCTGTTTAAAATACAATCCAGCCTTGACTAATTTTGATGGGCTTAGAAGGCCTAGTCTAGAGAAAGTCTTCATCACTCTTTTAAGGACCGGGGGTCCGGGACATGCTTTGTCTTCTTATTTTACTAATGTTATTCATGAATTATTAACTCGTACAATCTCGAGGGGAAGTCCAAGGACGATACAGTGAATGAAATTGTGCGTTCAGGCTGGACAGTCAAGTACGCTGGAATAGGGCTGTAAATGAATCGAATTTGAGCGAGTTATTTTCAACTCAAATTCAGCTCATTAAATAAATGAACGAGTCAACTCGAATTGGAATGGTAATAACAAGTTGTAGAGCCAACTCGAACTCAGCTCGTTATCAACTCGAGTTGGCTCACAACTAGTTTATAACTCGTTTAACCAGTTAATTATATACTACAAGTAAAAGAATTTATCAGTACCCAATAATTTTTCATACAGCAATAGTACATAAACGCTAATAATTTTTTATACAGCAACTTAGTACATGAGCACCAGTAATTTTTCATACAGCAGCTTAACAAGAACAATTTCTGAGATTTATTGTGACCAAGCTATGTAACACGAGTTATAAATGAGCGAGTTAAGGTAAGTTCAAATTCAGCTCATTTATTAAACGAGTCATCCAACTCGAGTTGTAAATGAACGAGTTAAAGCGAGCTGTAAATGAGCGAGTTACGAGTTTGAGCAATTTTGCCCGGCCCTAAACTGGAAGCTCCAATTTCGGCTGAGGGGGTCTCTTGTCTTCTCTTGAGCTGATTGGATTCAACTAAAGAGTTTCAGGCAACGTAGGCCGTTAATTTCAGATCAGACGGTCCATATCAATTCTTAATTTAGATCCGTCCTATCTGTCCGTCGGATTCTAAATGAACAGTCCACATCCGCATGAAACACTTCAATTAAATGAGTATTCTACACTTTCACTTACAAAGAGCACATAATGATCGAATTCGAATAGTCCAATACGATAATAGAAACCAAGCAAGTGAGCAACTCGCGCATAAAAAAGAAAAAGGGAATCGAACTTGAATTAAAAAAAAAAAAAATAGAAGACAAATGAGAAAACAGTTCCACTATCTTTCCCCTCCGCTGCATATCCCGGTAAGCAGTACCGGCAACCGTACCAGCGACGACACCTCTGCCGCTTTCTTTCTCCTCTCGATCATCGTATCATTAGCCGGCGGTAGAACTCTACCGTTCTCAAACAATCTTCCCTCTTCTCTCGGCACCGCCTCACCGCCGTAACAGATCTCTGCCTCAATCAAATCCCCTGCATTGTTAATCCTTCTTTCCACTTCGAGAAATTCCCCCAGCTTTGTAGGCCCCGCTGTATCATCACGACATAGCCTCCACCACCCGCTCCGGGCCCTCCGTCTCCGGCGTCGCCTCTTCCGGTGGCTCGCCGGAGTGGTAGGTTGTGGAGTGGGGCAAATAGGTGGAGGCTGTGGTCGGAGGGAACGGGAGGAGGTGGGGTTTAATGTAACGCCCATGAGTGTGCCTAGTGTGGTGCTCCGGTCGGGGAAGAAGGAACCAGTAGACTGGGATAATTAATTAAAAAGGTGCTCGTAAATTAGTGAAAATTAAATAGAAGGGCTACAGTATAAAAAGGAATATGGTGAGACGAAGGAGAATGCTGGTTACCTCGGTATCGAGATCGGAGGAGGAAGGGGAGGAGTTCGTCGGCGAAGAAGGGATCTCATCATCGTCAACCTCCATTAGTGCGTACCTCAGAGAAAAATTCAGAGAGAAGGAGAGGGGGAAGGGACTAGGGAGACTCGGAAGAGGAGGGGAGAGGAGTCGTATTAACGTAAAATATTAGTTTGAAATCCGAACCGTCCGATCAGAATCCGGTTTATTTTGAGAGGAGAAGAGTTAAGACTTAAGGAGCTTCAGTTGCGCAATATGGTGATCTGGTTTATTTTGGACAAGACACGTAGCGGGGGGCTAGTTTATGGGATTTGTGCGGTTACGGTTACAGGTGGGTCATGAAAATAGTTTTTTTAAATAATAATAATATTTCAGCTTTAATTTTTGTATACTTTTTATCTACTTTTTAGCTGACCATTTAATAATTTTAATTAAACTCGTGCGTATAACCGAAATTTTGTTAGTTACCATGTCAATAAATCAAATTAAACAACCGCCACTCTAAATTTTGATTGGACCTATGTGCGGCCTCCGATAAAAAACCGTACTACTAGAGAGGATCCAGACATCCAGTCAACACAAACTCTAAACGACAAACTCTAATCTCCTAACGATCCAAACGCACTGTGCCGGGGCATACAATCTGAGAATTTGAAAATGTGATGTTATGTTTGAATTTTTGAATTCTTTTTATGTTATGAATAAATATTTTAATTCTTATAGAGAACATAATTTTTTTTTCTGACCGACCTAAATTATTCATGTTTAGTTGATGTTTAAAATTATATATTGACTTAAATTATTCCTTGTTTGATAAGAATTTGATGGCTTAATGCATGATTTAATATTACAAATTATTTTATTTTACAAAATTTGTAATATCAATAATAAAACTATTCTTCGTATTTTTCTCATTCTAATTGAAAGAAATTGTAAAAAAATGAGTTATGTACAAATTAATTCTATATCTTAGAGATGCACATTGCATTTAGTGAATCTTGTTTAATTAAACTTATATGTATACAAATTTATATTGTCAAAAATATGTTGTGTTATGAACAAAAAAATTATCTATTTGTAGTAAAATTTCAAAAAATATTTTATTTAATTATTCTTTAGATTTCATGTTTTGTTAATTTAGAAAGTTATGCTATTTAAAAAAAATTGTTGATTCTATAATTGATGAAGTTATAAGTTTCTTTATATTTAAATGGAAACAAAATTAATTGCTTATTTTACACATCCGATGATCTAGGAGGATTACTCATGGGTCTGCCGTACACAGTTATCTTTACAGGAGGAGGATCCATGGGCAGCCGGTGCGGCGTCAAAGATGGATGTGGATGATATCCAGGATGACGATGATGAGGAGGTTCACTTGAGGCGTCAGTTGCCGCCCAGGGACCACCATCCACCTGTTAAGTTGGTTCTCTCCGGTCGTCGCTGCCCTCGTTGTTAGGTTTTTTATATTTTTTTAGTTAGATGGATTTGTAGTATTTTATGTTTGAATTGTTATGTTCATGTTTAGATTGTTAGATTTTATGTTGTAACTTACCATTTAGATTATTTAATTTTGTTGTTTATATAGTCGAATAAAACTAATTTATAACATTAAACAAAATTATAACAAATAAAACTACAATAAATATATAACATATTATAAAAACATTACAACAAATAAAATTATAATCGTCAATATAAAATTATAACAAATAAAATTATAATCGTGAATTATAACAAATTATAACTATAAATTATTATAAAAATTATAACCGTAAATTAAAAAATTTTAACAAAATTTTAACATAAAAAAATACAGCATTATAAAAAAATACAACATTAAAAAAAAGATATAGACCAAACTGCTCAAATATGGAACAGTTTGGTATAGAGAGCTGACAGTTCAAACGTGAAGCAGTTTGGTAGTGAGAGCTGACCGTACAAACATAAAGCAGTCAGGGCATTTATAAAAAAAAATTCATGTAGAGGACATATTTGCTATTTTTTTTAGGGTATTAAAAAACTTTCGGTTGTGGTTGTTTTCAGTTCTTGTCGCTTCTCGTTTTGGGGCCTCATTTCCTGGGATTCCATGTGACCAATACAACAGAAACCATTGTCGTATCTTATCTTTATTCTATAAATAATTAAAGAAAAAATAAAAGATTGTGGTATGCAATAAATCAAGTAAAATACCTAAAATACCGCTTCCTGATTATTTTGTGTATTATTGTATAATTATCATCTTTTATTTATTTTTTGTTCTGCATGCAGTGCTAGCTTTTATCAGAAAAAAAAAAATGGTCCCAACAAGAAAATAAATATTTAATTAGATTATTCATTCATTATTGAAGCTACTACTTGTCTCACTTCTAAACAGGTCAAAGTTTGACTGTTTGACTGTGATACTACGAGACAAAAGCAATAAAGTTGAGATTTAATGATCATAATACACATCTCTACACTGATATGGACCTTGTTTTCTGATGACTTACAATTCAAATGCAGTTAAACTGGCTCCGAGCACTGCAGAGGGTATTCGTCCCAGGTACCTGACTCAATCAAATTGAAACGGACGGCCCAGATTTATTCTCAGCCGTTGCCTACAAGGGATAACACAGGGCTCAGTATTATTTGCGCTTTGAGATTCACGCCAAGTTAAAAGAACGATTGTGAATCGTCAGTTTCAATTGTCCTCAGTCAGGTAACCTGAGGGGATGTGAATTCGTTCAGCGTCAGCTTTAAATTGGCAGATATACCTACCAATAATTTGGATCCGTAATTGTTGAATTTCATTATATAAAACTTTAACGATAGAGTTTTTATACACATAAAGCTCCAAATTTAATTCTCGTTTGAAAATTTCTCCTAATTCAATCCTATGTTGGAATTTTATTCTGAATTTTTACGATAGATAACAAATATTACTATCATTAATTAGGCTGTAATTTTAATGGAGGTATGATATAATAATTCAGAGAGCAGAATAAAATTGCATGACTTGCATTTTAAAAATATACATTTTATTCTGCAAAAGAATACATGATTGAGTTTATGTTCTGAAAATTTTTCTTGATTTGTGAAAGTTTGTATTTTTTTTTTGTTTAATTTTTTTGAAATTTTTATTTACTTCTGGTGCTTTTTTTTAATGATATATGAGAGCTCGATCCTTATTTTTTAATTAGAAAAGTTCGATGTGCTTGAAGTAGTTTTATTTTAGTTGATGTAAATTTTATTTTCTTAGATAAAATGAGGGTTAAAATCACCCAACTGATCTTTAACCGAATTTTGTCTAATTGAAATAATTTTTTTAATAAAGAAGCAATGACCCAAATTTGATCACCGTTGTCACTTTCAAAATTTAATTTATTTGTCTGATTTTTGTTAAATTTTCGCCCTCCTCTTTTTTATTCTCCATAGACCTTTCATTTATACCGTGCAATATTAAGTCTTTTTATTTCTGAAAAAAAAATATCACTTTCAGTTTTTAAAATTCTTTGTTTATTACTTTCATTCAACGGGATAATTTCGAAACATAAATATCACTTTCAGATTTTAAAATTCATTGTTTATCCTATGAATTAAATTCAAGTACCGATCAGTTGAATGAGTGAATTTGCCATAATTATTTTTTTAGATAAGATGAGGTGAACCCTCTAACTTAAATATTAATAAAAAAAATTAATCGAGTTTGGAATCTGCAACTTTTTACATAAAGAAAATAAAAATGAGAATTAAACTTTTCAACGTTAAATATCGACATGACCAAAGCTGAGAAATAAAATTAAAGTACTCAAATATTTTTAATAACACAGATGACAATATTTTAATTAATTGTAGTAGATATAATTCTCCCACTTGTACTTTTAACATTTGGAATTTTTTCCATATTTATGTGTCAAACTCTTTCGAGTGACAATTCAACATTTCCTATTGCATCAATTCAACATAAAAAGACGAGGGATCACTTGACAAATAGTAATTTTGACAATAAATTTTAAAATAATTTAAATTAATTAAATAGTAAAAAGTAAACTTATAAATATGATATTGGACATTAAAATAGTCTAACAATAAAATTTGAAAAATACAATTATCCTATCAAACGATGCATCAGATTTGCAAAATACATTGACCTAATTCAACTTTTTTGCGAATGCTCAAGACTAACTAGATATAAATGGAAGTTTGAAAATCAACTTAATTTTGAATCTAAAAAAAAAAGAAAATCAACTTAATTTTTCCGTAATAATAAAAATAAAACTTAGGAGAAGGAGAACACAAACTTCAGAGGGCAACTTTGTATTTTTCCTATTTCAAAATTATAGCTTATCAAATAATAAGAAAACTTCTCTAAATATAATTAATTAAAAAAATGCTCAATTTAAATTATGTCACAACCATCCATTTGCATAATTGCTAGCATGTGACTAGATAATTAGATCCGAGGTTGTAAAAATTATAATTAAGGTCCAATCATGGTTGTAGATTATAGTATCCTACTCTTTCTGGATATGATAAACATGCAACATGGTTGCCTGACCATATATATATATATTTATTAATGCATTTAAAATCTCCAATCCAAAATCTTGTAGGCATGAACAAACGAGTATGAATGGTCACCATCTAATGACCATAATACATCCAAGTGACCAAGTGTACATATCTCAACATTATCATTAAAACAAAGTAAATAGCTCCAAGATTGAACCATGCTGTGATGCCTAGTGCATAGATAGTTTCATTCAAAGTACCAGGCATACAAGCAACTGCTAGAGAGAATAATAGAGGCTGGGCCACATTTGGAGGTACTCGTGATTCATGAAGCATTTTTTTTTTTTCCAATTTCCGTATAGAATTTTTTTTATTAATTAAGACAATAATCGGTATAAATCCCAAGGAATAAATATATCAAGAGTTGGGTTAAATTGTTTCATTGGTTTTGTGCTCCAATTATGTCCCACATCGTTATCTCCGTTTTCAAAGTTCAGACATTTAATCCGAACCACTCGATATAATCTTCATATTAAAATGTGCTTGGAGACCAATTTTATATTTTTTTTAAATTATTTACTATTTTTGTAGATAATTTCAAGATCACTATTTCTCATAAGATTCTATGCCATCCAAAAACATTGATTTCTACCTACCTAAATAATTAGTAAAAAGTTCTAAAAATTATAAAATTTGGTCTTCAATCACATTTAATACAAAGATCATGTTAGATGCTTCTTCGGATCGACTGTTAGCATTTTAACCCAAAGTGATGTGAAATTTTAACCTAGCTAACTAAAATTGAAAATCTTAGAAATCTCAAGATTTGAACTCTTTTTAATTAAACGATTGCTGTGATAATAATTCAGCCCCAATAGCTTGAATCCTCTTGTCAAAATCCCGTGAGAGTACGTAGATATTTTTGGGTCAAGTAACCTTTCTGAATTTGTACTGTTAAATGATGTGCTAGCTTCAGATTTATTGGTACATATGATGTTGTTTCTTTGTCACATTCTTCCATCTCATCAAAAAGAAATCCTACCTGATTTCTTTCTTCATATTTCAGAAAAAAGGACCTTATGTCTTCTCTCGCAGAGAAGCCAAGCGGTACCCACATACCAGAAAAAGATTGTACATGCTTTACGTCTCCCCATTCGAGTGCTCATTTTAACTTGTTTTGGTCCCCACACTTGGCAAAACTGTCGGTTTTCTCTGGAAAGAATCACTTCCTCTGTTGATCTGCTTCAATGCGAACTAACCCTTCAATGTTTATGCTTTTTTGCACAGAACTTTTTTGGCATTTACAGGAAAAGTGAACAACAAAAAGGTATATCAAGGAATCAGTCAATAGTTGGGCTGTTGAATCATTTTTATTTTCGTTTTTGAGCTGGAACAGAGATTGAAGCATTACCACGTGAACTTGAGTGAAAGCTGGAAAAGGTTGATCTCTGCTTATATTATCTTCATATCTTTGGCACAGTGGGACTGGGATGCTCTGGCAATGATCAGTGTGCTTTTCTTATACAAAAATAAATAAAAGTTGTTGCTTTTCTTCCACTCCGGTTCATTAATATACACAAAAGTCATAACTTTTAAATACACTAATGGAGCTGTCTATATTACTATTGATTGAGGCATCTTGATTGTAACTAAAAACATGTCTTCATGAATCATGATGAGCCAGTTTTTTTCACGTAAAAAAAAATTATGACCCAGTTTTTGATATACGCAGTTTAGGTTTGAATCAATGTCCCTAATAGGCTTTTCAACATCTATGGAAAAGAAAAGAAAAATTAAAGTATTGGTCCCTAAATATTCTTACAAGAAAATGAACATTCATTTGTATCAAATTTATATTTGAGGACAGATTTAGTTCTTGTTGGAATGAAATTGAATAGCAAAACTTAGCACGTCTATATCATGCATTCATGAAAGGATCTTTTGAACTTAGAACGATATGACTCGCTTATTCTGGCAAGCAGTGATTCAATAGATTACAAATCCAGTCCGGCATAAATGTAAAATAATCTATTATTGCAAATTATGAATAAAAAGAATCGTGATACATACTTAAATCCAGTCCGGCACTCACTCTTAACCTATGCCTCGCAAATTCTCATTTTGTACAAAATGACGGTGCCAATACAAACTATAAAAGGAACCTTACAAAAGGAAAGAACATATATACCAAACAAATATCAGTATCACTCCACAACAATGTCTTTCTTCAACTTCATCCTGCCAGAAGAATTTTTAACAAAAAGTTTCTCCACCAGCTCGTCCCAGTTCGTTTCTCCTGATTTAGATCCAGAGCTTGAGGATACAACTGATTCTGCTTCATCTGGATCAACAGCATGTGGTACATGCAGTGTCACAGCCTTTTCTAATGCTATCCTGTGCTCTTGTTGTAGGCTCTGCTTTCTCGACATTCTTTTCTCTAGTTGTTGAGTGTCCTTTTTACCCGCTTCCTTCAATAGCTGTAGACATCTAACCTTAATTAGGTACTTCAAATAATATTTGAAATAATACAAAGTTAAGATCTAAGCAAGGAAAATACTGGACTTTTGGGCCTTTTTGCCTGAAAAAAATAAGACAGAAGAATAAATTGTGCAAAGTGAAAAAGAAAAGGCTTTTAAATATTTTATTCCAAAGATGGAAGCCCAAAAAAAGAAGATCCAATTTTGGGTCAGGTAGTTTCTAACATAATATTCAAGAAAAACCCTCATCCAGAGCCCATTTAGTCCCTCCAGGCCCAAACCAGTAAGCCCACCCTACCCTTTTAGCCCAAGTAATGTGCCCTTGTAATATATTCAAATCTATCCTAAAAGAAAAATCATTCCTATAAAACTGAATCTTTCAGTGAGTGATTACTTGTGAGCTATGTTGCATGGCTACGGGTACGGGTATCGTATCCGATACGATACGGATACAGCGATACGATAATTCTAAAAAATGAAGGATACAATACGCTTATTATATTATATTATTTTTATTATTTTAATTATATTATTAATTCAACACTTGTATTATATATAAATTAAATATAAAAAATTCTAGGTATACATTAAATATAATAGCTACAAGAATCTAACATCAAATGTGATCTAGTGTAGTGGTAAGAGTGTATTTCGCTAGAGGGAAGAACCAGAGTTCGATTCTCCACAGGCGCAAGAAAAACCTTATTTTTGGCGTGGTCCATATGCGGTGTACAGCTGGTTTACCGCTGGTTTATGGTGGGCATGGTCCGCAGTGCATGTGTCCAGCCCTGGTGCACGTACCCAGACTGTATCCAGAAGTGTCAGGGCCGTATCGGAGACCGTATCAAGAGTTAAGGATACGCCACGTAAGCCGATACGCCAACTGGCGTATCCGATACGGATCAGGGCCGTATTGGGCGGGTATCAGTGTCCGATACTTGTCCGATACGGGTACGGAGCCTATATTGGAGTATCCGAGTAACATAGCTTGTGAGACTAATTGGAATATATAAACTATTTCAACAAAATAGCTATAGTAAACAAATTATATTATAGGAGTTTTGCTTGCCTGTAGAGCCTTCTTTGCCTCTCTTTCAATCCAAAGAATCGCATGATCTGATGTGGCATTGCATGACAAGACAATATGCTCAAATCTCCCTTCCACTGGGATCGCAGTCCTTACTTCAGGAGGGAACCTTCCACATCTACACAACTCACTCCATTAATGAGTCAATTTTTTTAATTTAAAACTAAGACATAAAAAAGAGAAAGCACAATGTACTTGTGTAATACAAAGATTTCAACCTTGGACCTTACATTTGTAGTGAACCATAACTAATATACTTACTTCGGTTTAATTTTAAAAGCTAAAACTATCTTTTTGTGGGAATACGAGTTGTGTGAGAAACTTCTTTTTTTAGATAATTCAATCATCACAACTTGTGTGAGAAAACAAGCTTTTTTTAGATAATTCTAGTAATATTTCAATGAGATGTGAAAAACATACCGGCAAAATTTTCTCTCCACGATGTGATACATTCGACCAGGAGCATACAACCGCCTCGGGTCCCTCAGCTTCCTCTTGTCTTGCTTCAATGTGTCTCTCAAACACGTGAAGAAAAGCAAACACGGCAAACTGTTCAAAGCAGAAACACCTGGTGTAATGTAAAAAATAATATCGCATGCAGTAGTTGATCCCGAAAATGGAAAATGCCATCTCCAAACAGCTATATATTTCACTGGAATATAGGCAAACTATATCAAAGGGAATGCTTACCAGAAGATGGATTTAAAAATATGTTCCAAGGGAGTTGGTGTTCTTGGCAAAAAGTCATCCTGAAATAGTTAGATTTGCTGTTAACCAAATTACTCTCCCAGTAATATACAAATGCTTTCCAAGAATACCAAATCACATTTATGTGCATAAGAAATCTAAATGCAAAAAAGAAAGAAGAGGATGCACATTAATTGGTTTTTACCCATTGCAGCCATTTTAATAGGTCACAAATGCAATCATTAATTCAGTACTGGATACAAGCTGCAGTTTACTATCAGTTCGATGTGAACTATAAGTTTAAGCACATCCACTAAAATTTTACTTGATTTGTTTCCATCATTCTGAAATTAAAAGACTCAATGACACAGAAACCATCTTTGTGACTCATGAAACAGTTGAGTTGAGTTTCACAACCTTGAAACAGCTCAGTTGAGTTCCACAACCAAATAGTCAACTTCACGGTCCTTGTCCGAAATGATAAAAAAAAATGCATTATTGCTGAACTTTAAGAGGCACAAAAAGGAAATACCTGAAGAATGACAGAGTTAATAACATCAGCATATTTGACGGCAAGATTGAGCGACATGCACCTAGCTGGGGCGACAGCGTAACATCGCACCTGGCTCCTTGGGATGCCACCAAACTCATCCAGATGGTTCACCACAATAATTGTCATGAGCGCAGCTATGCCGGAGCCCAGCGAGTGACCCGCAAAAACCAGGCTGTAGTCGGGCCCCAACTCCTCCAATAAATTTCTCAATGTCGGCCCCTCCCGGTTCAAAATCCACACGGCAGCCTTCAATAATCCATGGTGCACGAACCCCCCGTCAAACATTTGCATCCCTAGCCGGTTATCCAGTAGCACCTATATCAGTTGGAATTGTTGAGAAGTCAAGAAATATTATTATATTTATTGATTATTTGAGCAATTATTTCATTTGTGAATGGTAGCAAGCCAAAAGTCTGTACACCTTGAAAAACATAATGTATGGTTGAATGTACCTGTAATTCAGTTGTTATTGTCCAAACGCATTCCCACAGAATGTACAATTTTTGTAATTCATGCACTATTCTATTAGTAGAAAAAAATAAACAAAAACCAGAAAGGGACGCCATTCTATTGCCTAAAATATTTTGTCATTATACCCGCTGTTGAATCTATTTCTCAGCTAAATCTGTTATTTATAGCAAAATTTATTTGTGACAAGACGAATATTAGCAAGAGACATGCCCATCCCGACTAATTCCACAAAACAAACATTTATGGGAGCAATTATCTAACCTACTCACTACCTAATGCTGTCTCGTTCTTCCCTCATTGCAACACATGCTAGCAATCAACCAATTACCTTGTAATCACTGTCACGAACGAGATTTAAGCCACGCATGGCGAGCACGATATCCTTGTGGTCTCTATCGCCATAAATCAGGTAAGGCGGCGACTTCTTCTCGGTCTCCTCGTAGCTGACCCGCTTCACGACCCACTCGGGCTTGACCCGGTACGCGTCCGGCGGGGCGAACTTGGGGTTGTGGAGGTCGGGTTCGTAGACAGCCAGGATAATGCCACATATGCGCGGGATCGGTTCGAAATCGTCAGGCTCGGCAGGGGGCCAGTTCTCGCTGTCGTACGCGCCGACGTAGGTACACCGCTTCCACATCCACCGTGTGAAGCCGAAGCACACCACGCACTCCAGCCCACATGTCACCGACATTACTGAGTTGCTGTGCCTCTCTCTATCTCTTACTGAATTTGAATTGGAGTTGTTGGATTGCAATTGGCTTGGAGTAAGCAACAGTTAATTTGTTGGGCTGTAGCTTGGGACTTGGGAGAGGAAGGTGCTAGAGACAGAGAGGAGCTGGGCCACTATTGGGAATTGACCTCGAAGAAATTAGAAGCATAGAATCAGAGGCAAAGTGGAGCTGGTGTGGACAATGTTCTCCAGTTTTTATATCTCCAGTATTTTTAAACATGTGGAATCGCAGTTTCTTTTCCGTTCAGATGTTCACATGTGACATGTTCTCCAATTTAATTTATATGCAATTCATGTTACAATTTTCTGTTCAGTGATGAGGCAGGGATCCGGTGGATCCGTATCCTCCCAGGTACCTGACTCAAGCAAAGTGAAACGGACGGGCCAGATTAAGTTCTATCTGGGCCAAATTCAATCGGTGCCTATGGAGACTGTAGGAGACTTGTTTTGAGATTCGTGCCGTGCTAGAAGAATCATCCGATCATAATTTGCTTGAGTCAGGTAACCTAAGGTGATGTGAATTCGGGATGCGGTTTGGTAGATTGGAGAAGAGCCAACACTTGTACGGCACCTTTGGACTTTTTTTGTGACAGACGTAGACGGAGGCAGTGGACAGGGTTAGCAATTTGGTTTTAATGACCTGCCAACTCGTCACTGGTCAATTTTTTTGTTGTATGTATTACATTAGCAACTTCATCTTTCCCATTAACTTTTTGGATTCATTTGACAAGCACTACTGACAACCGGAAATTGAGAATTAATAAGTCAGTTTTTATTTTAATAAATCATTATAATTAACATTTTTATCTATTTTTTGGGTTTCTCTTAGAGTGGAAGTTAGCTTAACCTGGTTGAAAGGGAATCCGTAAAAGCAAAGATCATGCTGGTGGGAATTAAAAAGGTGGCCTTAAACTTAAAGCCAGTTATGTTGAGCAAAAGAACTATTTAAGAATATTTTTTTCAGGTGTTACACCCTGGATTATGGGCTTAGCTTTGGATCTTGACTGGATCAGCAATCAATTATATAGCATAGCTTGAAATCGAATTAGAATATGCTTAGTTTTTTTATTATTATTGAAACCCCAAGGCAATATGCTTAGTTGTTTGCTGTATCTACGGAGTTCTTTCTTTTCTTTTTCAATATCCGAGAGTTGTGAAATGAAAAAGGGTGTTGATCTAAAGTTCTAAACAGTTCGATTTGATGTATGATTCGTTTTTGATAAAATAACAATTCGATTTGATGTACGAATACAACGTTTCCAACTACAATTGGACCTAGACAATATTGACTTGTGCCAAATTGTAATTTAATAAGCTCTATAGATCTGGTTGAATGCAAATTCTAAAAAAAAAAAAATTATGTGATATATGTAATTTTAACAATTTCTCTCAACTAATTCATGTTATATTCATTTTTGGAATTAACTTCAATTCCAATTACGAGTGGTAATTTATAATTTTTAAGTTTTATATAAGTGAATGTGTCAATTATAAATTAATTGTAAGTTGATGCAGTCATTTTTAGACAGATTTCAAGTTCAGCAAGATTGTTAATTTAACAATTAATTGTGACATCAATATTTGCAATTTGTTTACAATTTAATATTATATAGCGTGGGGCTATGCTACTATGCAGAGCGTACATTGGTCCGTACTTTGAATCAATATCTTTGTTTTAAAAGTTCAAATAGTTGATATGAACCGTTCAACATGATCTATTTGAAGTCTAAATTTATATTTTTAGAATATTTTGATATTTATTTAAATATGTAGAAAATTACAGATAGAATAGAGATAAAGCCTATAAAAATGTTTTGTTGACAGTACTATTTATGATGTGTTAAACCAACATGTTAGCTTCCCTTCATCTCCTCCAAAAAAAAAAAAATTCCCTCAAAAGGCCTTAACAGGGTGAACCAAACAAAAAAAAAAGAGGGATGATTCTATGGGCATAAGGACTTATTTGTAAAATGAGCATATTTTTATTTTCAAAGTTAAAACAGTCGATCCGACCGTTCAGCATTATCTCCATATTAGAATGTACTTGGAGGTCAAATTTTACATTTTTCTGAATTTTTTTACTATTTATTAAGTATTTTACAAAACTAGTCAAATTCAGACCATTGAATTTTGTACCCATCTTAATAAATAGTAAAAAAATTCAAAAAAATGTAAAATTTGACCTCCAAGTATATTGTAATATGGAGAAAATGTTGAACGGTCGGATCGATTGTTTGAACTTTGAAAATAAAAATATGCTCATTTTACAAATAGGTCCTTATGCCCATAGAAGAATTTGCCAAAAAAAAAAAGTTTGAACGTGCTCCCTACCCTGCTTAAAGACAAAGACATAGTTGTAAAATTTGTTCGGTACACTTTAGAGTTGATGTGACCTTTGGAAACTTTAGCTGTAAACTTGTTTTTGAGAGAGAACCTGCCGACATTTTTATTAATATTCAAAATTAATTATATCCAATTGAATTAAAAATTAGGACCGCTCATTTTTTGACCGATCAGGAGATTTTTTTTTAAATATTTGTTAGATTAAATCTTTTGATTTATAATTAGCATAATTATATAAAATACGCTAAATTACTTGAAATTATGTTAAATTATGCTAAATTATGCTAAATTACGTTAAGAGACGATATCTTCACCGAGAAGGCGAAAAATAACGACGAAACTTCAAACGGCCATAAAATGGCGCTTGAGTGTCTGATTTCAGCAAATTACTACTTTTCGGAAAGCTTGCGAAAATATGCATGCATCGGTGACTGCTTTGCCGTTTTTCAAAATTCAGAATTGCTAAAAAAATAAAGGAAAGAGCCTCCAAACTTGAGTTGAAGTTTCCAATTAAGATTTTTATTTCTATTTTTCGATCTAAGTAGCTCAGTAATTTGGTTATACAATGAACTTGTAGAATACTAACTTTTACTATTTTTGGAATTTTTTTACTATTTTTTATTATTTATAGAAGATGACACAAAATCGGCCTAATTTAACATAATTTAGCGTAATTTAGCAAAATTTAGCTTAATTCAGTATAATTCGCGTAATTAGTGTAATTTATCATAATGTACCGTAATTTAACATAATTTAGTGTAATTTAGTGTAATTTGCGTAAAATAGCTTAATATAACGTAATTTAACATAATTTTAAGTTATTTATCGTATTTTAGTATAATTATGTTAATAATACATCAAAAAACTAATCTAACAAATATTTCAAAAAAAAACCTCCTGACCGGTCAAAAAATGGCCACTTTGAGCATTTTTAAAAATACCCAGAAAATCTGAGTACATTTGATATTTTTTATTTTATGTTGGATATTAATAAAAATATCGGGAGAACCTGCCCCGGAAGAACGGGGGTAGAGTGGGAAGAACGTGCCATGCCGTGATTAACACGCAGTGACTTTGGTCTCGTGCCATGCCGTGCCGTGACCAAGTTAATTTTTCACGTGTCGTGCCGTGCCGTGACTAAAATGTCAAGGGGTGGTCACGTACGCGAATGGTCACGCCACGTGAGTCACGCCGTGCCTAAACGTGGCGTGACCCGCGTGACTCGCGTGACCATTTAATCATAATTTAAGTTAATTTATTCAAGATTCACCATTAAATCAATATCTAATGGTCCTAATTACACGTGACTCGCGTGACTACGTGTCGTGCCGTGTCGCGACTAAATTTTTTACGTGCCGTGCTGTGCCGTGCCAAAGTTTCAAAAGATGGACACGGCACGCGAATGGTCACTGCACGGGACACGCGAGTCACAACACGCGAATGACAGGCGTGCCGTTCCGTGACGGAGCCGGCGTGCCATTTTTCCCACTCTAAACGGGGGTAAAGATTTTAACAAAGCAGTTCCAACTTTATACAGAGCACAAATCATATTAAATATTATATTGATTCTATAATTCGTGCGCTTTAAAAAATGCTCTGTTAACATCATTACCCGTAAGGAGAAAGTTTTCCTGATAATATTTATTTGGATCTGACCACTTGATTTCCTTTGCAATTTCTTACTGCCGCATGATTTTTTTAGATAAAAAGATGAAAGTGAAGTTTTCTAATTTTAAATATTTATATAAAATTTTAGTCAAATTTCAAATATACTATTTATCATATGAAAAATATTATTTTAAATCATTCCTGCGATGATAAATCGGATGGTTTGGATCAGACAAACTGAAGGTTGACCTTAGCAATGAAAGATCAATGTTGATTGTTTGATTTTGATCGTTCCAGCTGCATCAAATCAACAGCGATCCATGAATTTAAATCTTAGCAGGGACAGCTTTGCCAGATCCCAGCAATTAAACCACCAATCGGTCCAATACTATTTTCTTTGCCCAAGAAAATGTCACTGTTTGACAAAACAAAACGTTTTATATACAAAACTGCTGGCATAGAAAATGCTATTCTGATATTCCATTTTCACTCATTGGCTTTCTGAAGAAAACGCCCGGCACGTATTTGTCACAATCAATTACCAAAAACCAAACATTTTTTGCTGAAATTATCAGCTAATTATTAATTTTGCCTTGTTCTTCTTAGATTGCACCGGCACACAGACAACTATAAAGAAACTAACAACTATTTATGACTGTCGTGTTCTTTTATATTATTTTAATAGTGTTATTTTTTATTTTTTTAATTAAAACATTTTTTGTTTATATTTATTATTAAGTTTTCTTCATATCCTTTCTTCCTGTATATACCCTGTACCCCAACATTGTAATTGTTTTTTATTAGCGCTCATCTAGCCGTGGATCCCACCTAGCAAGCGATCAGTCCTCTCCATAAAATAAACAAAGGCTTATAATTCTTAAACGAAGTATTGCATTTAATTACTTTTTTATTAGTAAAGGTCAGAGGTTAAGTCATCTAAGTATAATATTCATAAAAAAATCTTTCATCTGAGTTTTAAATCTGCTATCTTCAATACCAAAGGCTGGCTTTTACGTTTAATTATCATTATACAAAATAAAACAAAAATAGTTTACAAAAATTAATAATTACTTAAAAAATAGTTAATTACCTTGTAATTATGGCCATGCTTCAGATTCAACCCTCGCATTGACAACACAACCTCTCTATGCTCCTTATCCACATAAATCATATAAGGCGGTGTCCTCTTCTCGGCTTCATCGTAATTAACCCACTTGACGATACACTCCGGTCGGATCCTGTACTCCTCAGGCGGATCGAAATCGGGGTCTTCGAGGTCTTTTTCATAAACTGCTAGGATCCCGCCACATATGCGCGGTATCGGATCGAAGTCTTCTTCTGTAGCGGAAGGCCAGTTCTCGCTGTCATAGGCACCAATGTAGGTGCACCGCTTCCATGCCCAAGGCATGCAGCCGCAACAGAGGACAAACTCGAGCCCGAAACAAACCGACATTGTCGTTTTTGTTGATCAGTTTCAAATTGGGATATTTCTTTGGTTTGATGGTTTGAGCAGTTTGTTGGTTGATTTTGGAGATTAAAAAGGGGGAAGGTGTCAAGGTCAGAGCGAGGATGGACTGGGGAAGAAATTGTCATGGTTTTTTTTTTTTAAGTTTCTGTTAATTTGTCTGGTAATACTGTTTTGAAATTGTAATTGACCACTCAGAATGAGAAGGATGGAACTTGGAAGCGAGTCAAAACTGGAAGGTGACGCGGGAAGTTGTTAGAGCCACCAGCATTTTTTTCGTCTTTCTTTCACAAAACTTTCTATCGTCTCCAGTTTTGGAGAAATACACGGCTCCTAATTCGGACTCTGACCGATGTGTCACATCATCCTACGGTAGATCTGCCCATCGGAACCAAACTAGGTCCGATGGGCATCGAACCTACACCTATCTCCTCATTGTCTAAACTCCAGATTTATTTTCCAATTTTAATCCGAATTATCGCAATTTATTTCTCGGTTTTAAAATTTCAAAACTGAGAAATAAATTTTCGGTTTTGGTTTTGAAATTCCACAATCAGAAATTAAATTTCCAATTTTAAGTTTTTTTAATTAAATAGAAAATATTATAATTTATTTATTTTTTGCAGTGAAATATTAGAAATATTTTATATATTTTTTTGAAAATAGATGAAATACTATATAATTTGATTTATTAGAAAGACAGTGACAAATAACCAGGATCAACATTTTTCAGGTCGGATTTTTTGCTGGTAAGAAAAATTAAAATATTTCTTTATGTGTTATTGAAAAAAAATAAAATGTTTTGAATCTGAGTTATTGATCCCGTTCAAAAGTCACTCTAAGTAAATTCATAAAATATTATAATCCTTCTATTTTCGAAAAAATTGTGAGAAAAGGACAATTTGTCGAGAATCTTTTTATTTTTTAATTTCCGATTTCTCAAAGCAAAACCATCAATCAAGTGCACAACTAAAATTAGAAATTTAATTTCCGGTTTTGGAATGCCAAAACCAAAAACCAGAAATTTATTTTCCGGTTCTATAAAAATAGTGTGGTTTTGTGATGCCTAAAACCGGGAAATAAATCTGCGGTTTGGACAGTTTTCGAAATCTTGTCAAACATGATGTAGATTTTGAAATTTAATATTTTTTTAATATTAAAAATTTCGGCAATATTCTTTATCCCAATTAAGAAAATATAATATGATATTGAAAACAAAATTATTTGAAAAACACACAAACAAATCAATACAACTTATCAATATTAAAAATTTTAAAAAGTCTAATGTTAGATTGTGACCGATAATTTTCAGATTATGACACATTCATCTAATAATAAGAAATATTTTAGTAACTTTATTTACTAGACTTTACAAACTGATGTCTCTCGTTATAGTTATTAATTTTTTATTTGAAAACTTCGCAGAAGCTGTGAATTAATTATTTATTGTCGATATATATATATATCGAGGAGGGCTCAAATGTCTCATTGCTTCATGCTCCAATCATATTTCAACATATTTATTTTCAATTTCAAAGTTCAAACAGAAAATTCGAACTGCTCAACATGATATCTATGTTAAAATATGATTGGAGATCAAATTTTATATTTTTTAAAAAAAAAAATTTACTATTTTTAAGATAGGTACAAAATCTAGTTTTTAGATAGTCTACAATTTTCTAAAAAACAGTGATTTTGTACCTATCTTAAAAATAGTAAAAAAATTTTAAAAAAAATATAAAATTTGGTCTCCAATTATATTTTAACGTAGATATCATGTTGAACAGTTCGAATCATCTGTTTGAATTTTGAAATTAAAATTACGATTAGAACATGAAACAATGAGACATTTGAACCCTCACCCCATTGCAAAATTCTTACTTACGCACGTCTCTATTTTATCTCCGCTTTGCCCCCTTCTTACCAACTCCAAACTTCCATTATACATTTATACTGCAAACAAACAAAATAAAAAAAATATGAAAAATTGCAAGGATATATATGATGGAATCAATATTTCTATGATACAAGTTGACCCACATTTTTGAAATGCATGGAAAAATTTGGATTTTAATCCTCGAACTTCTTTAAATAAACTTGTTTAGTTCTCGAACTTTCATTCACATTAAATTGATCAACTTTTGTACAACTTGTCACATTAATTTGTCATAATATGCATTTTTTATTTGGTTTTGACCTTCAGACATTAAAAAACTGTAAAATTCAATATTTATATGTTTTGCAAATTAGTCAAACAACTCAGAAAATTGCCTACAATAACATATAGTACCTTATTCAGAACATCAACAACTAAAATAAAATGGAAGAGGGACATAGGGTCCCATTGTCTTACTCCTCTCTTACATGAAAAATATTCAAACAAACAGGGAATGAAATTAAAATTAAAATGCTTCTTTATTAAAATCAAACGAACAGGGATTGAAAAGTATTGTGATGATATTAAAATCAAATGCAAACTATAAAAAAATAAATTGTTCCCCAGAACATACAAAAATATATTTGATATATCAGAATATTTATTATTTTTCAGTTATAAATGGGATACTAACACAAAAAACACACAATTAGAGAGAGAAAAAACACCATTGATAGCCTCAGTGAAGTTAAAAAAAAAACAGAGAAAGAGAAAACAAAATTAAGATAGCTTGACAGACTCTCTATTGAGGTCAAGGGCGGATGTAAAAAGGCAATGTGGGGTCAATCGACTCGCGTTTTTATTTTTTTATATTTATATATAATTTAGAGTAAAATATTGTGAAATTATAAAATTTACTTTTATTTTTCGCAGAAAAAATTTATATGATTGACTCCTGTATACATTTGACACGAGCTTTTCAGTTTTTTAAAAAGAGAGAAAATCAGAAAACAAAGCGCATATGAGGTTTGGATTTCTTTTGGATATGTACCATACAATGTCGATAGCCTGCTTAAAGCCCATCTAGAAATTTTATTAAGCTTTATTAGGCCCAGCAGACTTTATCTAACAATGGAGCGACCCCGGCCGTGTACTAGGTATGTTATAAATGATAGATAACCCACATAAATTTCATCAAAAAAAAAAAAACCACAGAAAAAATCAGATCAGGCTGAGGCCATTTCTGTTTACACCTGACCTAGTAACATAGGTCCCAAGAGAAGCGAATTCAGATCTTCCCCGGTACCGTAACAAGGAATCTTTTACAATTATTTGATCTGGACCGTTATTTTTAACTTGGCACGATCTCAAAGCCGAATAATACTGCCCCTCCGTCAGCCCGACTCTCAAAGTGGTTGGGAGTTAATCTCAAACCGTAAAGTGTAGGGAATCTTTTACAGTAATGGAGAGAATACTTGTCCGAGAAGCAATCAGTGTGGGGCCCTTATGTCAGACGCTCCTTTTGTTTTAGTGAATATTGTGAGTGGGAGATACTTTTGTAATTTATTCTATCCTCGTCAAGGTCGTCTTCTCTAGACTCTCTCGACCTCTCCCACTTTTTCCTCTACATCAAAATCCATGGAGCTGTTTTTGCTTTGAACCCCAGTAAAGTCGATTTGAATCGTGATTTTCCTCGAGGCGAGCTATGGTTCTGCGGTTGTGAACTACTATCCCGCTCTCGCCCTTTCTGTGCATACCTCTAACCCTAGAAATCTCACCCTCGGTCTCGGAAGAGCTTCTTTCTCGCGGTTCTTCGTTCTATCCTGAGGTTTTTGCCCGGATCTCGTTCAATTGAAGCTTCGACGATTTATATCTTGAGATTTTGTCTCGATTACTGGTCAAACTCACTCTCCCTCTCGATTACAGGTAATTATCTGATATGAACTTGGATTAGCCTCTGATAATTTTTTTTGTCATTTTCTATGAAAATAATCCGTTCTTACTGTAATAGTTTCCATGCACATGGTGAAAATGTATTGCTTCTGTAGCTTTTGTATGTCCCAGATTTATACTTCATTTAGGTCTTTGTAGAAACTTTGTAGAAACTTCTCCACTTTTATTTAAGTCTTTTGATTGAATTCAATATTTTCATGACTGGTGCATGTCATGCTTCATTTTGCAATCTTTGGTTCCCTTATTTGTTACTATTTCATCTCCTTGATCTTTTTTCTGCATTGCGACCAAGCCTTGGCAAGAAAGCACTAACCTTCTTTTTTTCTTCTGAAATGCAGAGTTCCTGTTTTCTGAATAAATCATACTAGGCTGTTATATTTCACAAGCAAAGAATATAATATGGCACTGGGTAATGTAATGAGGGGCAGAAGGGAAGTAGGAAGAGGTTCTAGAGGACGAGGCATGCGTGGCCAAGGCCGTGGTATGGCCCGTGGACTTGGAGTAGGAACATATCGTGGACCTGGAGCAGCACTGCCTCCTAGAAGGCATCTTGGAGTTGATACCCGACCATCTTCGTTAAAAATTGCCAAGGCAAGCGCAGAAAAATTCCTATTTTGAGTATTTAAGGGAGTCGATGGTAAAAATATGAGCACAATAAAGAGAGCTTCTAAGAATCATGGATTTAAGGTTGGGGTACCTAGATAGAGACAGTTTTAAAATCCAACTCTGATGGTTGGTTTGTGCTGTTTCAAAATGCTACTGTTTGAAGACCAATGCATAGATCTCTACAGAGGTTTTATAATAGAGTTCGGAAATGCTGCATGCTCTAGTTAATGCCTTATGTAGGCTGATATAAAGCTGTTTTAATGGGAGGTGATTTCGTTGGGCTATGGTTTTGTTGTGCATCGTGGCAAGATGTTTACAGTGCTTCAAGACTGTAAAATTGTTGATTGGGATTGTGAAGATTGTGGTAAAAGTGTATCAGTCCATTCATATATAAGGGTGGCAAAGCATGGTTATTGTTTGATTTCAGATTCTCTCTCCTTGTTGCCTGTACAAGTCATATTTAATACCTCTTTTCCAGGATTCTTTGCTCTACTTTGCCTCATAAACCTTATTACGTATCCAAATACCAATTGTAGGTAGAGCTGCTAAACCTGATTTTAGATGAAAACTCCAGCTGATAGATGTCCATATTTTATACTCTGTACAAACTCATGATCTGGATTCTAGACCCTACTGAACCATAACCTAATGGAACGATTTGGGCTGAGTCTAACCTAAACAAGAGATTCAAGCCAATATTTACAATAACATAAAAACCAAAACTGACCAGATCTGATCTGAACCCAAGCAGCGCAAAACCTGAGACCAATAATCCTGAGTTGGTCAGAGTATTACTTGACTAAAATCCAGATTTCCATGTTTCACATAGTAACCTCAAAAAGCCAACTTTTGAAGTGAAGTAACCGAAATTCCACGAAGGCCTCTTACCAAAGTAATCTGTACCTAAAAAGCCTTTAAGACTCTGCCCAAGACGACATCAACCGAAACTGTTTTTGCCAGCTTACTTGCCATCTATAACTATATGGACAACAGAGAAACTTACTAAACCTTACATTTTACAAGCCTGTGCTCTTGCTAGATGACTTGAAAACCGATGCTAATGAGTAATTACTTACAACTGGGCATTTTGGCATATCATTCAGTCTTTCCAGAGAACCAGTGACATGGCATGGAGACGTGATCTATTTGAGGATAGTATGGCGGCGGCAAGTGGCCACCCAGGAGCTGAAGATGGAGGTGCAAAACTATACATTTCCAACCTGGATTCCAGGGTCTCTAATGGTGATATAAAGGTAGTTTGAGCTCCATGGAGTGATGCTACAATTTGAAAATTTCAAAGTTGGGCTGTGTGAGAGTTCTACTTTGAGCTGATTAAAATGGATTTCCATATCTCTGCTTTATTAGGAGCTGTTCTCTGAGATTGGTGAACTGAAGCGTTACGGAGTTCATTATGATAATCACGGCCGTCCCAACGTGAGTTGCTTATATTATAATATCTTTGTTGTTATTGTTGTTAATATGGGAGAGTGGCTTCACTGCCATAAGATCACAAAACCATTGCTAAATAGTAAATTACAAAAAGTAATGTAAGCGACAAGGTATTGCAGATTTGAAATTAATTTGCTTACTTACCTTTCTCATTTTCACATGACATCATATCCAGGGTTCGGCAGAAGTGGTCTTTGTTCGAAGGAGTGATGCTGTGGCCGCATTTAAGAAGTATAACAATGTCCAGCTTGATGGTAAGCCAATGAAGATCGAGCTGATTGGGTCTGGTCTGCCAACAATGCCCCGCTTCAATGTTTATGCCAATGCTGATGGGAGAGGAAAGAGAACTGTCGTTATGATGTACGTCTTTCTTTGTCTCCGTCTCCGTCTCTGTTGCTCGATATGTATCTCTGTCATTCTGGAATCTTATTCCTCGGGGCATATTGTGTAAATATCATCTGTCCTGTGAGAAAGATCAACCATGCCCATCTATAATCAACATCCTTCCTTGCTCTTTACTACATGAACAAATGAGATGCAAGGGTAATTCTGGAACGCTTTTGAGGAAAAATGGAGGATTACGGGAATGCTTTCTAAAATTGAAAATTCATACATATACGACTGGGATTCCTATGATGTGTATAAATATAGGACCTTTTGGGGTTTGTAGGGTTAGGTATGGAAGAATTGTTTATTGTTAAGTCAGTTTTATTTGTTATTTGACTGTTTGAAGTCTACTTGACTCTAGAGAAGAAATTATGCAAGATTGAGTCCAAAGTAGGTTAAAATTTGTTCTGAATTAATATTCTGGGATTATTTTTGGGGCCAATTCACTGCAGAAAATTGTTAATTAGATAACTGATTAGGCGATGAAATAAGAGTTGGGCTGGGCTCTTAAGAGCACAGAGCTCTCTATTGATCCTACCCCAAATCTCGCTTTTTTATCTATAGAGATCCTATTCTGTCTGACCTATGCATGAAGTAACTCTAACAGAATCTGAGTTACCATTTTAAAATTCAAGGGTTAATTGCGCACATGCACATCAAAACTTTTAAAATTTATAATATCCTCATCAAGAGTTGAAGTATCCTATTTCTAATTAACACTTATTTTTAATAGTAATTTACCCGATAGTCCTTAAAGAATAAATAAAATTCCATTTTTGTCCTTAAAATTTTAAACTTCCCGCTTTGGTTGCTAGATTTTTCAATTATGTACCAAATCAGTCCCAATGTTGCAATGTATTAAAAGATGGAAGGAGATGTGGTTCTGTGGTTAAGTGATGCTGAATATCAATGTCCAAAGCTACTATTGGTCTGTTCCTGATGGGTGCATGATGACATCTATGTCTGTCATCTTTATTAATAATGCGGGTGCTTACTTTGAGAGATGCCATACTGTATATCCAAGATTTTGGTCCACTTTAACATCTATATCATCAAACCAGCATGCTGATGCCGTGCTACCGTGGATTTACATTATTTTTTTAAACAAATGTCAGTTGTAGGATGAATTTGATACAAACTGAAAGCTTTGGGATCAAAAGGGGAAAGATAAATACTTTTAAGGAAAGAAAATTTGGTGAATCATATTGAAATAATACAAGAATTCTTTTGATTTTCACTGATTGGTAAATTGTGTTATAATATCATAAACATGCCTTACTAAATGGATAGCTCATTTTTTGTGAAGTATTATTTCTTGAACATGATTTCTCCATAATTACTATCTTCAAATGGATTTTATACTGATTCGATTGATACGGTGGCTATTGTGAATAAAGATGAAATATAATTGTGTCAGATCACAGGAGCAGCTTACGGCCTTATATTTACCAGTGATTTGATTTATTGCTTTGGATGACATGTTCAGTTTAGTGCTCCCTCCTGGAAAGCATCCCTAGGACCTGATATATTCATCTTTCTACCCTTTAATTTTTCACTAGCTGATGTGATAATTTTTCTCACAGGCCTAAAACTAGTCGACGTGGTGCTGGTCCATCTAATGGTCCCTCTAATCGTGTTGCAAGGTAATCCTACATTCCTACTGAAACCCAAACATAATCCATGAATGATCTTATATTGCTATTAGTTCTCTACCGTATGGTATATACCAGTTATTGGAAAGCTGTTAATGAAATCTACAGTTGGTTGATAGCCTCTAAGATATATAACATACAGCGATCCTATGAGCATTGTATTTGATTAGCTTTCTGGTGTCTAAATCTTTATAGTGGAAATAAGCGAGGCCGCGGTGGTTTACCAACACGCATGAATGGTAATGGTAATGGTATTGGCCGTGGCCGTGGCCGAGGCCGCGGCAGTGGCCGTAGTGGCAGCAGCCGTGGCCGAGGTGGCCGTGGATTCTGGAGGCGGGTGGATAAGTCAGCTGCAGAGTTAGATAAGGAGCTCGACAAGTACCATGCTTCAGCAATGGATACTTCTTAATATGTTATGTGGATGTTTGCAAGTTCCTCTTCGTTAGCTTTTTCCTTGCTTTATTTTCACCAGTTTGTAAGGTTTAGTATTCAACTCTGGTTTCTGTTTATTTCTTTCTTTGAACTTGGGGCATGTAATCTTAAGCAGTTCGATTGCAGATAAATAATTTTTTTTAAAGTTTTTTGTTAGTTTCTATGTAGAATCTACCTATTTCACTCAAGTAACTGTCGAAATGCTCTTCATTCATTGATGCCGTCGACTTTCATTGAAAAGTTGGCGAACAAGCGATTTAAAAATTTGAAAGTTTCATGTAAATGTTGTGGTCCATGTGGTCACTGAATTATACATGGGAGTCCAAATATCTCAGCTACATATTGCTGTGTTATAAATTATGCATCTTAATGTGTAAGAAAGATCCTAAAATCCAGCTTGTATTTCTGGGGCTCATGCATTATGAAATTTTCAGGGGGGGGATAAACAACAATTATTACACCCCGATCAATGCTCAAAGAACAATTCAACAGATTTTGAAAACAAAATGTGCTGGAAGCAATAACAGATTCAACGAATCAATAGATAGAAATATGAACTGTACTTTTCGGGGATGAGAAACCAAGCTCAGCAGACGCTGAGTCGCCAGAAAACAAATAAAAATTACACAAATAGCAGATGTATCTAGACAAAAAATTTCTTAAATCCCACGCACTTGCTAATATTTTTATGGGGCTATTCTTCACAAAACCTCTCTGATTCACTTCAAGAATCTTCTGTCAGACATGATTGCTTGTCTAAATCATCATCAGAATCCAAAGACTGGAAAGCAGTACTCTTGGCTGCCATCTTGGCCAATGCGGCTGTCTTGCTGGCTCTCTGAGAACGCATTGATGCCAGGCTGGGAGTCTCTAGGCCATGAGTTGAGGATTGGACATCCAAATAACTATTGGTATCATCAGCACAACCATCACCATCCATGTCGCTGTTTCCATCATCGCTGTTTTGCCGTCTGCACCTCATCCTTGCCCTGGAAGGAGGGGCTTTTGCTGATGGTGGCACTGGTGTAGGTGGCACCACATTGATATCCCACTGGATGCCTCCTTGAATGCCTAGTTTTTCTGAGGCAAACAGAAAGTTGTATAATAGGTAACTGAGAACGACTGAACATGTTAAATTTTTTATTCAGGGAAAAAAAGGAGACTCTACTATTGTAAATGCTCCTGCATAACGATTAAAACTCGCATGATGGTTGTTTAGATGGTCAAGTAGATGAAGATCAAAGGTTAATGATCATTGCTTGAAGTAGATCCAATTGTTCTTGATGCTACAATCAGGAGCCCTGTTGGTGCACCTCCCAACAATGTGAAGTTACCACCAATACTCACATTTATTTATTTACTTATTTTTCCAGAAAAATCAAACTGCCAAACCAACTCCTTATTTCTTGTTCATGCTATAATTCTATAAGGGATAGATCATAGAGCCAAAGGGTTAACAGAAATAGCTCGTCTAAATCAATTCTTTGACACGAGAAAGAAAATACAAAAGACACTAAAGCTAAATATGACTTTCTTATCCTTATGGGGCTTTGTAGCAAATGTAACTTAAAAGGTTTTGCATTAGCCCGGAATTAATAGATTGCATACCTAATAATGCAATAACTTCTTCATCTGGTAAATCCTCCCTGGGGCACTTGTCTAGCGTCTTCAGCACTGTTCTAATTTTAGTTAGATCTTTAACAAGATCCTTGTTGGTATAAACTTGACAGATGAGTACATTTAGCATCCCTCTCAGAAATTTGATTGCCTTCTGTTCAGAAGCCCTAAATCTTAGCATGCTGAGTATATTGCATAACACTGAGATGTAAGCTTTCGCAGCAGCTGTTTTCTCTCGACAACATGCCACCTTCAATTCATATTTGTAACTTTTTACTTGTAAGAATTTTCAGAATAATCCAGTAAATATTCAGATTAATTCTTTGGCAAGGACAATATGATGGGAACAGTACCACTAAATAGGTAGTTTAACACTGCCATTGGCATCGCCATACATTAAATATATGTCCACCTAAAATACACTGGTTTATGGTCCGCTCAGATCAAATTAACCAGACAAAATGGAATCAAATAGATTTAACAAAATTTACCAGAATAACCTTCATAACAATTGCCAAAATTTAACTCAAGTGATCGATCTGCGCACGTTTTGCATGAGATCACTACTGAGTCATGCAATTAACTTCTGTTTTAGTTGCATTTTTCTCTCTGAGGAAAAAAAAAGAGAGAGGAAAGGGAAAAATACAGGAGGAATTGTATGCATGGCACTAAAAAACCAGGAATATCATGTAGAAGCCTGCAACAAGAGGTATCTCCATACCCCTCTAAAGCACAAGAAACTATCACATATACCTGTTCCACTTATAATATTTTGAAGCTGCCTTATTACACCTCTTCTCCCTCATTTGCAGATAAATATGAGGAAGGAGACAACTCTGGTTTTGTTCTATTATTTGACATGGAGGTGGGTTATATACGATATATCTCATGTTGTAGAGAGCAAACATGGCACTGTAATTTTCCAGGAGTATAAATGATTATTTCAGAAGTACTATACCGACATCTTACATGATGTCTGCATGTGCAAATTTTTCCAAAGAAATAAACAGAACCATTAAAAGATACCTCAACAGCAATACGAATGGCAAGACCTTCCTCCCCGCAACTAGAACAATCTTCTGAATGTTCTTCATTATCTTTTGAAAAGAGAGGAGTTTGCATCATTTGCAGCATGAAACGAGCTACCAAGGCCGCCCTTTTTCTCAATTTAGACACAACTATGGAGCTTCCGCCAATGTTGCCAAACATTCCAGGCCACATCCTCCTCATAACTGGAAGGAACGCACAGGAGACACACTTCTATTGAAAAGAAAAAGGCAAAAAGGACCAGCAAATGAACTTTGGAGTTTCTCAGATTTTGGATTTTGGATTGAAGAAATAAAAACATTTTAAGAATCTTGAAAGCATTTAGGAACTTTGTTACTTGCCTTGTTGTCATGTGAGAGTGCAGGGAAATGCTCGAAGAAGATGGATAAACACTGTCTCAATCTATATAAGCATAAAAAAGAGATGAGAATTTTCCTTTGAAGTTCTTTAGTACAAACAATCCCAATGCGCAGTCTAGTGCACACCAAAAAAGATAAATAAGTAAATAAATAAGTCGGTTTAATTCATATGCCCTAGGACCCACACATACAAATTGCAAAACAGCAACTTCAACAAATTGTCTCAAGTAAATTCAGAAACAATAAGAATACCATGCGTATGGAGGGATCCCCAGAAATTCATTCATACACTCAAACATCAATCACAAATAAATAAATAAAATTTTAAGGAGACGCCATATCATTACAGTCTGATAAGCACCTTTCTTTTGGTCAACATTTTAGCGATTAATACCATGGATTCAAAAGTGAAAATACAATATAGGTACTACGCCCTTGCATGCTATACAAAGCATGACATCCAGAACAGTAGTGATCAAGAAACAAACCTCTGGAATTCTCCACTTTGCTCAGAGAAGTACAGTGTGATGAGCTTCGATAAGATCACAGTACGCAGCTCCACAGAAATGCTTGGGTAATTCTCACTTAAAAGAAGCAATTTTGCAAATCCCTCTCCAAGCTCAGCAATGATACTTTCCTCAGCACCGTCTTCAAACTCTAATTCTGATTCATCTCTATCAAACCCCGAATACAACAGATCAAGCACATCAATACATGCATCTTCTCCACAATCAGATGTATGTATTGGGCTGATAGAAGTTTTTTTAACGTCTGGGTTAAGCCCGACGGCTTTGTTTAGCTCATGAGGCCCATGCCATGCGACAAGATCGAGAAGTGCCTTACATGCCATGACACTGACTGGAGGAGAGCCCTTTATGAATGATTGATACAGTTGCCTCACCAACTCCATACTTGGTCTCCTTTCCAACATACCAAAGAGACCAAGATACCGCACCGCAGATCTCTGGACATCCAAGGCAGTTTGTTTTGCCTAAATTCACATAAAATTAGACCACAGAGTACCAGAACTCAGAATTTATTCATCAAATGCAAATTTTTAATTTTAGGCCTGTTGACCTCACCTAACCTGACAAGATTTCTTGACTAGGTTCATTAAGTCGGTCTGGTTCAACCATATTGCACTAGATTATAACTTTTGGCTAATAGGATGCTTAATGTCCAGTTATATACATTTGTAAATAACTTCAGGAAAAGAGCAAAATTAATGTATTGGAAACAGTACGAACATAACATTTTGGCCCTGCTGAAATCCACAGTAACTTTTTAATTTTAATCTTCAGACAGGTTAAGCCAAATTAATTCTTAAATACACCTCCCTGATGATGCCACCTATACTACTACTTGAGCACTTACTGCTGGAAGCAACAATGAATTAAGCAGCTCAGTAGCTCCAATAGCTTTGCCCCGCAATAACCGTAACCCATCAATGTTCTCAAGGAGAAAACCAACAAGAGAGAGGCAATGCATCCATTCAGTGAAATTGGCTGTTCTCTCTCTGCAGGGGCGGACCTGTTCCTCGATAATGCCAGTTAACACCTCCTCAAATTCCCCAGTTGATGCATGCACCTTCTTCGCCAGCTCTGACATGGCCCGAGCCCACTCTCTGTCACCTCCCAAGCTAAGCCCATCACCTACTGAAATCTCAATTCCAAATTCGTCTGCCTCGCACTCAGGAGGCACGAGTAACAGCTCGCGAAGAAATGCCGATGCAGTCTTGCGGTTGGTGCTGTCTGAGAAGTCAAGCATTGTACCAAGCAGCAGTAGCTGGCGAGAGACGAAACGATAGTTTGGTCCTGAAGGAGAGAAATAGATGCAAGGTAATATATTAGGAAAAGATAGTGCTTCACATTGCCTTCATCTGAGTATTGATTTCAAATAAAATTCCTTGCCCATTTTGCATAAAACTGGAGCACATAGGAAACAAACAGACAAACAAAACTTGAAAAAAGAATAATTTATTACTGGCTAGTGCTTAACTGTAGGGGCCTCTTCCAGCCAATATAAGACCATTGATTACCAGTATAAGATCTGACCACAACCTACATACATGGGAATGAAATCCTAAAAGAGCCTGTAATCGTAACTAAATACAGACATCAATTTAACTGAGTTATAACAAGCTAAGAGATTCCTTTCCCATTGTGGTTAAAATTTATAGTTTGATTCCTTTTTCAACAAAAGCCAACACCTCTCATTTGCCGCCACAGAAGAGTATGCTAGTAAGATCTTAATCCCAATAAAAAAATAACATCTACTTTCCAAAATTAAACGTGCTTTTTTAACGGTGGTTTTACAGCATGACTAAATTTATTATGGATGGCATTGTTCTTACCAGCAGAAAGATGGGCTTTGACCAAAGTAACATAATCAGAAATAGAACCAGGAAGTACTCTCTCAAGCAGGTCATTTTTATCCGATGCTTCTGATGCATATACTGCAGCTTCTGTACCAGTAGTTGTGGCAGCATCAGTGCCTTTAGCCTGCATAGAATGTTCTTTATATAATAGTAAAAGAACTAACAGGCTGAAAGAATGATTATAGTTCAAGAAGCTCATCTAGCATGTACAAGAAATGGATACATAGTAAAAAAAAATATATATATAGAATCAATAGGGATAATATGAGTTAGGCTATTTTGATAGAAGCAACAGTGAAAAAATAATCCTGAAATTAAATGAAAATGTTATTACTTGAGCTTCAGCATGCAGATGCTTGCACACAACTTTCCAGTAGAGAGCAGCTTCTGGGCTGATTAATCGAATGGTAGGGGTGCATTCTGCTGCATTTTGGACTAGAAAAGTTAAATAAGGAAAATACAAGGTCCAATGAACACTGTCAACATAAATCAATACCCAAAGAATCCAGAAGTTGCACAAATTTAGAGAAACATAACTTTCAGTAATGGATAAAGTTAGACAAGCCAAGTTTCTAAAACCAGCATAATTTAGGGGTAAATTAAGACTTTTGGTTGGCTTGTTTTTCAAAAATTCTAACAATACAGACTTTTATTTTGTGACTCTTTAGAATCTATAAATCACCTTTGTACAATACTCTTATGCACAACAGATGTGGATATGATTAGCATCAGATAATAATGCTTGATACATTTCAATACAGTCCAATAAATGTTGGTTGCAATACATCAAATTTTGAGATTATTTTTCAAGCTATAATGGAGGGCTATATGGTTAGAGCATCTACAACGATGAAATTAGAAAAAAATTAAGTACAGTAAAAATACAGCTGTCCACTGCCAAATAAAAATTAAGTTAATCTTAATTTCGAAACAGCTCCATCGCTGAAATTGATTTTAATTTCTTTTTAACGCCACGTCAGCAACCCTTTCTTTCTCTCCCAACTTTCTTTTTCTCTTCACATAAATGGAGTCTAAATTTGCTGGAGGATAAAAATGATAAAAACCGAGAGTGAGAGAGCGACGAAGGCCTATTGACACAAGCCCTTTCTCTTTCCAGCACGCTCGCTCCGCTTGATGCAACCTGCTCGGTCCTATATTTCTCTCTATTTCGAATCAGGCGAGAACCTTCTTTACACTACCTTGTGTACGGTCTAGCCTATAGCTGCCTCAACTCAGTGAACTGGACCTCTATGCACAAATCATGCCCCTTGATGAGTTCATCGTAGATTCCGACGAAGAAGAGAATCCAGGCGTAGCATCTGAGTCCGACCCCCATTATAGTAGAAAGAAACCTAGGCAATCGGGATCTCAAAATGCAAAGGAGAGGACGGCGAACTAACCGAAGGTATCGGAGAGGCAAAAATTTGCCGGTAGCGAGCAGTTTGTGAGAAAAATGATAGGAGAGAAAGTCATTTTTTTTAGGTTTCTGGTTTTCGAATTTGCTGGTGAGGAGAGAGAGAGATGTTAGCGAATAGGAATTGAGAATTTTGCCAGTGTGATTTTAGAAAACGTTTTCTTAATAAGAGAACTTTCTAAATTAGCAATCGGCGTGCAGCGCTGAAATTAAAAAAGAAATTGCCAGCGCGGATTAGAAATTGAAAAGAAATCCCTCATGTAGATGCTCTTAGAGAAATAAATCATATTTTGAGCATTCTCCACCTGAAAGCAGTACATCATTGGCTGCAATTGTAATATAATAGGTACTTGCTTAGGAGAATCTTGGATGCAGGCTACACATCAATTTATACCATATAAAAAGTATGGCAGAGCAACTGGCGGGAAAATGTAAGATGCCACTATGGCACTGGAGAAGAAGAGATGGCCTGAGAAGTGATTGAGGCTTTGGCTTGAAAAGCAGCATTCCGTTAACTTCAAAGGCTCCTTGTGTAAAAAAGCTAAGAGGGCTTGTGGGCTATGGAGGATGTTTCTATGGTCAATGATGCTTCCTACTTACAAATAACAGAGACTGGTACTACGCCCTGTTGCTGATCCGTACTGGGTGCGTTTTACATATTGTGATTGGTTTGGTTTCGTTTGAGAAAATGGTCTAGGTACAGAGAGCAACTCTTACTTAAAAAACAAAGTGAGCATAATTGAGGGGCAAATGGAAACAAGTACAAAATATCAACAAATCCATGAATTTCACTAGCATGCAAGCTCAAGAGCTTTGTTTCAGGACTTCTATATACTATCTGTAAATCCATCTTCATATTCAATATATCTATGAACCAGACACACTGAAAAAAAATCTCCCCATTCCATATAACTAAAAGTAACTCAACAGGTTTTTGAAGAACCTAAAAATTGGTCATTTAGAAAGATGTGAATGTTTGTTTACCTTCAGATTGATTTTCAGACGAAATGTACTCCCTGATACTCTGGCCTTCCTGTATGTGCACAACACCATCATTTAAAAAGGCCTCCATGACAGCCTCTCCAACTGACTCATATGTCTCCACGTCTAAATATTTTAACAATGCGACTGGATCACCTCCACAACACTTCATAAGCCACTCCTCCTTCAGCATCCTCAGGCACTCCTTCACCACTGGAGGAGATCTATCCTTAAGTCCCCTATTGAGGAGCGTGGTCCGATGCTTGATGCTGAGAACAAATAAGACCACAATTTTATTAATACAACCAGCTGAAAAACTTTGATTGGTGCTTATTGATCAATTTATTTATGTTCAAAAATATTTTCTTCCTCCTCGGTTGCTTAATAGAGAACATCTGAAAGTTAGGTTGATGATAACAAGCTTAGGCATGGACAGTTATGATACAATATCCAAACGACTATTATCATCACTAATGCTCCAATAAGCTACATATCTGATTGCTGCAGAGTTGTCCCCAATAATTTCAATTAATATCAAATAAATGTTCATGACATTCATGCTCTTTCTTATGGTGCTAAGAAATCAGATTATTGCTTAGTGAGAGCAATAACATAATGTGGGATGACCTGCTCATAGCTCCCTCACCCTCACTCCATGCTATTGATGCAGATGCCCTATTGGATTATGAGAAAAGGTTTATAAGATAGGCACCGTACTGTGCTAAGACCATACTAGTAAACTGCAGTTTTAAATAAAATAACAGTGTACGAGCTAGGACCACAATTCTTTGTGGCAGTAGTGAAGACTGAAGCCACATTTAGTGGATGGTGGGTGTAAATGATCAATTGAAGAATTAGTTTTGTACATATCAAACCATTTCTGAAACTATTATATCATTTGAAAAACTTTAATTGTTTTGATGTTGCATACTCTGAAGAAAGTTTCCCCTATCACCGCTTGATGTTTGTTGCCAAAATGAGTTTCCCATTTAACAGCAAATGGCCATTCTAACACAAAAAAAATATGAACATGCATGGAAGCATGCATATGAACAAATAGTTTTCTGTATTAAAAAGGATTTACCTAAGAGCCTGGAGGGGAAATTTGCTGGCTAAGACACAATGAGCAGCCCTGCGTACTAACCCACTAACATCAAGTGTGGCCTCGACAATAACCTCCAGTGTGGCACTTGAAGGGGGCAGAGACAAGATAATTGTTTTTCGCACATCCTGTCACATTTCAAAATTTAAAAAAGAAGAAGCAAGAAATGAAGATGCTCTGCTGATATCTAGAACAGAAGCAAGAATTTCAGCACTAGTTTGTCATGAGCCATGTGACCATACATGCACCCATTGGTATACCACAAATACTACAGTAGGATCCAGATTATGTCCATGTTTGTTATTTCTCTTTCACAGAAACGCTTATGCTAACATCAGGCAATGGAATCTATTTATATACAGGTAGTGTGGATAGCAACTATGATAAGCACTGCTAATTAATACTAAGCATTTATGATGTTCAATGAAAAATAAGTAGATGTGTTTAGTAGAAATTTACTGGATTTTGTTCCACGGGAAGAGCTTCTAGGAAGAGATCAACAATATCACTCTCATCATCAGCAAATCGTGACAGCGCTCTCACAGCAAAGGCTCGGATACCTGGGATTTTATCTCCTATCCGGACCGTCATGCCTTCAATTACCTCATCCCACGCTTCATCACTGACCTCAGCATCGTCCGGCAATCGCATGATAATCTGCAAACATTTACTGATATTAACATTTTGAGCTCAGTGGAAATTTGGTGATAACAGTGCAGATTTACCTCAGAGATGATCTGGCAAGAGCGTAACCTAGTTGGCCGGTGGGCGGAGCAAGCACCTGAGAGAAGAAGCCTAAGGAACTGTTCAAGGAAAGGGTTTTCAGGATCGCCACCACTTTTCCCACAGACAAGGGAGACAAAGGAAGCCGCGAAACGGACTGAACGTTCGGCGCAGATTGTTCGCCGGGTAAAGTCGAAGAGCGGCGCTAGGGCTCCGACAAAGGCCCGGAAAAAGAGGTCAGGAGGGGAGGAGCGGTGGAGAGAGGCGAGTTCTTTGAGCTTGCGATTGTGCAAGGCTTGGGATTGGCGCGACTCGTCGAGGATCCGGCGGATCTTGCCGGAGAGGCGCTGCTCCGCCTCGCTCTCAGTCGCATCCGCCATTTCTCGTTTGAAATACTATTGGATGGGGAGTGGGGAATTCTGAGTTTGACGGGCGGGAAATTCATTAGAAAGATGAAAAGGCCTTTTAGTTCACGGACCCGGCACTACTTTTGAGTCGAAATGCAAAATGGCTGTTTGAGGTTGGGCTTTTCATCAGTTGTACGACGAAAAGGGGTGGCTCCGTGGCTACCGAATTTTTTTATTATATCCATAATTAAATAAAAAATTACAAAATGTTAACTGTTTTTTTTTTTTTTTTTAAATGTCCATACTATCAGAATTCCTGGCGGTTCATTATTTTCAGGATTGCCAGAAATTCTGGCAGTCCTAAGTAACTTAAAAAAAAAAAAAAATGAGAAGTAATTGAAGAGTAATTGAGTAGTAATTGAAGAGAAATAGTGTTATATATTGTTGTTTTTGTTATATGATTTTATTATCGTGTTATATTGTTGTTTTATGTAACATATTGGTTGTTATGTTTGATGATGTTTTTCAAGTATGTGTTTATTTGTTATTTGTTAATGTTTGATATTCTTTTTACATGTTTATTTGTGATCTTGTAATGTTTGACGATATTTTATATTAGTTTTTTTATACAATTAGAGTTGTGTTTTGTTTTACTAAAGAGACATCTAAATAAACTAAAATATAAAAAATATTACAATCTAAACATAAAGTAACATAAAATACTACAAAACAACCTAACTAAAACTACAACACTAACATAAAAAACTAAGCTCCACGGCGACTCTTGCCCACTATTTTATACACACGGTCCACCAGAATTCTTGGCGGTATGAGCATTTGAAAAATAAAAAAACTGTAGATATTTTTGTATTTTTTTATTTGATTATTTATTAATAAAAAAAATCGGGGGTGGCTACTGGCCTTCTCTTGTTTTTGGCTGAATTTCGTGCATATCGTTCCATAATTTTAAAATGGAAAGGGTCGATCTGTTCAAATACAGAAATATCATATACCTCTCCTCATATTTTACATTCTTTATTTTCGTTTTTAAAACTAAAAAAATAATGCTTCATATAGTTTATTTTTAAAATAAAACATTAAAATTAACTTTTATCTAAAAGTTACAATAATAAAAATTTAACAATTTGTAAATAGTTCGATGAATAAAAAACATACCACAATTTAAAGGGAAAAAATATATCACATCCTTCACAACTTCACACTAATTTAAGTTTCATCTTTTCTATTTTGGTTTTTCTTCTCTTCAGAAAAAGTTTTTCTGCTTTCAATCTTATTTTTTTTCCGTTAACTTTCTTTTTTGCAGTAATCGTGCGTTCCAATATTCCAATAAATTTTTTTTGGGTAACCACGTCTTCCAAAATGGAAATGGCGCACCACTATTATTTTCTATTTTGCTTTTCACCTTTTCATATTCCAAGAACTTTCCAAACTTCAATGATTATTTTTATTTTTTTCACACGGTCAAGGATGCCATTATTTTTTTCACATGGTAAGGGGCTGGAGAGTAGGAAAACCAAAGTGTCTATTTTTCTTTAATAAAAAAATACTGCAAGACCCGTTTCATTTTGAAACTGATGAAGTTTTTTTTTTTTTTTTTGAAAAACTTGGTAGGTGGAAACTGATAAAGTTACAAAAGGAAAAATAAAATTAAAGCAACAGTCACATATCTGGAGTGAACATACCCCTGCCAACAAAACATAGTCATCATAGAGTATATGAAATAGATCTAAACAAAAGTTTTAGCAACATAGTCTTGATAAAGTCTAATGCAAAAATGAAAAGGAGAATCCAAGCATCGCGAGCTCAGATAGCTGGTCTTCTTTTTGCTTCAAGAGATGGAGCTAGCATCATCAGAGGAGGGGGAGGGCAACTGAGCAGCATTGCTTGGTGGGACAACTTGCATGAGGATGAGGTTGGTGTCCGGAGGCATCCACTGGCTAAGTTTTGCATCATCTTCACCAAGTCTTGTCCATTAAATCATAGTAGACAATTATAGAAAGAATAATAGTTTTACTAGAGGAACATGGTTTATTCTCAAAGCATATCAGGTTTCTTTGTTTTCAAATACACTAAGCAAAAGCTCCAAAAGTTATCAGGAAAAGGTTTTGTTTTCTTTTTGGTAAGGAGTAAGCAAAAGACATGATATCATTTATTGAGGACCATGAACTAAATAGTTCTTGACAGTTTCCTAATTAAAACCAAATTTGTATAACAAATGAACATTGTATAAAAAGGTGGTCAACTATTTCAGGTTGGTCACAGAAATGGCATTGAGTAGAACCAGACCAAACTTTATCAAGTAAATTGTCTTTAGTGAGTATTTTATCCTGTGTTAAAAGCCACATAAATACCTTAATTTTGGGAGGTAATTTAGTATCCCACCAAATCATACAATGTTCTGGCTGCACTCCTCTAAAGGTGATGAAATTATATAAAGATTTAACAGTCAATTGGCCATGTGACTCCCTAATTCAATGTAAGGAATCTTTTGGTTGAGAGGGGGAGAAGTTGAGAATGATGGCTGTAATTTCCTCCCAGTCTCAAACATCTATACTGGTTGGGATTCTTCTAAAGGAAATGATTTGTCCCTGAGTAAGCAGAACTTCTCGGAGCCCTATGTTTGGATTGGAACACAATTGATAGAGATAATGGTAATAAACAGATAAATGGCAAGAACCAAACCAAACATCATACCATAATTTGACTTCAGTGTTTACCCCAGGGGTAATAGTGAAACTACAATCTAAAAGTTATTGAAGAGACATAATACTGTCCCAGAAGTGAGAGGGGGGAATAGTGTGAGAAGAGTAGTTGAGGATTAATGCATGTTTCCAGAGGCCTTGGCAATTAGGATTTTTAAGTTTCCATAGCCATTTTGTAACTAACGCAATGTTCATATGATTAATATTGAGAATCCCCATCTCTCCATGTTGTTTGGTGATGGGTGTAAATGTGATCAGGCTAATAAAATTTATTATCCAGTTTGCTATCGAGTCAGATTACAAGCGCAATTTAATATAAGGCTTCACGATTAAATATGAGGCTAATAAAAATTCTAAGGGTCCCAATTAAATATGAGGCTTCACGATTAAGTCTTTCACCTCAATTCAACATTTGTTTCTTGTGGTTCCGGACTAAGAAATAAATTTGGTCATTTCTAATCTCAATCCTAGGGTTATTCATGTATATAATTTGGTACTATCAATTCTTTGATCCTAGCACCTTAAGTTGGTTAAACCTAAGCGGGATGCTAATTAACAAGCACACAAATTACACAATCACATGAATTATAAAATCAACAAGAACAAACATGCAAGCAAACAATCATCATAAAGAAAATTATCCAAGTAAGGTAGATTTACACAAGTTCATGTTTAAAGCCTAAGCCCCTAGAAAGAAAATCTAGCCCCTCATGGGTGCGCTAACATCCAAGAGAAAGACAAGAGAAAACATGATGAAAACTAAGAAAAACAAGAAAGAGAATAGAGTACACCTCGCTCGCTGCCCCTTGTCTTCACTTTGCTCGCTCGAGGAATCCTTCAATCCTTTGCTCCAATAGCCTTTGATCACCAGGAGAAGAGAGAAAAGATGTAGAGAGATGTGTAGAATTAAAACTAGGTTAAAGATGTCTTCTCTTGCTGCCTCCCTGTCAATATATAGCTATTTTCATGCCTTGGGAAACAATCCACCGAAATCTGGCAACAAATATGAGAAGATATCGCAAAATTAGGCAAGATTGGCATTGGTGCGGCCTCCCGTGCGGCCTTCACAAAATTCCTGCAGCCTGCACAAAATGGCTGGAAATGCTAAGAAAAAAGGATTTGTGCGACCCGTACAAAATTCCTGAGGCCCGCACGAGCACCGCAGAACTCTCTGTCTTGGTTGGAATTTTGAGTATTTATTAACTCCTATATAGAGTTTCACAATCCAGGTCCTCAACCTGAATGATTTATAAGTAATGAAATACTCAAGGAACAAAATGATAAACAAATCATTCAATTACATGAACAAAACTTAGAATACAATCATCCGATAATTGGATTCTATATCACAACACTAACATCCAATACCAGTAATGAGATGAAGATTTATCCCCTTATTGAATAATTTGCTAAAAGTATCAGCAGCAAGAATATAGAGGAAGGGGGAGAGGGGATCACCCTGTCTTACTCCTCTTTTGCATTTAAAATAAGGAGTGAGTTGATTATTGATATTAATGCATGTTTGTGAGCTATAAAGCCATTGTTGTAACCAACCTATCCAAGTAGAACCAAAATTCCTACTGTGTAGTACCTCAAGGAGGTAATCCCAGTTAATTTTGTCATATGCTTTCTTAAAATCAATTTTTATCACAACTCCAGGTTGTTTGGTGTGGATGGCATGATGAATGAATTCTTGGCTTAAAACTATATTATCTAAAATGTATATGCCTGACAGGAAGGCAGCCTGTGTGGGGTCAATGATTATGGTCATGATTGGATCTAGCCTTTTAGTGAGCATTTTAGAGAGGATCATAAAACTACAGTTAACCAAACTAGTGGGTCTGTATTGTTTTAGTTGGAAGGCTTCATGTACTTTGGGAATAAGACATACTACAGCTTTATTAAGATGAGCCATATTTAATTGTTGGGAATAAAATTGATGGCACATGATCATTAAATCATCCTTAAGGAGATCCCAAAAACATTGATATAATGAGTGAGCATATGGTGCTATGCATAGCACGGATGGCTAGTGTACTACGGCTCAATATGGTACTTTTTAAAATCCTAACGGTCGATCCAACCGTTCAATGTGATAACCATATGAATATGTACTTGCAAACTAAATTTTATCTTTTTTTCGAATTTTTTTTACTATTTTTTTAGATAGGTAGAATTTTGATGGTCCAGAATTTTCAGAAAACACTGATTTTTCTACCTATCTAAAAAAATAGTAAAAAAATTCGAAAAAATATAAAATTTAGTTTGCAAGTACATATTCATATGGTTATCACATTGAACGGTTGGATCGACCGTTAGGATTTTAAAAAGTACCATATTGAGCCGTAGTACATTAGCCATCCGTGCTATGCATAGCACCATAGGCTCACTCAAATTTGTAACTAAAACCATCAGCACCATTAGAATCAGAATCAAAGACAACAGATTTTAATTCTTCTATTGTAAAAGGAGATTCTAGGGATTGTTGTTCTAAAGGAGTGAGTAATTCTAGGCGATTCTTACATTCAATCTCTTTAAATTTCTTATCCGTGGAGGGGTTAATACATAGAAAATAGAACTTTCAGTTAAATTTTTATGTACCTGATAATTTTTTTTAAATTTTGGAGACGACTTAGTCACTCCTGCAGTGATTTATTTCCCACTTATACATATTAAATTTTCAATTTTTCGTTTCAGAAATTAAATCCACACATTGAGAAACTTAAGATGTTTGATATCTAGATTGTGGAAGTGGAACAAAGGGATAGGCTCAACAAACCATAGTCTATCTTCACGTGTAAATTCAATAAACATGAATGCAATTGTTTCGATTTAAAAAACTTCCACTGTAAGGTATACTGTTACCTTCTATTTATTGATTCGAATCAACCAACAGACTTGATCCGAGTCTGTTGGTATACCAACTGTTTTGATTCAAAAAACTTGATTCAAAAACTTGATTTGACATTTCGGCCCTGTCGAATGACGTCAAATCATTTTTTTTCAAAATAGATAAAGTATTTTAGAATTTGAATGTACTAGAACCACAATAATTTATTTATTTATCCAAAAATGACTTTCGAACATGGATCAATAACTCAGATTCAAAACATATCTAGTTTATTTTCAGTAACACACAAAGAAATATTTTAATTTTTCTTATAACTGTAAGGCCTGAAAAATGTTGATCCGGGTTATTTATCGCAATATTTCTAATAAATTCAATTATATAATATTCCATCTTTTTTCAAAGAAATATAAAATTATTTATAATATTTCAATAAAAAATGAAAAATAATAACCTGTTCTATTTAATTAAAAGTAAAAATCAGAAAATCCTATTTCTGGTAAATTATTCACCGAAATAAGATTTCTGGATCTGGGAAATTATTCTGCGTATCCAGACCCTTGGATCCCTAATATTATTTTCCACATTGGGCAGATTTCGATTTTTTTGCAAATCGGGTGTAGATTTAAATTTTGTATTTTTTTAATATTAATAAAATTTCGGGATTATAATTGGGCACATAAGAGAGAGAGTTACTAAAATTACAATTTTTCTTTTTCTGTCAATGGATTCTTTGTTAATTTTTTTATTGACTTTTGTATTAATTATGATAAAATTAATTGTGATAGATAAGAGAGATAGAGTAAAAGGACAAAATAGATATTTAGATAAATTTTTTTTTCTTAAACTCTCAAAATTTCAAATGATGTCCTTAGTATAGCACTCTCTTTTCCAAAACTAGCGTAGCAAAATAGACGCTTCATTCAGCATAAATACGGCCTATCTATCCTAAAAAAAAAAAAGACGGCCAATTAGGAGTTTTTAGTTGCGAAATTTAGCAATAGCGGAAAAATGTACTTGAACTGAAAAAAATAGTTTCTCATTTCATCAATCAAGAAATTATGCCAAATTTTGATGCAATTTTTGGCTATACAGTTTTTTTTTTTTTTTTTAAAGCGCATCTTCTGTTAACTAACTGTTCTACCAATCCAATTCCAAAGTGCATATTAAAGAGGCTCAAGTAGAACCGCTGAAAAGTTTAATTTTTTAGAATAGTCACTTGTGTCATATTTGGTTGAGTGAGGAGTGAAATAAACTTCTTACTTCACACTTAAGTTATTAAATAAGAAATAAAAGAAAAAAAATAAAATGAAGTAAAAAAATGAGTTAATCCGTAATAATTTACTCTATTTATAGAACCCACTGTTATAGAAAGTTTTATCTTCTAACATTTTACTCTTGTAATAGATTAATTTAAGATATTAGTCCAACTATCAAATGAGAAATGAGATATAAAATATAAGAAAGTAAGATAAAGTAAGTAATATAATTCTCGTTAAGTTTACTCCACAACTAAACATATAGTATACAGTGATCGACTCAATTACATTTATACAGCTATATTTTTCCGAACTGCGTCGATTTATTTACTTCTCATTGTTTTTTATATTTGATACTAACAAAATTAAATACACAATGAAGATAATAATTCTGTCACCAGTCACCAATAGTGCCTGGGACCCAAAATTGAAATATGAGGAACACATTTCAGAAATCGCCACAGATGATCCTAAGAAAATTTTTCCTTGTTACCCTCCATTTCTCGCAAGAAAGGAGAAACTCCCTCAGATCACCGTCTCTCTTATCCCAGGTACTGATAACTATTCATTGAAACTTTCATAGCCTTGTCCACGGCCCGGCCGCAACTCTGCTTCTCCGTCCTCCCACACTGATCCTTCAAAGCGCAATGCTCATCTCATCGACCTCCAAGCCTTTTCTCTCCGCCGCCTCCCTCCGTCTCCTCAGCCCAACCCATCGCCGCTCTCTAACCTGCTCAGCCAACCGCATAGTTTCACACCCACCCGACCTCGTACGGTGGATTCGTTGTGAAGGCGGCTCAGTGCACCCGAACCTTACCATTGGGGACCACTCTGACTTTGGCCTCGGCGTCGTCTCCACTGATGAAATCCCAGCCGGGTCTGAGCTCATCAACCTCCCCAGCCACCTCCCGCTCCGGTGGAACCACCCAGTGGGCCGCACCTCTGACGGGGCTGATGCTGTGCTCACTCAACTGGCAGAACAAGTACCCGGTATTGAAACTTATCACATTTGCCCTCAATTTGCAAACTCAATTAGTTACGGCACTGCCAGTAAAAATCTGTGATGTGAAGACAGAATATTGATATTCACTGGTTAAGCCCATACCAGTGTCTAATATTCATTGTTAAACTCTAGTAAATTAAAATTAGACCCATGGTTAGAATATGACAGAGGAACTGTGGTCTATGAGGCTGGGCTTAAGACTGCTTCAGGAAAGAGCTAAAGCCGACTCCTTCTGGTGGCCATACATGAGCAATTTGCCAGAGACATTTAGCGTTCCCATCTTCTTCTCTGGTGAGGACATTAAGAGCCTGCAATATATTCCTCTTCTCCACCAGGTTAATTTTCTTAATCAGTGATTGAGCTAATAACAACATCACCTACTGCAAAATACTACCTAATCTTTTCCTTTTGCAAAACTGACATCACCTATAAAGAAATTTATATTTTGTTGGTGAAATGGCTTAAAAGTATGTTCATAATCCATTCGCATTTGGATCATAGAGGAATAGTGCTTATCCAGGTTCACGAGCTATTCTGAACTCTATTCCGTGTTTAGATGGGTGTTTAGGGTTTAGGGTTTAGAGACAAGTAAAAAAACCAAGATTTATCAAGGGTTTAGGGTTTAGGGCTATTACGAACTCTTGGGTTAGTGGCTATTCTGCTATTCCAATGAGAAGTTGGGTTAGCAGCTGTTCCGAACTCTTAGGTTAGCTGCTAACCTCGCTAACCCTACTCTCAATCCACTATTTTGAAATACTATTGTAGCTTTTAGTTCACAATTCAACTGGTGATCCTTTGCATCATGAAAGCCAAAATACCCAACTGGGCCAGTTAAAAGACAGGACGACTTTTCCATCTGTTTATTTTTATGAAAGCAGCACACAGGAAACCCTTGATAAATCTTGGTTTTTTGACTTGTTCCTCGATAAATTTCTCATGCAATTTTTTTTTTCCAGATCAATAAAAGATGCCGTTTTCTTATTGAATTCGAGAAACAAGTCAAAGCTGCTCTTGAGGACGTATCTCCCAAGGACCACCCTTTCGGTGGTCAAGATGTAACTTCAGGTTCACTCGGGTGGGCAATGTCTGCAGTTTCTTCAAGAGCTTTCCGCTTGCATGGCAAAGCTCTTCCTGATGGAAAGCATAATGAGGTGCCAATGCTTCTCCCTCTTATAGACATGTGCAACCATAGCTTCACACCTAATGCGTCTATTGTTCAAGAGAGAGATGCAACTAGCCCAAACATGTCAGTCAAGGTATGTATTCTCCTCAAAGGTCTCTAATCTCAACTCATGCCATGTAGATAGAGCAAGAATAAGCAGGCTGCGCTTTCTTTTAGTCCAACCTCATTCCTTAATTGCTGTGTTGGCAAAGGAAAAATATTAAATACCCCAACACTCACTGACAAAAGGGCCCCCCTGAAAGATTTGACTGTGCGGGTTCCTTTTGCAGTGACAATGGGTGAAATAGGGGGGCAGTGCATGGGGCACTGTATCACTATCTGTTGAAATGGTAAACGTTGAAAGAAATTGCAGAAAAAGTTGGCTCTTTTTATTTTTTTTATTCTATTGATGTCCGAAGTTGTGTCAAGATTTACAATTTACTTTGCACTTTGTATTACACATTGATGGAAAATGTTCTAATGAAATGCAAAAATGACCCTTACAGAAAATATTGTTTTTAAGTAAATAGGGCAGTAGATGTATAAATCTGATATAGCCTACCGTGCAATATTTTGTCATGTGCGTATTGTGAGACAAGTAATAGTTTTACTTTCTCAACATAAGGAATAATTTAATTATGTCTATGCTAATACAATATTCTTAACAATTTAGATGTTCCAATATTTGAACAAATTTACATATGGTTATACTCCATGGCTGAAATAGGTTGTGGCAAAGAAAGAAATCGAGCAAAACACACCTGTCACACTTAACTACGGTTGCTTGAGCAATGACCTGTTCATGCTTGATTATGGGTTTGTGGTCCCATCAAATCCTTACGACCAGGTTGAACTGAGATATGATGACAGTCTTCTCGATGCCGCCAGCATGGCGGCTGGAGTTTCTTCCCCAAGCTTCTCTTCTCCTGCCATCTGGCAGCAAGAGATCTTATCCAAACTTAATCTTCTTGGAGATAATGCACTTCTCAAGGTTTGAAATTACCAATATTCACCATCTAGCAATGTCTCATTTAGTTAGAGTTGCATCCTTCTAAATTATCTTAACTTGTTTCAGGTTACTCTTGGCGGGCCTGAGTTGGTAGATGGCCGCCTATTAGCAGCATTAAGAGTACTAATCTCATCTGACATGGACTCAGTGCAGAAGCACAGTTTGGATACTCTAATGGTGCTCGGAGATGGAGAACCTCCTTTGGGCGCTAAAGTTGAGGCAGCCGCACTCAGAACTGTTATTGCATTGTGTGTTATATCACTCGAGCACTTCCCAACAAAGATAATGCAGGATGAGTTAGTGCTCAAAACAGATGTTTCTCTGGCCACACAGCTGGCCGTACAGTTTCGGATGCAGAAGAAACTGTTGCTTGTGGATGTTACAAGAAAGCTCTCTCAGAGGGTTAAGATGCTTCCTAAGGAGAAATCCACGGCATAGAATTGAGTTTGTTAGAGATGCTTTTGCAGGTCATGCATAATCTAAGTTTGTACTTCATTAATTTGTAGTGTTTTTCTTTTTTCTGCCTTGAATTTTCTTGGGGTTTTAAAATTGTTCTATTAATTACGTTCCGTCATTTTGTGCTTGTATTTGGTTGATTCAGTGCCGTATCTGTTGTTATTCATGACGTAAATAAGTAGGATCTTGCTTTTCATGTCTGAACTGTCGGATCAAATCGGATTGACTGATGCTACTCAGGTAGTCAGGTGTGACAACCTAGTTTTAATGCATCTGATGCGCAACTGAATATTGTTCAACCCAAGACAGACTCTAGGAAACCCTCTTTGTGGCTGCCCCGACTTGCACCGCTCTTCCATGCATCTGTAGCCACCAAGAGTCTAGATTTCTTTTAGCATCCATGTAACTTATCCATAATTATCATGTATATTTTGTTATTTAATTATGCCCATGTTTTCATTATCAATTGAGGAATCCAACTGAATTTTTCTCAATTCTAATTGCTATTGTTTTCAAGTAGAAATAGATCAGTGTTATTTATTTTATAATTTTCCAGACACGAACCTCCAACTTCTATCATCTTTTTCACCCATCAAAACCCTTGAAACCTCTCCAAAACAATCATCGTCAATCCATTCCTCATCTTGTGTTCTTTTCAAAAAGCTCTCATCCATGATCCATCTAAAGCCGCCAAAAATTGCTCTTCTAAAGTCCCAAAATCACAGCATCAGGTCTTTCTTTATGTGATCAGATATGTTTGTTATATATAGATCAGATGGTTCTAATAAAAAACAGTGACCTGATTTATATGACATGGATAACAGTGACCCGAAGGGTTGCACAATTGCACTTCAAGATGGGCTTTTGCTGTGCAATTGGGCTATAAATTCTTGTAAATTGACGAAAGAATTTGCTCAAATAACAAGATGACCATCTAAGTAGGTCCACATGAAAGAGGGAAATGTTTTCCCTTGCTAAGGTCAGCTTGCTCTTGCTCGTTCACGCCCGGCATATAATCCGAAAGCAAACAATACAAATTGATTTCTCAGTTTTTATATATTTTTTTTACTATAATGTTGTATGTATGGACAAATAAATTTATATCAATTTAAAAAGAAATAGATATCAAGGTTTACGGAATTTTTAAAAATATATATAATTAATTTGCTCGTCCAGAAAAAAAATATTCAGGTGTCATCCAGTGTAGATTCATTATTTTTTTGCTTGAAGAAAGTATACTCTGCTCAATTTAAAGCAACAAATTAAATGAACTTTATACTGAACGAGATACAGACAAATTTTTTGGACGATAGTTAGTATCCGTCTTTAACAAAATAAATCAAACACTTGGTAGCCACTGCCAAGCTTTCAAAAAAAAGAAAAAAGAAAACAAAATAAATCAATATCAAAGAACAAGCCAAGGTTGAAGTAGATATGGTGCAACACAAATTAGACTGCTAACTTTTCTTTGAGATCCATGCTTATTTCTGAGATTTGGAGAAAAGGTTTCTATATAAACATCTAAGGGCCAAAATGTGCAGAGCCGGAGAGGATTTGGATCCGGTTGAAACAATTGAAGCAGCTTGTGAGCTAACAGGGATGGATTTAAGTTATATGTGTCGATTCATCCTTATTTTATATTTTTGTATGATTTTCTATATAATTTAGAGTAAAATATTACGTGTATTCTTATTATAAATTTTTATATAATTGACTTTCAATATATATTTGATACTCATAGTTCAGAAATCTGATTATGCCTTTTATCGCTAGCGTTAACTTGGCTGCACCGTGATCGCTAGAGTTAATTATATCTCAGAATGTCCCTAGTAGAAACGATGACCTTGGAAATCTTGCCATGCTGTTGTTCTTCCAAAGAACGTTCTCAATAATAAAGGTAAAGTTAAAAATTTTTCGTTAGCAACTTTCGTATAGGGATGCGGAACTTGTCCGAAGCCCTTTGGACCATCTTTGTCCAAAGGGTGATAAGCACTGTATGATGCTAATTAATTCATACCGCAAATTAATTGTTCTTTAATGAAGGAGTAAAATCTTTCCTTCCATTGTAAAATTTTTCTCCATTACTTAAAAATGGAAGCCTTCATTATTTTCTTAAATGTTTTATTTCATACTAGCAAAATTGAATCAATTGGTTTATTTAAAAATGTAAAATTGAAATAACATAGTTTAATATAAGTAAATAACATGCTTCATAAAAATATAAATAAATAACAATTTTAGTTTCATGAGTTAATGAATTTTTTATACGATATTACAATTTTTTTTATTATAAATAAATCAATCTCTGTAATTCATAATTACTAGTAGTAATAATTAAATTTATCTATAATAGAAGAATCTTTATTATCATACAACAAATTTATTAATAACGAATTTAAAATGTTATATACTGTCTATCAAAGAAAGAACAATGGATGCCTCTATTTGTAGGACAAATGGAGATTTTAAATAACATGTTGTATGTTGGATTTAGATTTTAGAAAAATATTGAATTCCTTATTTGTGCACGACAATCTGTAAAAATGGAAAGACTTATTACTATATTAACTTCTTTGGACGAAGATGGTCCAAAGGGTCGTCATTTTTATTAATATCCAAAGTTAACTAGAAAGTATTAATTATATCTAGTTTGACTGGATATTTTAAAAATGTCTAAATCAGTCATTAAATGGCCGGTTGAGAAAAAAATTGGAACCGTCATTTAACAGTTGAGAATCACTTTTTTTTTTTTTTTAAATGAAATGATTTATTTATTTTTTGTATTGAAAAATTAGAAATATCTTATATATTCTTTGAAAATAGATATAATGCTATATAATTTGCTTTATTAGAAGGACTGCAACAAATAACCCGGATCAATATTTTTAAGGCTGGATTTTTAAGGCTGTAAGAAAATTAAAATATTTCTTTGTGTGTTACTGGAAAAAAATAAAAATATTTTGAATCTGAGTTCTTGATCCCAGTTCAAAAGTCACTTCTAGGTAAATACAGAAAATATTGTGATCCTTCTAGTACATTTAATTTCTAAAAAGTTGTATCTATTTTTGAGAATTTTTTTTTTGAATAACAATCATTTCGTCCGACAAAATCAGATAAATTAATATTATATATATATATATATTTTTATTTTTTAATACTTTGAATCTGAGTTATTAATTCCGGTTCAAAAATTACTTCTAGGTAAATACAAAAAATATTGTGATACTTCTAGTATATTTAATTTCTAAAAAGTTGTATCTATTTTGAAAATTAAATAAAAAATTGTCAGACAAAATGATTGTTATTCAAAAAAATTTCTCAAAATAGATACAACATTTTAGAAATTAAATGTTACTGATCACAATATTTTCTGTATTTACCTAGAAGTGACTTTTGAACTGGGATCAATAACTCAAATTCAAAGCATTTTTATTTTTTGCCAATAACACAAAGAAATATTTTAATTTTTCTTACAGCCTCGAAAAATACGCCCTGAAAATATTGATCTAGATTATTTGTTGTAGTCCTTATAATAAATCAAATTATATAGCATTTCATCTATTTTCAAAGAAATATATAAAATATTTCTAATTTTTCAAGACAATAAATAAATAAATCATAACATTTTATAAAAACAATTGATTCTCAACCGGCCATTAAATGGCCGGTTTGGGCATTTTTAAAAAAACTCAGCTATTGTGGGTATATTTATTAATTTGTAATTAGTTTTGGATATTAAAGGAAAATGACAGTCCAATTTTCACGCATTAAATATTGGTATATGCTATGTTTTCCGATAGGATTGGATATCAAAGAAAAGTATTATCTCCGATAGAAAAAATATTAATTTTCTTTTAAACAAATTTAGGTGCATGCATCAAACCATCAATATAATATGATAGACATTTATTATGGACTTTTAGCCCAAAAAAAATAGGCGCATTCCTTTGAAATAGAGAAAATTAGATATATATCTATGAAACTTCACCTTTTAAATATTTTTCCATTCAAATTCAAATTTCAATATTTATCCCTAGGAAAAATCAATCCTTTTGATATTTTTCCATAAATTATATGATCTCAAATAAAAATAAAAATTTTATTTGACTGTAATAGACAAGAATGCCCATTCTATCTTTTCCCTCCAATAGTGCGACTCTTCTCCATCGTAATATACTTATGATCTAATTAAGTAAAACTATAGAGGAGGGATTTAATTACATCATTTATGGTGATACATTTTGATACTATATTCTTATAAATTATTTTTTTTGCCATTTTAAAGTTCAAACAGTCGATTCGAACCATTCAACATGATCTCCATATCATTTTTTTTGAAATCCTGATAGAGGAACATGATCTCCATATCAAAATGTGATTGGAGACCAAATTTTATATTTTTAGAAACTTTTTCGTATTTATAAAGTACTATTTTTAGACAATTCTAGACCATTGAAAAACCGCAATTTTAAAAAATTATAAAAAAATAGTAAACAATTTAAAAACAATGTAAACTTTGGTCTCCAAGCACATTTTAATATGGAGATCATATTGAACGGTTCAGATAGACTGATTGTATTTTGAAAATTTTGAAATTGCAAAAATAATTTATCAAAATCTGATGTCAAGATATGTCACCATAAAATGATATAATTGAATCCCTCCTCAAAACGATATTATAGATTTGAACTAAAATATATACGAGTAAAAAAATTCCATTTTGAATAGAGGATGGACCATAGTAAGAAGGTACATGTAACAGAGAAGTTGTTTAGGCCCTCTCTAAAATAAGGGGAATTAATAGCAGATATCTCGTACTGGTACCCTAATTCTTAAGTTGTTTAAGTTTTCGGGCGGAATCAGAATTTGATTGTGGTGGATGCTAATATTATTTTAAGAAAGTTAATTAAAAATAAAATTTATATAATACAAGATAATAATTTTTTCTCCTAATAAGAGTCTAATGTTTTTCTCTTAAACATAATTTTATATGTGTATAAATTATACATAAAGAAATAAATTATCATTTTTCATAACATGAAAGTGAAATTAACTTTTAATTCAAAGTTATAATGAATAATAACTAAAAAATTATAAACAAACACAAACTTCAATTAAAATTGAATTTCGCTGATTTGAAAGTTGAAGAGGTAAATCTGCACTTAATATCGATGTAAATTTCTGTTCCGTTAAGATGGTAATTTTGTTAAAAAAAAATTGTATTGCACGCACACTTTATTTTTCTTTGTTTTCTGATATTTTTGTGTAACTCTTGTTTTCTAAAGATAATTGAATTGTAGATCTTTGGAATTTGAAAATTTCATTGGATGATTGGACACTTTCTTTTTATTTTCCTCTATATCGTTTGACAGGTTTCCAAAAGCAAAAAAGTTCTTTTTTTAATGCAAATAGTGGGAAAAAAACAGAAGTTTATATGAAAATGAAAAAGCTGTCACGAGTTTGCTTTTCAAATTTTCATTCAAAACATTATAAATTTGTAATATTTCATAGGAGGCACTACTACATACGAAAAGTAAAATTCAGTTGAATTTTTATATACTTGATAATAATTTTTTAAAATGATAGAGTGGCTTAGCACCCTCTAATTTGTACTATGTCCCGTGTCTGCTACCAATCCTACAAACAAGAACAATATTAAACTTGTAAAAAATGAATTATTTACTTTATAAGCGCTAATTAAACTTATTAAAGTGCAAATTATGTGCTAAATTTACATTTACAAAATAGTACACGAACCCTTTGGATTGGCCAACCTAGGAAGAAAACCATCAAAATATAATAGTTTCGGTGTAATTAAAATTTTCAACGGCAATAAAAATGGAACTGCGAAGGATTTAGTAAATATCACGATACATGTATCAATTATTTTGAGAAAAGATTTCTATACCCAGGGCTATGTATCCAAATTTTATCCACGCTAATGCGATCAGCTTTCAACCGTTAAAACCGTCTGCTTCCAATCTATCTATTTAAAACTTTCTGATCTCTCCGAGTTCTCTTTCTCTCTCCTTCAATATCCCATCTCTAAAAAAAGCTGAAAGGCTAAAAAAATGAAAAATTTCTCGATCTTTCCGTCCGTGACTCCGAGCTCAGACTGCTCTCACCGCAACGGAGGCGGCGCGCCACCTCATCCTCCTCCTGACCGTGCCACTTTTTCCTCCTTCTCCACCGTCCGATCTCTGCCGTTGGTTCCTCTCATCGTCCAATCCCAGCCCGGCCGCTGCTCCGACCTTGGAGATAGGAAGAGACGATATGAGAGAGGCGATTTGGAGGAGAGATGAAAGAGAGGTGATCAGGATATAAATCGGGTTGTTTTAAGTATTCATCTTATGGTTTTACAATATGCATCATGTGATTTTACAGTATTCATCATGTGGCATATCTGGAGGAGAGAGACGAGAGAGAGACTATTTGGAGGAGATATGAAGAGATGATCTAAGAGGCGATGTTTTAAAAAAAAAAGATGATCTAAGAGGCGATATGGAGGAGAGAGATGAGAGAGAAGCGATTTGGAGTATTAATCTTATTGTTTTACAGTATTCGCCGGAGCTTACCACTTCCCTCTCCTCCGCACCACCTCTTCAGCACTATTACAACAATATTATACATGATCTATCTAATAGGTCTACATGATCTATACAATATTTTACATGATCTATCAAATAGGTTTACATGATCTATACAGTATTTTACATGAATATATGCAATAGTTTACAGGATCTATGCATTAATTTTTTTCTTTATTTTACATATATGGATTGATTCATGCAGATTGTTGAGTTAGTACTACAACTGATACAATATGAGACACCTGTTAAGCATCCGGGGATATATCAAAGGAATGTCTTGTTCTAGTTATATTACTTCTAACTCATCCTTATAATATGCATCAGAGGGTTTTTAAGTGACAACTTTTTTATTCTAGTGATGGAACAATAAATTTATGTATTTTTCTATTTGTGAATAATGTAATATATGTCTTTGGTGAACAGTATGTTAGTTAGAAACAATATGTTTGGTGTACAGTATGTTTGTTTTAATTTGTAAGAAATGTATGTTTGTTGGAAGACATTTATGTTTTTGTGTATGCTTTTGTTTTACAGTTTTAACCTTGTTGTTTTATAGTACCAATTTAGTTATTTTATAGTATTCATTATGTTGTTTTAAAATAACAAGATGGATGCTTTAGAACAACAAGATGTTTTATAGTTTGTATCTATTAGTTTTGTAGTTTGAATATATTAGTTTTACAGTATTCATGTTTCATTTCACTTTGCAATATCCATCTTATGTTTTACAGTATACATAGATTTGTTTTACAATATACATAGTGTTATTTCACATGTTATATATGCATATATAAGTGTTTATATTTGACAAAAATAAAAAATTGAATTTTTTTTAAAAATAATTCAAAAAAGAAAATTAAATAAAAAGTTTGAAAAAAAATTAATTTTGCATTATTTTAGATGTTATTTGAAAATAATTACAAGTTTTAGAAGTGGTTCCGTTTTGAAATCTTCTAGAAGTTGTCCCGCTGAAAGTACAACTAGTGGTCCCGGTGAAAGTACAGGTAGTTTGGCAAGTTGTGCAAGTTGCAAATGGTTACCAACAAACTCGGGACTACTTTCAAAAATCGCTGGTTGTTAGTATTTTAAATTACTTATTATATATAATTTGCTATTGAAATATACAGTATGTAATGTAAAATTTTACCGTATTCACGCAAGTTAAATGCCAATTAATTTGAATAAAAAATGAATACAAAGTCAGCTAGATGTAATTAGTCACTTCCATTATTTTAATTTGACACGTGCACGACGTGACGAGTAACAGAGAAACCCAAAAGAACCAAAAATTGAACGAATTCTAGAACCCATCCGTTAGTCAACGGTAGAAACACGGTATAAGTTTCGAATTAGCGAAAAGTAGCTCGTTATTACACGTTTGAATGGAAAAGCAGTTGTTTTGAACTCTCGAGTCAGCAGGAGTTAGCTTGCTGTATTATTTTACTAAAATATTAAATTAGTGGCTATTTCAATTCTTAAATTAACGGCTAACTTCGTTAACTCTACAATTCATTTAAATACCAATCTTTGATTCAGTGAAAAAAACACTATTTTTCGTGGAAAAATTCGTGAGTTTAAAATTCAGATAAAAATCTTTCATAAAAATTAAATAAGAATTAATAGATCATAACTTCACTTTTCTTATAAAAAATGAGTTGGTACCTATAAAGTGCTGTCACTTGGGAGTACATAATTGATCCGTTAAAAGGTAAGGGTTGACCCTTTATCCGTCCGTGATTAACTTAGAATTTCTCTTAATTTTTTTTTTTTGAAAAGAATAAAATTGAGCACGTTGAAGTTATGTTGCAGTATGATCAAAATTGGAAACATGTAGTCTTTGTTTCTCGTCTATACATGACTGATGACTCAGAATTTCACCACCGCGTATAAGTTGACTTTCTTTGAAAAAAATAATAATAAAACAAATTACAAGGGTTGACTCCCCCGGTCAAAAGAAGTCTGTAAGCTGGATCTCCTTGGATCAGCACGATGGTCTCAAATATGGATCCCACCGAGTCAACAGCAATATATAGTCACATCGTGATTTGAGTTATGTGCTATATTGTAATTAGTTATATCGTAATTTAAATAATGTGTATTGTTATTTTGTGATTAGATTAAGTTTTACATGTCGTATATTGTGCCGCGATAAAAAGTGCGAAGATATGATTATGACTAAATATGATGTAACCGATCATATTAGTCACAATTGACTACTCTTTTCGAATTTAAAATTTGTTTAATAAGAAAAAAAGTCAAAAATGTGAAAATTATAAAAATATAATATTAAACGTGGTCACATGACAACATATCATGTTGTGGTTAGGCTGATTGGCGTGTCATGTCGTATCATTTTTTTTTAAAATGATCATGGTATGTAAATGGACATGATACGTGACATACAGAGGTGTAGCTAGGAATTTGTCCGGATGTAGGTAAAAGTCTAGTGCAACCAAAAATGGAAGATTGGACAGTGCAAAAAAAAAAGATTAAGATGTGCAAAGTTGAATTCTGAATAGGCAAAATTCTTCATAAATGGGTCTAGACTTAATTTCAATACTAGAGATTTGATTTTTCTTGATACGTGTCATGTCTATCTCAGTCTCAATATGACTCTACTCTGGTGACACTCAAGTCATGACACGTGATCGATATAGGTGTTGTGACAATTTTTTTGCATTTTTACATAAAAAGAAACAAAAAGAGCAAAAGGGATGCCATTTGTGCAAATTAAAGATCTGAATACTCTTGCACACTGTTTAGCTAATCAAGCGCATCAAGAAAAAAAAATAATGGAATGCAATGGGTTTCTCATTTCTACATTGATTCTATATTTCGAGTAGAACAAAGATGTTCTTAAGTTCACCGAGCCTCTTTGTGAGCTTAATTCAGAAATCCATCGGATTGATTTCAAGCGACGCATCAAAACCGTTGAAACCGATCTATTTCACGAGTGATAAGTTTACATGTCAAATTTATAAATTTATAAACTAATTTAATATAAAGTCAAGCGGTAAAAAAATAGTGAAAAATGAAAATATTAAAATTAACTTATAAACCAACTTTTTTTGACCGCTTGACTTTATACTAAATTAGTTCGAAATTTTATAAATTTGATATGTAAACGCATCAATCGTGAAGCAGATCGGTTTTAACGGTTTGGATGCATCGTTCGAAGTCAACTCAATAGACATTTGAATTAAGCTCACAAAGGGACTTGGTGAGCTTAAGAACACCCTAGTTCTACTCCTATATTTCTATAGAAAAAAGAATGTCGTAATGTAATTAAGATTGCTCAACTTTAATGAAAGTGCCCCGGAGGACAATTTACTTGAAAAAAGGTGTAATTTGGAAACAAAGTCAATAAATTGAAGAGATTCTCCTTTCAAAATAAGCATGCTATTTTGAAGATACTAGACGAGAACCTTCTATTTGAAATGTAAGAGTACAAAGAAGTAAAAAAGACGACCAGTCGAATTGTTTCTTTGGCTCAAATTTAATTTTGTTTCGAGACTTGCATATCTTAATTTCTCTTCAAATTTACTTTACAAACGATCATACACGAAAATTATAATAGTATAAAGATCAATGTTTCTAATTATCATCGTAGACTTTTTATTTTTTATTTTTAACTCGTCTATTAATTGAAACGCATCGATGAATAAACCATGCTTTTTTGACCGATATTTTTATTAATACCCCAAAAAAAAAACAAATTATCAAATCTGCTCCCACCCCAACTTTATTTTTATTTCTATCCTAACCGCCCGTGGGCTGGGCGGTTCACTTTTCCCACCTAACCGCCCAGCAGCCGGGCGGTCCACTACGCTGATCTGACCGCCCAGCAGCTGGGCGGTCCGCTATAAAACCCCTATAAAAGGGGTTTTTCTCTCTCCTGATGAGCACAGTATTCATTCCAAGTTTCCAACAAATTTTCAGAACCGAAAGAGAGAAAGAGAGGCGATTTTGAGGCGAGTAGAGGTATGGACAGTAACAAACGAGGTAAGAAAGCGAGCAACCGAGATCGTGGCGTAGCGAGAGGAGGGTCAATTAGTGATCGAGGTAAAAATGAAGAAAAAAAGTACAAGTGTCAAATATGTCGTGATTTTTTTAATTGTGAGACATGTAAGCTGGAGGAATGGAAGAGACGACATGTTCAGTATGAAATTTCAGACGATGACTTTGTGGAAAACCCCTACGGCTTTGGTTTGAAAAAGAAGAAAGTTGATCCAGAGCCTCCAGCATCGGATGATAAGTTTGTTCCGTGTACTGGTAAGGCTACCACTTCGTCTGCTGTGACTGATCCAGATCAGGCAAACTCTGATGATGACTTTGTGCCATGCACTTTCAAGGCTCGTTGTAAGAAGTAGATTTTTTAGGAATTTATGTTGTAGAATTTTTAAGAATTTATGTCGTAGACTTTATTTCATTAGTTTTGTGTTTGTTTATATTTTATGTTGTTAGTTTTTGTATACGTAATTAAGTAATAAAAATAACAAAAATGAAACATATAAAATAATCGAGGCAAATAAAAAATTACATAGTTCACAAACTACCAATTAGAATAGTTCACAATATACATCTAAAATAGTTCATAACATAATTTAACAAAACTTGGTAATCAGCGACGACGGCCGAACAAACTCAAAATACGACGTCTGGGTCTGGGTGCAGCTGGTTGTGTGACACTATCGGATGTCTCTCCATGGCTACTACCGGTTCCTAGGCTTTCATGAGTGCGGCGGCTACTACCGGTTCCTGGGCTTTCATGAGTGCGGTGGCTACTACCGGTAGCCTCAGCAACAACTCTAGCATTTTCTCTTTCATTGGCTTCGTTAATGGCATCTGCATTGCATTCCAGTTGAAATAAAATCAAAATAAAATATAAACAAATAAAATATAAGTAAATAAATAAAATCAACTGTACCTGCTCGCTGCCTGTCAGTTGTTGAACGGCGGGCCTGATGTCCCATTCGCCTACCTTCCATCTCGTCCATGGTCATTACTTGACGCTTGTGGGGTCTTCTTCCTTTTCTGATCCACCCGCTTGCGGGACAGACTCTATCACCAACATAGGGCGGCCACTGATACTGGTTGGGATAAGGATGGAAAGATGCACCCCAAGTACTCACAAGGTAATCGGTACGGTACATGTCAGCGACATAATCATCCTCAGAGAAGTTTCTCTCTCGGCACACCGCCATAACATGAGAACAAGGTAGGTGGACCAACTGGATTCCTTGGCAAGTGCATGTTACAGTATTGTCAGGTGCAAAAATAACAACATACTTGAACATCCTTTTCACAAACTCCATAGTCCCATCCGGTCTACGGCCGGTTGGAGCAAACTCATCTGGACAGTGCACTTCGAATTCCATTTGGTTATCCCCGTACGGGACAACTCTCATAGCTGCACCTTTCTCCCTATGTTTCCTTAGTTTCCCCTCCACCCTTGTTGAAAACGTTTGATTCCTGGACTGTAATTCAGAAAATATAAGTCAACAAATAAAAATATACATACCTTGGCAAAATCTCTGAATAAAAATATACATACCTGGACAGTACTTTTTTTCTTCATTTTTACCTCGATCACTAATTGACCCTCCTCTCGCTACGCCATGATCTCGGTTGCTCGCTTTCTTACCTCGTTTGTTACTGTCCATACCTCTACTCGCCTCAAAATCGCCTCTCTTTCTCTCATTTCGGTTCTGGAAATTTATTGGAAAACTTGGAATGAATACTGTGCTCATCAGGAGAGAGAAAAAGTGGACCGCCCGGCTGCTGGGCAGTCAGATCAGCGTAGTGGACCGCCCGGCTGCTGGGCGGTCAGATCAGCATAGTGGACCGCCCCGCTGCTGGGCGGTTAGGTGGGAAAAGTGGACCGCCCCGCCCACGGGCGGTTAGGGTAGAAATAAAAATAAAGTTGGGGTGGGAGCAGATTTGATAATTTGTTTTTTTTTTGGGGTATTAATAAAAATATCGGCTTTTTTGAAGGTACTGAGCTAGAATCCCGACATTTTTATTAATATCCAAAGTTGAATAGAATTAATTAATATACTCAGATCCGCGGGGAAGTTATAAAAATATTGATACCGGTTATTTTCTGGCGGGTACTCAATTTAATCCATTACCGGCCGGAAAATGGCCGGTACCCAATTTTTTTTAATACAGTACCGGCCATTTTCTGGCCTGTACTTAATTTTTTTTTTAGAATGGACATAGCATAGTTGGCTAGAAGAAAAAATTGTAGGAAACTCGGTTTGGCTAAGATCAATCAAATACATTTAGCGGTGCATGTATCGGTGCATCATTGGTTGCATGTATCGGTACATCGTCGGTTGCATTTATCGGTGCACTCAGTGTGTTACATCGGTTACATGTATCGGTGCACCATCGATGTTTTTGAAAGTGTCGTATGACACTAAAGTTTATTGTTCGCATGCGGCTAGTGAATTTAATTTGATAATAACTAGCATCTTAAAATTGAGTACCGGTGCTTTATGCACGGCCTAAAATTGAGTTCAGCGATGCACCGATGTTTTTTTAGCACTATCCGGCTAATAAAACATGGATGTTTCATTGCAAAAATTTCGATAATACACCGATACATGCAACCGATGTAACACACGCATCCAACCAAATGCATTTGTTTGATCTTAGCCAAACTGAGTGAAAACTTCAATCCGAGTTTTCGTACGACTTTTTCTGCTAGCCAACTATGCTATGCCCATCCTAAAAAAAAAAAAAGTACCGGCCATAAAATGACCGGTACTGTATTAAAATAAAAAAATTTGGGTACCGGCTATTTTCCGGCCGGTAATGGATTAAATTGGATACCGGCCAGAAAATGACCGGTATAGATATTTTTATAACTTCCCAGTGGATCTGAGTATATTAATTAATTTATATTAAACTTTAATATTAATAAAAATGTCGGGTTAGAATCTTCTATTTGAAATGTAGAAAGCACAGGTAAGTAAAAGACGACCAGTCTAATTGTTTGTTTGAATCAATACTGATTCTTTTGGAGCTTGTAATCTAGCTATCACAATTTTTTCTCTTTTTTTTTGAACGTTTGCATATATTTTTCTTCGAAATTATTTCCTTACAAACATTCACGATAATTATAAGAAACATAAAGAACAGAGATGTCCCTACAATCATGGATCCGTATCCTCCCAGGTACCTGACTCAAGAGAATTGGAAAATCTGAACCGTTCATTCAATTCAATGGTTAGGATTTTCTGATTCAACAATTCAATGGTTAGGATTTCAAATAAATAAAGGGACTGATTTCCCCTTTCCTTCCGATAGAATACGGAGCGACTTCTCATTCCCGCCTATTTTTTCGCCTATTTTTTTCTTTTCTCCACCGAGAACCTCTCTGTCGGAGAGAGGACGCCATCTCCACCCCGCTTTCGTGACTCCGTGGATATCACCCACCGTTGCCTCATCGCAACCTGGGTCCGTACCCTCGTCCAGGAGAACCCTCGCGTTTTTATTGTCCTCATTTCACCTTTTATTTGCTGTTAAGTATGGAAGCTAATAGCGGACCAGAGTGGATTCCTCGAAAAGGTATGGAATTCGAATCAACAGAAGAAGGATGGAAGTTTTGGGTTAAGTATTCTGGAAAAATGGGTTTTCACGTTAGAAAGCACTATCTCAATCGTAGTCCCGTTGATGGTAAAATTACTTCAAGGGCGTTTGTTTGTGCAAATGAGGGTTATCGCAAAAAGGATAAACGAGACGATCGAACGATGCAACCTCGACAGGAGACACGTGGTGGTTGTATGGTTAAATTGGTACTGCATATAAATAGAGAAACTGATAAATACAAGGTTCAAGAGTTCATCGATGCGCACAATCACATCCTTCAAATGCCACAAGCATGCTATCTATTGCCTTGCCAGCGCAAAGTAAGTTTATTGTTTAAAGCATTACATTAAAAAGTATGTGAATATTGAATTGATAAATTGTAAATGAAAGTTGGACAACTAAATTTGTAGGTAACTGAAGTTGCAGCTTGTGATATTGATTTGGCCGATGATTCTGGAATTCGGCCAAAAGAAACCTACGAGCTCATGGGTCGGCAAGTTGGTGGACTTCAAAGTCTCGGTCATACTCTCAGAGATCAGAATAATTATTTGCGAGATAAGCGAAAACATGCTCTAATTAATGGTGAAGCTGTTTGTATTCTGAGGTACTTTTGTCAACAAGCTTTAGATAACCCTTCTTTCCAACATGAAGAGCAAGTAAATGACCAACACGAGATTAGTAATATTTTTTGGGCTGATGCACAAATGATCATTGATTATGCCCAATTTGGTGATGTAGTTATATTCGACACAACCCATGGTACCAATAAGGATCTTAGACCCTTTGGTGTATTTTTGGGTTTAAATCATTTTAGGGAAAGTGTGATTTTTGGATCTGTGCTTTTATACGACCAAACGATTGAGTCTTTTGAATGGGTATTCAAATCTTTTCTAAAAGCCCATAACAATAAGAAACCCAAAACTATCTTTACCGATCAAGATGCGGCAATGGGAATAGCCATAGCTAATGTAATGCCGGAAACAACACATAAATTGTGTACTTGGCACATTTCTGAAAATGCTACGAAGCACTTAATGTGTTATGGCAAGGATATTGTGGAAGAGTTTAAGGTTTGTCTATTTAGGTTGGAAGAAGAAACTGAGTTTGAAAAAGCTTTTAGTGATCTTGAAAGCAAGGTGGGAGGGACTTGGTTACCTTTTATATACAAGTCGAAGGACAAATGGGCATATTGTTATACAAAAAATGTCTTTAGTTTGGGAATCCGAAGTACACAATTGAGTGAAAGTATGAATGCTTTTTTAAAAGGTTATTTGAAGTCGGACATGGATATAGATCGGTTTTTTAAGCAATTTGAGAGACTGCTAGCTGAGAAACGTGAAAAAGAAGTCGTATCGGAGTATGAAAATAGAAAGAAAATACCAAGGATCAAGGTGAAAGTTCCCATTCTTCTCCAAATAAGCGAGAGGTATACACCAAAAATTTTTGAAATATTTCAAACTGAATATGAGTTGGCCATGGCAGCTCAAGTTGAATGTTTAGTGACCGGCGAGTATATTGTCACAATTTCGGATATGATTAGTGTTGAAGGAGATAGTAGGAGGTGTGGGAGAGTTTTTTGGAATCCAATGGATCAGACTATTTCTTGTAGTTGCAAAAAGTTTGAGAGGTGGGGTGTGTTGTGTAGTCATGCACTAAAGGTTCTTGATACAATGAATATGAAGTTATTGCCGGAAAAATATGTGCTCAAGAGGTGGACCCGTGAAGTAAGAGATGGTGTGATTTATGATAGAAATGGAAGGGCAGTTTTTAATCCCAAGTTAGAGGAGACTAAACGAAACCGAGAACTTTGCCGAAAGTTTACCAAGATATCCGCGAAAGCAGCGAGTTCTGAAGAATTGCATGCTTTTGTAGATAGTGCTTTGGACAACCTCGAGATGCAAGTTGATAGAAGGATGCTAACTGTTCCAAACACAATTGCTGGAAATTCTGATATCTCTCCAAAACCAGACCACATGGTTAACCTTCCTCAAAAGACAGTAAGTCTGAAAAAAAAATATGGTAAAAAAGGAGGAAAGAGACATCAGAGTTGGCTGGAGAAGCTGCCGAAGAAAAATAAAAAAGCAGCAAATGATGAGCAATCCAGATTGGAAAACAATTCTGATTGTGAAGTGCCCACCATCTCATTACAAACCTTGACTTGACCTTCAAATTTTCATGAAGATGTGGCTTTCATTCAGGTAATCAAGGTTTCTTTCTTTGTTTCAGTTCTTTGCACATTATGATTTTATTTTCTTAATCCAAGTAATTTTTTTTACCTATGTGCAGAATTTAAGTTTCAAGGAGAACACATTTCTAAAGTAGAGGCATGGAGCTAACTTTGATGTAGAAACTTGATAGGTTTTTTTTGTATTTTGATTGATAGAGACATAGAGCTCTCTTTTTTGGTATACAACTCAAAATACTCTATTTTGACAAATGTTGGTGGTAGTAGCATTTTGATTATTATGTGATTGTTAATGTTAAATGCATGTGCATTTTGGTCTTTTGTGCATATATATGTAATGGACATGCACACCTGTGCTTGATCAAGTCTCCTTGCTTCTATTTTTTTGTTGTTGTTGTACCTTTTTCTTAATTTACATAGATATTTGGTTGATTTTGATTAAATCTAAGCATACTGGTATTGTTTCAATTCAACAATGGAAAAATATTTCATTTTACAATCATTAGCTGAATTTAAAAAAACAAAGATTGAAACAACAAGCATTAGCTGAATTCCAATTAACTTCTTTATATGTTAAGCACAAAAGATTTCACAACACAATGCACATATCTGAATTTAAGCCGAATATTTCATTTTATCCAATCAAGAAGTAATTTACAACCTAAAACTATATCCCTCTATTTACAGTACATAAATCTTGTGTTTTCTATTTTACCGCTGTGCACTATCTCATTGTACATTCAAGTATCCAAACTATTGTCTTTCTAATTACAATACACAATCTTGTATTTCCCTTTTTACCCCTGTACACTGTCTCTTTAATTTTTATGCTTTTAATATGCTTCATTGGACCTTCTCATCCCTCCATCAGTTGCAGCATCCCTCCTTCAGCTTGATTTGCCTAGAAAATGTAGTATGTTATGATGTCTTTGCTCTTAGAAGTCGGTACGCAAGTGATACAATGTGATGATTAAGCTACAAAATTGAAAAGGAATTCATTAGCCACAAGTCTTTTAATTAGACATTTAAGTGACATTTGGAGCAGCATAGCGATATTGAAATGCTATCTTTAAGCACATTCAAATACAGTACCAAATGAAATTGAATCAAATATATTATGGCTAAAAGAACAAGTCAAGTGAACTTCCTTTTTCTTTAATAAACAGGCACAGGTGAAGATATCAACAAAGAATTGATGATTGCCTTTTCATTGCATGGACCTGAATTTGTTTAAAGATTCAATTAAAACTTACCAACGAGGATACATAAGAAGCCTCAGCGAGGAGGAGAGAGGTGATAGGCCGTAGAAGGAGAAAGTCTCGGAGAGAGAGGAGGCAAGCACGAGATGGGATTGATTGTTGGAACTTGGAAGGCTTCGTCTCAGCGAGGAGGAGAGAGGAGAGAGAGAGAGGAGATTTGTTCGGGAGCGGAGAGGGAGGAGGCAATGGAGCGGAGTGATCTGAATTCGAAAACCCGAAGGAATTAGGGGGCGCAGCGGCGCTTCGTTTGATTTCACGTGAGGGGCACGTGAGAGCGTTGAATCAGACAATCCTAACCATTGAATTGAGTGAACGGTTCAGATTTTCCAATTCTCTTGAGTCAGGTACCTGGGAGGATACGGGTCCCTACAATCATTGTAGATATTTTCATCTTTGACTCGTCTACCAATTAAAACCCGTCATGTTATCCTATATTTTCATTCATAAATATGAAGCCCATATAAATTTAATTTTGTTCATAATTTATACTGAAAAAAATTATTTCAAATCCACACTTAATTACAAGCTTCGAAATAGTGATTATCGTGGAAAAATAAAAAAAAAACACCATAGCACCACTATTGCACCGAAAATAGCTGATAATGCTATTGCTTTTAAGGTTCAAAAGAAGAATAGTATCCTGCAAACGGCGCCACTATTTAGACCTTTTTTTAATGCCCTCAATTAAAAAAATAACAAATATACTCTTGATTTTCTAAAAATTCAAAAAACACCCTGACCGCTCCATTGTAGGGCGGTCCTTTTCTGAAGTAGACCGGCACACAGTGGGGCGGTTCTCTCTGTTTTCTTTTTTGAAAATCTCAAAATGAAAACAATAAACTAATTTTTTGATAAAACACTAAACTAAATCTCATCGATTGATTTTTTTAATAGTATATCCTAGATTTGAATACCAAAAACACTAAATTAAATTTCAAAATGAAAACATTTACCTGAATACATTTGAACTAAAGAAATGAAAAATATAATAGAAAAACTCTAGAATTGATACTTTATACACTTAAATGAACAATGCCTAAGAAAAAATATCACATATTAAATCACATATTATTAGTTACATGAATAACATTCTAACTAAAAATAATAAAAATATAACAAAAAACTCTATATATGAGAATTCATACATTTACATGAACAATGACTAAGAAGAAGTATGGTAAAAGAACAAATAATCAAATTAGAAATGTAAAATTTAATCGGAAACTTCAACTTAAGTTTTGAGCCTCTACCTCTTTTTTTTTGCAATTCTAAATTTTGAAAAATGGCATAGCCATCACCAACGCCTACATCTTCTAGCAAGCTTTCCGAAAAGTGGTCATTGTTGAAATCGGACACTCGAGCGCCGTTTTATGACTGTTTGAAGTTTTGTCATCATTTTTCACCTTCTCAGTGAAGATATTTCACGTTTCTCTTGCTTTATCCCTTGCTCTAGCCTCACATATTTACGAGAGATGTCTTAGATAAATACATGTACAATCTACAACTGCTTTAGAAATGAAAGAAATGACTTACAAAAAATAGATATAGATGCATTATAACAAGAAGACACGGATCAACTTTTTCTGTACTTCACATGATTTGAAAGGCAGGAGTTTTGACAAGAATAGTTGTTTTCATATGGCTGATGGCTCCTGTGAATTATAAAATCCTCACCATTGATTACTTGATCAGAAGGGAATGATGCATTCAAAGCATTTTAATATATTGACTGTAAGGTATTTAATAGCAGATTGGAAGAGGAATCAATACATCGCATGTATACGGGTAAATATTTTAACAGAGGAATTTTGGCTTCATGCAGCGTAGCGCACGAGCCAAAACAATGCCTATACACTGAGTGTTAGGTATTTAATAGCAAATCGTTAGTGCATTCAAATTGCTAGTTACACCTCGTTCATGCAAGGAGACTACACTAACAATTCTTGCTTGCAAATCATGTGTCTCATTTTCATTTTATTTTGTCGTTGTTCCATGTCTTTTGACGTGTAAATTTTTAAAACACATCTAGGTTTATTTTATACAATTCGAGGAATATCCCTCATCTTCATCTTAAATTCAAAATTCAAAAGACAAAATAAAAGAATCAAAACCCAACAACAAAAAAGCACAAGCACATTTCACCAATCAATTATATAAGAGAATCCAATCATCCTAACATCCATTGTTTAACTACAACCTAAATAATTCGCCTATATTAAGGAATTGAGGGAATAAAAAACATCCTTTGTTTTAAAAGTTGATCGAAATACCATCATATTAAAATTTAATCAAGAATTATTATTTTAATTAAATTATTATGTTACATTATATTATTATGATTTGACTCTCTGTATGCACAAAAGTAGTCGATCATCATTTCCCTCCACAATACCAGATAGACAAAGTATGATTCCACGTGTATTGCAACCTCGTATGAAAAAAAGCTGTGATTTTTATTAATATCCAAAGTTAATTACAGAATATTAATTATACCCAGCTTAGCTGGATATTTTGAAAAATATCCAAATCGAACTTTTAATGGCCGGTCCTCCACAGTTTTTTTTTTGCTGTTTCAGACCCTATAAATAACTATTTTTCTCTCTCATCCCTCTCACAACTCACTCAACTCACATAAGAAAAAGAGAGGAAGAGAAATAGAGAAAGATTGAAAGAGAAGGTAATTTTTGAGGCGATTTGAGGTGATTTCCCAAGGGCCAAAATGATAAACAATAGCAACTGAGGTAGGTCGTCCTATTGTAGCCTAGCGAGAGGAGGGTCAATTAGTGATCGAGGTAAAAATGAGGAAAAAAGAATAACTGTCAAGTATGCTGTGATAAAAAGAACTGTCAAGTATGTATGATGGAGAAATTTCTTAGACGGCCTATTCGGTATGAAATTTCAGACGATGACTTTGTGGAAAACCCCTAGGGCTCTGGTTTGAAAAAAAAGAAGGTTGATCCAGAGCCTCCAACATCGGACGATGAGTTTGTTCCGTGTACTTATACTGGTAAGGCTAGCACTTCGTCTGTTGTGACTGATCCAGATCCGGCAATATCAGACGATGAGTTTGTTCCATGTACTTTCAGGGCTCGTTTTAAGAAGTAGTATTATTAGGGTTTAAAATTTGGATTATTCTTAATCAGCTCGATGAGTTTGTTCCATGTACTTTCAGGGCTCGTTTTAGTATTATTCTTAATCAGCTCTTCTTTGCTTTGAAAATATTATTCTGACGCCAGCTCACCTTTGTACTCAATCCGTCTCCCATAGTAAGCAACATCTGCTTCTTAAAAAGAAGATATATCATTGAAGTCTGCGAACGGGTGCGTATCAAGATGTAAAATAAAGAAGTTACACATCAAAGTTTTCCAAATAAAGATGTAAATAATAAATATAATAGTATCTGAATCTTATCCGTTCCGATAACGTCTCTGCAACTAACCCGCTATGCAAACAATTTGCTGGTATGTCAACTGCAATTAGTGCAGTAAAATATGAGAAGTAACAAATCAAAATCAAAGGGGAGCTACCATGATAACTCGCTACACATGACTCTTGTGTGACTACAGGAAGAGACGGGACAAAAAGCAAATTAAACTGTGTTGGTCAAGGAAGGAGGAGAGAAAAGGCTAGCTAGAGAAGGTGGGGGCATTTGGTGGTTCTGGTCCGCTGCAGCGGTAGTATTGCACCGAGGTACCTGTGAATCGAAATGTGAAAATTCTTGTTAGAAATATATTTTGAAAACACAAAATTTATATAAATAAATACTTATTTAATATTAACGTTTTTAATCTTTATGAATTGTGGAGCTATTTGTAACTTATTTCATTGATCCAATTTCTACATAGAAGTTTATTGTTGTCGCCACAGAAGATCAAATCAATAATATATGAGATATGAGCTGGTGATCAATGCAATAGTTATAGGCAAATAAATTATGAATTGTGTCAGCTTTAAAATCATTCAATTTATTCAATTGAATTTATCCGTTTGAGCTATTATATGACTCATTCATTTTTATTATTATTTGAAATGATAATGTATAATGAATGTGAATTTGAATGTCATAAATACACATATTTGCCTATAAATAATATATGATATTTGAAGAACATCATCCATCGATCCAACAATTCACATATATACTCTCTTTCTCTTAGCTCCATAATTCATAAATTCAATTTCTATTCTCCCACAAACAAATATTTTCTTTATAGAAAACATATTGTTATGCTATCATTGTTGAAAGAAGCTACATCAACCTCTACCACGGTTGCGCCCGCAGGCAGAGGAATACCGGCGTAACTTGAGACAAGTTTAACCGATTATTCCTGCGCTTAGGACGGGAAGTTGCTTTAGGTCCGCATTTTGCAGCTCCGGGTAATAAAGTTTAAGTATATCCCTGATTATATTTTTTATATAATTATTATTTATTTAGTGATCAAAATTCAGATTTAAATCTAATTGGTTAGTTCAATTTTTCCAACAATTCTTTTAATATATCATAATTTTTTTATTAAGATTGGCAATGAACTTCTTTAATAAGTATCCAAAAACTGTAAAATTGCAAGGCACCTGCTTTGCATTCAAAGATAATAAAGGATGCGAAAATAAAAACTATAGGATGAAGACTTAATATTTTATGTTTAATATACTCATGTTCTGGATAATTTAAACAACGTACACAAGGAGTTGGCAGACAAGCTTAGTCAAGAGAAGCAAAAAGTGCGATGACTTCAAGAATTTTATGTACATGCATATAATATATATAGATAGGTTATGGTGAGTTGCGAAGTAAAATGTTGTTTTACTTCACGCTATATTTTTATTTTGAAAATTCAAACAACCGATCCGAACCGTTCAACTTTTTCTAAATATTGAAATGTGCTTGGAGACTAAATTTCATTTTTTGAAATTTTTTTACTATTTATTAAGCCACTTTGAAATCGCTGATCCACTGTGAACAGTAAAAAACAGTAAAATTTTCTGGACCACCGGATCAGCGATTTTCAAAGTGGCTTAATAAATAGTAAAAAAATTCCAAAAATGTAAAATTTAGTCTCCAAGCACATTTCAATATAGAGAACATGTTGAGCGGTTCGGATCGGTTGTTTGGATTTTCAAAATGAAAATATGAGCGTGAAGTAAAAATGACCTCTTACTTCACAACTCACCATAGCCCAACTATATATATATATATATATATATATATATATATATATATATATATATAGGACAGTGCTACGGTGCTATGCATATATAAGGGCCCCTCCGTGCTACGGCTTACTTTTTGAGTTTTCAAAATCCTAACGGTCGATCCGAACCGTTCAACATGATCTCCATATGAATATGTACTTGCAAACCAAATTTTACATTTTTTAGAATTTTTTTACTATTTATTAAGCCACTTTGAAAATCGCTGATTCAATGGTCCAGAAAAGTTTACTGTTGTGTACAAATTAGTGTTTTTTCAAAGTGGCTTAATAAATAGTAAAAAAATTCTAAAAAATGTAAAATTTGGTTTGCAAGTACATATTCATATGGAGATCATGTTGAACGGTTCGGATCGACCGTTAGGATTTTGAAAACTCAAAAAGTGAGCCGTAGCACGGAGGGCCCTTATATATGCGTAGCATATTATCAAAATCCTATATATATATATATATATATATATATATATATATATATAAAGATTAATTATGAGAGTTCATTCAGATAGAGGATGATAATACATGCATATAATATACCAAGGTACATTGGAATTAAGTGATTTACCGATACTAGACAAAGCACAATTCCATACATATAGGCTAGCTAGAGACTGTAATAATTGTTCAAGGCAAACATCCCTTGACAGTCTAAATTAAAGCCATCCGAGATTAATTAGACAGTATATTGGGCAAAATAATAGAAGTGCGCAACGAGTATATATATTATATGCATATTATGAGATCTAGGTTAATGGCGTGTAGGGCTGCAAAAAAAATTCGTAGTTCGTAATTCGATTCGAGTTTGATTCAAAAAAGTTCGTAAAAAATTCGATTCAAAATTAAGTTCGTTCGGAATTAATTCAAACCAAACTTAGTTCGAAATTAATTCAAACCAAACTCAAACTGGACCTAGTTCGTTCGAAATAGGTTCACAAACCAAACTTAGTTCGAAATTAACTCAAACGTGAACCGTTAATTTTCTTAATGTTTTATTTAGAATAATATTTGAGTTTGTAATAATTCTAAGACTTTGGTGATTGTTTTATACTTCTTTTGATATTTAAATTGTACTTTGAATACTTTAGATATTTGAAAACTTTGGTGATGTTGCTCCTGTTGGCTATTTGGAAAACTTTGGATTCTGTGATTGTACTGAATTTTGATTGATTGTACTAAATTTTGGTGTTTGATATAAATTTTGGTATTTGTAATGAACTTTGATATAAACTTTGGTGTACTGTGTAATTAGAATTCAGAATGCTTGAGTTTTTATTGAAGTGTTGTAATTTCGAACTATGGCCCAGCCATAAGTCATAACTCGTAAGTCGTAACAAAGTTTGTAAAATTTCGAAATTGAGTTCGTAAAAAATTCGATTCGAAATTGAGTTCGTTTGAAATTAATTCAAACCAAACTTAGTTCGAAATTAATTCAAATCAAACTCAAACTGAGGGTAAGTTCGATTCGGTTCGGTTCGGTTCGTTTGCAGCCCTAAAATTGGTGCGCATGTGGCTTACATTTGAGCCAGCTAGCACCGCACCTCCCCTTCATAACAGTTTAATAAATACAGCTTTGAAACTTTCAGAAAAATAATCAAATAACTAAATGCGACATATTATTAAAATTGGTCCAGAAACTTTTCTTTTTCTTTGACAAAGAATTGTTTCCGAAATTTAATTTGGTAACTTTTTTGAAATCTATACAGTGCTAGTCACTTATAGAGGATTGAAATTGATTTATTAATTAATAATGTGCCAGTTTAAAATTTAATTCATAAAAATTCATAAAATTTAGACAATTATAAAGATTATATAAACACATTATCTTTTTCATGCAAATTCATATTTTAAATGTCGAAATTAGAAGTTATTTTTTTTAATAAACATCGTCTTTTTCATGCCTGTTGACGGTATAACCAATTAAAATTTAATTAAATTTAAAATAAAACATTGTCAAACTCAGCAATAAATTAATTTGAGAATTTCAATTACTGGACAAAATATAGTCACCTTCCAAGAAAGATACCTCAGTAAATATGTAATTTTTAATGCACTTGCGTGATCATATGGAAATGTTGAACTGACACAGCGATTATCCGTTTCAGAAACTTTCAGATACGGCTGTTAGTGAGATCTGTCATTTCCGAGCAACTGTATACCTACTGTAGAGAGCCTAATTTTTCTTTTGGGGTCATTTTGTCTGAGTACTACTCAAAATAGTCTAGATAGGCTGCCTTTCAGCGCGGTGTTTTTCAATTCACGTGCTGTCTCGATGTCAAAAGACATATTATAGTGGTAATAATAAATATAGTTTATGTCAAGTTCAGAAAGAAATTAACACCCAAGTGACTTAGGCCTATGTAACTGCTCATGGCTAGTGGACTTTCAAAACAAAACTACTGATGGCCAGTGGAATGCTTCTAGAGGCCGGCTCAAAATTTCTCTCCATGGACAAAAAAATAGCTAATTGGGTTGAAAGTCATTAGCTAATCGAGTACTACATAAAAAACAAAGTGGAGAGGGAGAACCGGGTGTTGAATTACGGTGCACGCTAGAAGGTACATTTAAAAAATTTACTAGTATGCAAACACACGATCTTACTGTTGACAAGCAATCAATCATACGCAGTTTATTGATTGTGCCACACGCACGATCAAGAAAGGCGTTTGTAGTTCATACATTGTTCTCTTGTGAGGTGACGGGCTTGAGTGCCTCAAGCTGCCGCTTCACAATGCGCTCGCTTCTTCTCATATTTCCAAAACAGGAAATCACAAGAGGTGTACACTAAGGGTTGACCGAATAGTCGATTTGTGTAGATGCTAGTCACACTCGTAAACTCCTATCGAATCTCAATAAATTATCAACTCCAACTTCTTGTTTGGATTGATCAATTTAATTCTCAATCAACACCCTCCATTTCAATCCCAATCTAGACCACCTTTAGATCTAGTCTCATGATCAATCAACACAAGAGATCAAGCAAAAGAGAAGAGATGAAAATACGAATCAACAGAATAAGTATAATCAAACCTCACGAGACCACGCACTACACGAGATCCAAATCAAAAGGATTGGATCAGGTAAGGTATCAAGACTCGATTGGCCTCAATTGGCCCAATCGAATGAGAGAGGAGGGGTGGCCGACACAAGGCAAGCGGCAATAGGGGAGAGGGGCAGATGAAATATAAATAGTAGATCATGAAACAAAACCAGTATAAGATGAAAGACAACAAGTATAACATGAAAGACAAACCCGTACAAGATGGAAATACAATCAGTAGAACATGAAAGACAACAAGTACAATATGAAATACAACCAGTATTAGATGAAAGACAATAAGTAGAACATGACAGACAACAATACAAGATGAAAGACAAATAGAAGAAGATAAAATACAACTAGAAAAAGATGAAATACAACCAGTAGAACATGAAAAACAACTAGCAAAAAATAAAAGACAAACAATACAAGATGAAAGACAACAAGAATAAGATGAAAAATAACTAGTTGAAGATGAAAAACAACTAGAGGAAGTGAAAGACATAGAAGACGATGGAAGACAACTAGAAAAAGATGAAAGACACCTACAAGAAGATTAAAGACAACTAAAAAATGATAAAAATAAATAATAAAAGATGAAAAACAACTAGAAGAAGATGAAAGACAATCAGTACATGAAAGACAATCAGTACAACTTGATAGACAACTAGTAGAACGTGAAACACAACTAGTATTATAAGAAAGACAACCAGTACGAGATGAAAGACAACTAGTATAATATGAAAGAGAACAAGTAGAACATGAAAAACTACCGGTACAAGATAAAAACAACAGTAGAATAAGAAAGACAACTAGAAGAAGATGAAAGACAACTAGTTGAAGATGAAAGAAAACTAGAAGAAAATTAAATAAAACTAGTAGTAGATAAAAGACAACCAGTAGAATATGAAAGAAAACAAGTAGAAAATGAAAAACAATCGGTAGAAGATGAAAACCAGTAGAACATGAAAACAAACCAGTACAAGATAAAAAACAACCAGTTCAAATTTAAAGTCAACTAGAAGAAGATGAAACACAACTAATAGAAGATTAAACACAACTAGAATAAGATTAAATACAATTAGTAATAGCTAAAAGACAACCAATAGAACATGAAAAACTAGAAGAAGATTAAATACAACTATCGGTACAAGATGAAAGACAACCAGTACAAGATAAAAGAGAAACACTAGAACATGAAAAACAACAAGTAGAACATGAATAACAACAAGTAGTACAACATGAAAGATAACTAGAAGAAAAATAAATAGTACTAGTAGTTGATGAAAGACAACAAGTAGAACATGAAAGACAACAGGTGGAACATGAAAGACAACCAATACAAGATGAAAGACAACTAGAAGAAGATGAAAGACAACTTTTAGAACATTAAACACAACTAGTATTATAAGAAAGACAACCAGTACGAGATGAAAGACAACCAGTATAATATGAAAGTGAACAAGTAGAACATGAAAGACTATCGGTACGAGATAAAAGATAACTAGTAGATAAAAAATGACAACTAGAAGTAGATGAAAGACAACTAGTAGAAGTAGAAAGACAACTAGAAGAAGACTAAATAAAACTAGTAGTAGATAAAAAATAACCAGCAATACATGAAAGAGAACAAGTAGAACATGAAAGACTTAAGGTAAAAGATAAAAGACAACTAGTAGAACTTGAAAGAAAAACTGTACAAGATGAATGACAACTAGTAGAACATGAAAGACAACCAGTTCAAATTGAAAGACAACTAGAAGGACCTAAAATACACTTATTAGTAGATGAAAGATAACCTGTAGAACATGAAATAGAACAAGCAGAACTGAAAGACAACACCGTACAACATAAAAGACATACAGTAAAAGATGAAAGACAACTACAACATAAAAGTCAACTAGTAAAATAAGAAAGACAACTAGAATAAGGTGAAAGACAACTAATAGAAGATGAAAGACAACTAGAAGAAGATTAAATACAACTAGTAGTAGGTAAAAGACAACTAGTAGAACATGAAAGACAACTAGTAGAACAATACAAGATAAAAGACAAACAGTAGAACATGAAACACCACCAGTAGAAGATGAAAGACATCTAGAAGAAAATGAAATACAACTAGTAGTTAATGAAAGACAACCAGTAGAACATAAAAGACAACAAGTAGAAAATGAAAAATAACTAGAAGAAAATGAAATACGACTAGTAGTAGATAAACGACAACCAGTAGAACATGAAGGACAACAAGTAGAACATGAAAGACAACCAGTACCATATCAAAAACAACCAGTAGAACATGAAAGACAAATCGTACAAGATGAATGACAACCAATAGAAAATGAAAGACAACCAGTACAAATTGAAAGACAACTAGTACAACATGAAAGATAACTAGTAGAACTTGAAAGACAACCTGTACAAGATAAAAGAGAACAAGTATAACATGAAAGACAACTTGTACAAGATTAAAGACAACCTGTAGCTTCAAAGACAACCAGTATAAGATGAAAAACAATCATTAGAACATAAAAGACAACTAGTAGAACATGAAAAACAACTAGAAAAAGATGAAAGACAACTAGTAAAAGATGAAATAACTATAATAAGATTAAATAAAATTAGTAGTAGATAAAAGACAACAAGTAGAAAATGAAAGATAACAAGTAGAACACGAAAGACTACCAATACAAGATGAAAGACAACCAATACAAGATGAAAGACAACCAGTACAGGATGAAAAACAACTAGTAGAAGATGAATGACAACTAGAAGAAGATGAAATACAATTAATATTAGATGAAAGACAAGTAGAACATGAAAGACAACCAGTAGAACATGAAAGACAACCAGTACAAGATGAAAGACAACCAAGTAGAATATGAAAAAGACAACCCGTACAAGATGAATGAGAACTAGAAGAAGATGAAAAACAACTAGTAGAAGATGAAAGACAACTTGAAGAAGATGAAATACGAATAATAGTAGATAAAAGATAAATAGTTGAATATGAAAGACAACAAGTAGAATATGAAAGACTTACCAGTACAAGATGAATGACAACGAGTAGAACATGAAAGACAACCCGTACAAGATGAATGACAACCAGAAGAACATGAAAGACAACTAGTACAAGATGAAAGACAACTCGAAGAAGATGAAAAAAACTAGTAGAAGATGAAAGACATAAGAAGATGAAATACAACTAATAGTAGATGAAAGATAACCAGTAGAACAAGAAAGACAACCAGTACATAATGAAATACAACTAGTAGATCATTAAAGACACCCAATACAAGATGAAAGACAACCATTAGAACATGAAAGACAACCTGTACAAGAAGAAAGCCATGTAGAAGATGATGAATAACATCTAGTAGTACATGAAAGACAACCAGTAGAACGTGAATGACAACAAGTAGAACATAAAGACAACCTGTACAACATGAATGACAATCCCTATAACATGAAAGACAACTAGTACAAGATGAAAGACATAAAACATGAAAGACAACCAGTACAAGATGAAATACAAGTAGAAGAAGATGAAAAACAACTAGTAGAAGATGAAAGATAACTAGAAGAAGATAAAGACAACCATTAGTAGATGAAAGAGAACCAGTAGATGATGAAATACAAACAAAAGAATATGAAAGAAATTTAGGAAAAGATGAAATACAACTAGTAGTAGACGATAGGAAACTAGTAGAAAATGAAAGACAACCTGTATAAGTTGAACGACAACAAGGAGTACACGAAAGATGATAAGTACAAGATGAATGAGAATTGAAGAAGATGAAAATCAACAAGTAGAAGATGAAAGACAACTAGAAGACAATGAAATACAACTAGCAGTAGATGAATGACAACCGATACAACATGAAAGACAACAATTAGAATATGAGAAACAACCAGTACAATATGAAAGACAACTAATAGAACATTAAAGACAACCAGTACAACATGAAATACAACTAGTACAACATGAAAGAGAACTAGAAGAACATGAAAAACATCTAGTAGAAAATAAAAGACAACTAGAAGAAGATGAAATACAACCAGAGAACATGAATGACAATAAGTAGAGCATGAAAAGCAACTAGAAGAAAATTAAAGTTAACCAGTAGTAGATGAAAGACAAACAGTAGACGATGAATACATAGAAAAGATGATGAAAGATATCTAGTAGAACATGAAAGTCAAACCAATACAAGATGAAAGACAATAAGTAGAACATGAAAGACAATCAGTACAAGATGAATGAGAACCAGAAGAAGTTGAATAAGAACTAGTAGAAGATGAAAGACAACTATAGGAAGATGAAATACGACTAGTAGTAGATAAAAGACAACCAGTAGAACCTGAAAGACAACCAGTACAAGATGAAAGACAACAAGTAGAACATGAAAGGCAAACCGTACAAGATTAATGACAGCCAAAAGAACATGAAAGACAACAAGTACAAGATGAGAGACATCTCGAAGAAGATGAAAAAATACTATTGACAACTACAAGAAGGTGAATACAACTAATAGTAGATGAAAGACAACCAGTAGAGCATGAAAGACATAGAACATGAAAGACAATCAGTAGAACTTGAAAGACAACCAGTATAAGATGGAAAACTAGTACTAGATGAAAGACAACTAGTAGAACATGAATGACAACCAATACAAGAGGAAAGACAACCATTAGAACATGAAAGACTAGCAGTACAAGATGTAAGAGAAGTAGAAGAAGATGAAAAACAACTAGTAGAAGAAGAAAGACAACTAGTAGAACATGAAAGACAACAAGTAGAACTTGAATGACAACAAGTATAACATGAAAGACAACCAGTACATCATGAAAGACAACCCGTAGAACATGAAAGACAACCAATATAAGATGAAAGACAACAAGTACAAGATGAAATACAACTAGAAGAAGACAAAAAAATAATTAGTAGAAGATGAAAGATAATGAGAAGAAGATGAAAGACGACCAGTAGTTGATGAAATACAAAGAAAAGAGGATGAACCAGTAGAACATGAAAACAAGTAGAATATGAAAAACAACCAATACAAGATGAAAGACAACTAATAGAACATAAAATACTACCAATACAAGATGAAAGACAACTAGAAGAACACGAAAAACAACTAGTAGAAAATAAAAGACGGATAGAAGAAGATGAAATACAACTTGTAGTACATGAAAGTCAACCAATAGAACATGAATGACAACAAGTAGAACATGAAAGACAACCAATACGAGATGAAAAAACAACTAGAAGAACATGAAGACAACCAGTACAAGATGAGAGACAACCAGTAGAAAATGAAAGACAATATGTACAAGATGAAAGACAACTAAAAGAAGATGAAAGACAACCAATTGAACATGAAAAACAACTAGTATTATAAGAAAGACAACCAGTACGAGATGAAAGACAACCTGTACAAGATGAAAGACAACCAGTACAACATAAAATACAATGAGTACAAGATGAAAGACTACAAGTAGAAGATGAAAGACAATTAGAAGAAGATGAAATACAACTAGATGTAGATGAATGACAACCATTAGAACATTAAAGACAACAAGTTAAACATGAAAAATAACCAGTACAACTTTACTCCGTACGGACATCCCGAACGGGCTTGTCGAGAGGGCTTAAAATTCGATTGTGACTCCGTACAGACATCCTGAATAGGCTTATAGAGTGGGCTTGTAAGTCGTTACGGCTCCGTACGATAGTCCCGAATGGACTGTTGGATTCTGCAATAATCTACTTAGTCTGTTTGACTAGATTTGCAAAACATATATTTGTTGAATTTTACAGTTTCTTGTCTTGAGATATTATGAAGGTTCATGATGATATAAAGTTTTAGTAAACAACAAGGATGCATCATCAAATGCTACACATATCAAGGATGTGCATGAACCAAGGAATGGACTGAGAAGACTAAACTCAAGATTAGTGTGTTAATTAGAAATCTGTGAAATTGGTAAAATATGCTTGAGATTGAGGCAATTGATCTAAAGCGTTACAACGGAACAATTCATATTCTGAAATGCACAAAAGTAACTGATTTATTTTGTTACAACGGCTAATCAGGCGTTGTAACGAAACAATTCATTTCGGACCCCAAAAATCTCCAGAGAGTTTTGTTGTGGCAACTGTTGCAACACTTAATGAGCGTTAGGGTTTCCAGCGCAGCAAAACCTACTAACTGGGACCAACCGTTACAATGGTGAATCAATCGTTATAACGGTTGATGCCATTTACCTTATTTTATTTCTCTCTATATAAATAGAAGCAAAATCTAGTTTGATGATTGAATCTAGCCCCCTCAAATTGCAATACTATGTTTTCTAAACAGATATAGAATTCTCCATCGTTGCTTGTGCATCAAACTTCAATATCTTTACAACAATCTCAAGCATACTCCACCATACTCAATCTTGTGTAAGAATTAGAGTGATTTGTGTGAGATCTCTTGTTTGTTCAAACACTAGAGCCTTTAGTGCTCAAAAGCCAATTTCGTGCTCAGGCTGTGTGACTTTCCAAGGTTTTGTAAGGGCTCACCGGTTCCACCTTGTACTCCTTTCTCATTGGATAAAGAAAGGCCAAGAAGGTCGCGAAGCTCTGGAGACACTTACGTAAATATATCTCGTGCCAAGTGTCTCTTTACTTTTCTATTTACTTTACATACACTTACTTAGTTTAGGTGTTCTTGTTTCCGCCAAGAACAACTTACGTACACATTAGATATATATTTGTAGTGAATATCAAACCATATAGGGTTAAAATTTTAAAAGGCCCCATATTCACCCCCTCTAGGTGCCGTTAGGGAAAGCAAGTAGTATCAGAGCAGTGTTACTTAAATTAAGACACACTTAATTGAGTTATATCGATCCAAAATGGCACCAACTATATATGTTAGAGAACCCCCAATATTGAGCAATAAAACCAAGATATTTAGTTATTGGAAAATATTGATGATCAATTACCTAAAACATAATTGAGGTTTGGAGTATTATTGAAAAAGGTTACACTCCGGTGTATAATAAAACTACCAATGAATTGACCACCGCCTCAAAATTAGAAAAGAGGGATAATGACTATACAGTTAATGCAGTATTAAGCGTGGTTAGTGAGTCGGTAGTCTTGATATTTGAAAACCTTGTAAGTGCCAAAATATGTGGAATGCTCTCATAAATAAATTTGAAGGTAACGCCCAAATCAAAAAGTCCAAACTCACCGGATTAGAAATCAAACTTGAAACTTTTAAATTAGAAAATGGTGAATCAATTGAGGAAATGTATTATAGACTTTTACAAATTCAAAATGATTTTATCGAGCTAGGAGATTCGCTTTCTAACAATAAAATTATAGGAAAGGTTTTGCGCATGATGTTTAGGGAACCAAGGTGGGAAGGGAACCTAGGCGGAAAGGATTTGTGAGCACCTTAGAAGTTCTTTCGGGAACACAAACCTTCACACCAGACGAGATATTTGCCCAATTTCAAAATTTCGAAGAAAAGCTTTGACAAGCCCATGAACTTAAACCCAAAACTAAAGTCACTTCTCAGCACAAAACCAAAAATATTCTAACCAAAGATCATATAACTCCTTAAACTCCCGTCTCTCAAATGACCTCTTCGTAAAGAAAGTAGACCATGAATCCTCTAAAAATGTCCTACTTCAAGAAATGCTAGAGTTCGAGCGAAAACACAACAAGGAGCGTGAAAAAGATAGTAAGAGGGTAGTATGCTTCACATGTAATAAAGAAGACACACTATCCAAACATGTTTCAAACTCTTTCCTAAGGACAAGGAGGAGGGGGGGGGGGGGGGGCAATATGACCGTCTATCTAGACCAAGAAATAATGGATACAAAGGTAAGAAAAATGTAAAATCAATGCAGGATTTGCTGAGTGCAAGTTTCGATGAAAGTGGTGATGGAAGATCCGACCCGGAGTCGGACAATGAGCAAGAGATCAACCTAGCCTTGATGGTTAATGTCGATGATGACTCGGAGATATGGATGCGACTATTGTCAGCAAGAACATCACTGACAAATTGCCATTGAATTCCTTAGAGAGGTGGCGAAATCAAAAACCAAAAGGAAGGATTCAAGTGAGGGATCATCTTGCAGCACCTATAAGGTACAATTAAATTTTAATCTAAATGGGTATGAATCCGAAAATAAATCAACTAGCAGCTCTTTAGGAACCAAAGAGACTCAAACCGATTTATCCGACATATATATTCACAAATGAGCCAAGCATTTCTTTTAAAGAAAGTCAAATTCGTAAAAATGAAACTAGGTTGAGGAATCTCCTTGATGAATCCAATGAGGTCTTACTTAGGAAATAATGAATTATACAAATTTGAGGTCTAAGATTGTTGAACTTGAGTCCAAGCTAAATGAATTTGAGTCAATGACACTTGAGTCACACAATTGTAAATTACACTTAGACGAATTAGAATTCGTTATAAGGGTAATAGTATACACAATAATTCAAAAAGCACATTTAGTTCACAAGGATCAAACAAAATTTATTCTAAAGGACCGGAGGAATGGTTTCATGATTTAAAAGATAAAAATATTTCACAAAATAGAATTCAAACTAATAGTTCAACTAGAAGTGTTTCCCAACATCACAATAAATTTGAATTCAACCAAAATAAAATAGTAAATTTGCGTCCAAATGAGCCTTGGAAACAAATTCAAGAGTTGAAAGGTCACTTCCAAAATCATTTCAAGCAAGGTTCAAATTTGAACACACATTCTCAATATCTCGAAAACCCTCACTAACCTTTTGTAATTATTGTTTTAAGTTTGGACATACTTCATTGAAGTGTAGATTTAGGAAGGAAACAACATGTCGAATGTTGTTTGGGTTCCTATATCTCCTCAAATTAGCCAAATTCAAAAATATTAAGGGGAAGATAAGATAAAGGTATATATTAGTTATTATCTATTTTTTATAACTATTATATACTCTTATAAGTGTGTTTGATCATTACTCACAAAGAAATTACTTGGATCATTGACAATAAATCTTTACATCACATGATAATTTCTTTAAAGTTCACAAAATTTCAAAAGAAACAGTGATCATAGGTTTAGGTTGGGCATGCTTGAATTTCAATGCTGAATTATATCCCAAAATGCGTTCATATATGTTAGTTAGGAAGCATACCAACCATTTAGAACAAACTTATATTCAAATTAACTTTAGAAAGAACAAAATATCATTAACCGTTGTAACAATCTTCTATTGTAACGGAATAAATCAAACCTTTCATCTGAAAAACTCAGTTCCTTCCAGAGACAAAATGTTGCATGAACCGTTATAACTGCTAAACTCGTTGCACATTTTCTACAAACATTAAATGCTACGAATTCAAAATTTCTGACCAACCGTTGCAACGGTTGAATCACCTTACAACGGTTCTGCAAGAATTGGTAATATTTAACCATTAAGAATACTACAATTGTAATTGACATATGTGAAGCAATTTGAAATTAAAATTGGTATGGATCTAAATTGATGTGATTTAAAGTTAATTAACAAATATATTGTTAAATGACCATTAAAATTATAATTGCTAATTTTATAAGATTAAAATTGACAAGGATTCAAAATTAAATTGATTGAATATAATTGATAAATTCACCTCAAATTTAGTGTTTGTTCAAAATTAAGAAATGACAATATTAATTGTTAAAATCATTTAAGAATCACCATAATAGATATATAATGATATAAATTGTTGTTGTTAATAATTGGCAATATTGAGATTTGGTAATATTAATTGCAAAATCTATTTTACATGACTAAATTGCCATAAGAAAAGATATGACACTATAGATTATTGTTGTTGTTCATGATAAATTGCTTTGTTTGATAAATATGCATATTTGAGATATGATGCTTTAATTGCTATATTATTCATGTTAATTAGTTTTGATTGGATAAAATTGCAAAATTATGACTTGATTCTTTATCTTATGTGCCTTAAATTCAATTTATTATCAAATTAATGGGGAGTGTGAACTGAGGGGAAAATTAAAAATTTGAATTTTTGGGAATATCCAATTATGCACTCACTTGTGATATATGTGCAAATCGTCAAAAGGGAGATTGTTGGACTATGCAATAATCTACTTAGTCTATTTGACTAGATTTGCAAAACATATATTTGTTGAATTTTACAGTTTCTTGTCTTGAGATATTATGCAGGTTCATGATGATATAAAGTTTCAATAAACATCAATGATGCATCATCAAATGTTATACATATCAAGGATGTGCTATAATGAACCAAGGAATGAACTGAGAAGACTAAACTCAAGATTAGTGTGTTAATTATAAATCTGTGAAATTGGTAAAATATGCTTGAGATTGAGGTAATTGACCTAAACCATTACAACGGTTAATCAAGCGTTACAACAGAACAATTCATATTTCAAAATACACAGAAGTAACCGATTTATTTCGTTACAATGGCTAATCAGGCGTTGCAAGAAAACAAATCATTTAAGACCCCAAAAATCTCCAGAGAGGTCCGTTGTGACAACCGTTGCAATGTTTAATGAGCGTTAGGGTTTCCAGTACAGCAAAACCTACTAACTTGGACCAACCGTTACAACGGTTAATCAACCGTTATAACGGTTGATGCCAATTACCTTATTTTGTTTCTCTCTCTATAAATAGAAGCAAAATCTAGGTTTGATGATTGAATCTAGCCGCCTCAAATTGCAATACTACGTTTTCTAAATAGATATAGAATTCTCCATTGTTGCTTGTGCATCAAATTTCAATATCTTTACAACAATCTCAAGCATACTCTACCATACTCAATCTTGTGTAAGAATTAGAGTGATTTGTGTGAGATATCTTGTTTGTTCAAATCCTAGAGCCTTTAGTGCTCAAGAGCCAATTCCGTGCTCGGGCCATGTGACTTTCCAAGATTTGTAAGGGCTTACTGGTTCCAACTTGTACTCCTTTCTGATTGGGTAAAGAAAGACACGTTATCAAAAAGGTCGCGAAGCTCCGGAGACGTAGGCGTTAGTGTCGAACTTCATAAATATATCTCGTGTCGATTGTCCCTTTACTCTTCTATTTAATTTACATACACTTGCTTAGTTTAAGTGTTCTTGTTTCCGTTAAAAACAACGTTTTATGGGACTTATAGTACATGATGCTATCACCATGGATAGTTAAACATTCATTTAAAAAATCAGACGATAAAATGAAAATATAAAAAAAAAATCCAATTTTGAATTCGTTAGCAATCCCTTTTTTTTTTTTGCAATAAGATGCAATTTGTCTACCAATTGAGCTCCACCACGTAATATAAGCTCTAGATACTTATATTACTCGTTTTATTTTGGAGATTGATCAATATACTCGAAAAAGAAGAGGCAATGCATAGATGAATAATAATGATCGTGCGTATTAGAACAAAAGAAGGGGAAGGGAAAAAAGGAAAACATATTTTTTATCGGGCTTGATCAGAGAAGTTTACTTGTTTCAGAATAAAAAAAAAATTAAGAAAAAACTGAGAGGAACAGAGAGTGAACTGTGTATAGAAATTTGGTGATTTTATTCACTACCAATTTAGAATGTAGCGAAGAAGAACTCGTTTCCTTCATCTTCTATTACACACCCTTTTTAAGAAGCACATCCTTAGTATATATAAGTCAATTGTAAATTATTTTTCATATAAGATGTTTCTGTTTGATACGAACAAGATTATATTTTTATCTCGGTTGATGTACTACGAACTGAAATAAAATGGAGGGAAATAGTAAAATTTTGTAAATTAATATTATTAAATTTGCTGGAAAATGAAATAAAATAGACAAAAATAAAAATATTTTCACATTATTATTTTTTCAATTTTTTGCGGCAAAACACAAAAATAATAGGAATCCTAAAAGAAATATTTTTAATACTTAGTAATTGGATTCTTTATTTTTCTCACATATTAAACAGGCTTAGACATAAACTATTTTATTATCTTTTTTCAGTTTACATCAGCTATGATAGACTCCAATAACACTAAGATGTTATTGGATCATTGTAAAATTGATCTCAAAATTTCATTCGCATAAAACTACTGCATAGGATCGCCGTTAGCAACTCAACAAAACCCACTGTCATCAAATTTTATGGTATTTTATGAAGAATGCTAGTAGTAATAATTTTTGAAAAAATATAAATTTTAAAGGAAAATAATGAAAAATTTCAATTTATAGGAGTGGCTTTGTCCCCTTTCAGTTGAGCTTAGCTGAAGCTCCCATTTTTTAAAACGTTAAGACATTCAAAATATATAAACGGAGGCTGCAGGTTATATTTTGGTAAAGATATTGACAGAGCTGTTTTGACTTCATGCAGCACATAAGTTATATCTGTTTTTATTTAATTAATTACTGTATTGTATGAACCAAAAAAAACAACGTTGTTAATATATTTTGCCCTATATTTAAAAAACTTTTCACCCAAAACTAAATTTAAATGGACGCCGAGTTTGCATATTGCTTCCTTTTATAAATATCATAGACGGTTGCGGAAAACGTAGCCCAATTTGATTGTACTTAATTTTAAGAATTAACAGGGGTGGAACTAGAATTTGACTATAGAGTAACTAAACATCATATTAAGAAAATATTAATTGAAAACAAAATTTATAAAACACAGGATAATAAAATCTTTCACTATTTGATTTCATAATAATATACAATAGAAATGAAAAAGCAAAACGTTTGACATCTTTCCAAAAGTGAAAGGTTTTCCTTTCTTTAATCCAAAAGCAGAAAGTTTGACATCTTTCACTATTTGTTTTATGTTAATTTTGCGTAACTCATATTGTTTTCTGAAGATAGATTAATTTGCTGCTCTTTTTTGAATGACCTAGAGATGTTGCTCCGCTGAAATTTTAATATTTTTCTTCCTTCATTGAACACTTCCTTTATTTATTTATTTTCTTCTATACGTTTGATATCTTTCTAAAAGTATAAAGTTTTTCTTTTTTTAATGTAAATGGTGCGGAAACCGAGGAGTTAATGTGGAAATGAAATATGAACTGAAAAAAGCTGTCAAAAGTTTGCTTTTCAATTTTTAATCTTATAAATTTGTAATATTGCATAGGGGAAGCTATTGTGTATGAAAAGTAAAATTTATTGAACTTCTATATACTTAGTAAGATAATTTTGAAATAATAGGAGTGACTTAGCACCCTCCAACTTTCACTATGTTCCGCCCGTGCGAATTAGGACAGTTAGAAGGGTTTGTTGAACTTAAGTTTATGTTTGAGAAGCATGCTGATCATAATCCAAACTTTTCTTTCCATTTTTATTCGTGAAAACATGATATAAATATATTTAAGACCAGGAAACCCTCTGTTCACTCAATTTCATATTTTATGAAATCAAATTGACAATCAATTGCCTGTTGTTTTCAACAACCACTTCAATTGCTGATCTAGCATCATTGATTACTTAAAAGGTCTACATTGGACTGTGCTTGAAAATGACATGCCTTTATGTTTATGGAGGCAAATATTCAATCTTCTGTATGAATAAATATGAAACAGCGAAGACACAAACTCAAGTAATTAATTAATTGCTTAGTATGATGACGTGGAGTTAATTTCAACAGATATTAATCATTTCACTGGGTTGCTCCAATGTCATATTCATCTATGACAATTGCCATGATTATATAGTCTTTTTCTTTGAGGTGATTCACAAGTGGCCCTTTATTAGCCAGACAATTTTGTGTTCTTCGAGAAGAGATGATTGGTATGGTGTGAATTGTGATACAGCCACATCAGTCATGTAATTAATGCACTACCTTTCATACTGGGGTCGAAACCGTCTGGTTAAACGGAACCTCTCATTACAAAAAGCTCACCTGACTATTGTCCACACAATACCAACACATGGACATGGTGACAAATTTCCTTTCTGAGAAAAAGATGAATCGGTAGTTCACCTCTTTCGGTGTTACGTTGACTGAGACAACAAACTAAATATCAATTGTAACACAATAATTTTTAGGGTTAATACTAAGTCATGGAGTCTGAGCTGAATAAATTATATTGCAACTATATATCAGCGTATAGCATATTTGTAAAGGGTTGATATGTACCGAACTAAGAGCATCTACATTTCTGGTACTATTAGAATTTTTAAATTGATGTGGCAATTTTTTAATTCAGTTTTAAGAATGTATGAGAATTTCTTATTTAGAAACTATGCAGTAAAGTTTCTTATTAAGAAACTGTTTATAAACTCCATACTAGGGGTGTCAATGGTACCTTTTTAGCCGTTTACCCGACCCGTATCGTATTCGATAAGGCGGGTATGGGTAAGGTTTTTTTTTCGTTAACTTATCGGGTATGGGTATGGGTAAGAATTTTTTTTCGTTAACCAAACGGGTATGGGTATCGGTAATGACTGTTTCGTACCCGTTACCCTATAGGGTAATTATAAAATCTAAAATTATACATAGTAGTGATGTGTTTTTGTTATTTAGTAGTGTATGTCTTTTGTTATAAGAAATATGTCAAACATATTATTTTTATTTACATGTTTTGTTATTTAGTTAAATAATTGAATTTGTTCGAATAGATATTCGTGTTTCTAAATTTTCTTGATTTATAAAAAATAATTTAGTTGGAATTGATTGCATATTTATTTTTACTTTTATTAGTAATGCAATTACATATATGTGAAATGAATGAATTTTTTATGTTCTATTTGTAAAATATAATAAATTAATTATTATATTAGTATTATCCATTATTCACCCACTACCGTTTCGTTACCCGATAATATTAACGGGTAAGGGTAGGGTAGGGTACGGTTAATTTTTAATGGGTAAGGGTAGGGTATGGGTAAGGTCAATTTTAATGGGTATGGGTATGAAAATACTTCCACCCGACCCGTACCGTACCCATTGACACCCCTACTCCATACTGATCAAATGATTGCTAAATCATTTTTTCTTTTTAATTTATTGTTGACGTGGCTTAATATAAACTCTAAAATTAATTTTAAGGATGTGAGAGTTAGAAACTTTAGAGAACTTAATTTTTAAAAAGTGATTAACAGTTATTTAGAAATTCATTTGAGTTCTTGGTACGTAGATGCTCCGAGTTATCCAATCCAACAGATACCATATAAATGCCAAATTAAAAATATGATAGATAATGGATGAAAAAAAAATATTGTTATGGACATGCTAGAACTATTATTATTAATTTCTCAATTCCAACAAAATGCAGAGATCTCGATCCAACGCTTTCGTTGAATTGGTATCCTATGACTATGAGCGCCCGCAATAGCTGAGCCTTTCTTTTATGAGGAAGTTTCATGATTTAATAAGGAGATAAATAGAACAGTATTATTTCTAATTCCATTAAAACCGCACAGATTTCCATCCAAAGAATTTTGTTTAACAGGAATCTATGGGCGCCCGCAAGGCCGCAATGTCTGGCTTTCTATTGCACATGCTCTTCTAGAATAAAAGGAATTATGAAGAAATGGTATCGGCTTTACCAGTTTACCTGCGCCAAGTCAACTGATAGCATACGACACTTTTTTTTTTGGTGAGATAAAGCATACGACAGTTGATAAATATATGGTATCCTTTTTAACAAAAAGATAGATCACTTTCATGATATTGATGCGTCATATTTCCTTCTTTAGTAATTGAAGATATCTTTTATATGTCTAAAGCAATAAGAAATTTTAAAATAATATAATATTTTTGTATTTTTCTACAAAAAATTCTCACGCAATATATCATATTATTCTCTATTGTATATGTCTTTAGTGTATTATATACGAGGAGGGTTCAAATGCATCATGATTTTGTGCTCTAATTATTAGTTTTGTGTTTTAAAAGTTATCTTATGTTTATTACTTTTATTTGTTATGTTTATAAATTGGATGTTATATGCATTTTGTTCCATGATTTTTATGTTTATCTTTAAAAGTATTGAAGAAGATACTCTTGGCCTTGAACTATAGAACTCTATATGATGACAAACATAAATATCTAAAATGTTTACAAACTTGATTATTAGCATGGAACACTAATATACTATGATAAGTTTGCTATGTTAATTTAAATATATACATTGTAGTTCTATAATGTTGATAAAGGGTTATCGTTTAATAACATTAGTATATGAAATATTTCATATATTGAACATACCTAACGAATGAAAATATTATATAGATTATGTTAGTGTCATCAGAATTCTTAGATATGAGATGTATTTCTTTTTCACATGAGAAATACATAATATAGTTAATATTAAAAGCTACTTGTTACTAGTGGTGATAAAAATATTAGTTTCTTGTATATTACTTATGTAGGAGAAAGTCATATGTCAATTATGAACTATCAAATCTAATATTTAACAGTAATATTTCTTTTTAAATGTACAACTCATGATATGTTTTAAATTAAAATAGACAATTATTATCTTAAAATACATGAAAAATCTCCGGAATCTTTCGAGGAAAGCGAGGGTGGATGTGATTTAGTGAATAACAAATGTTAGTGACTAGTTTTGTCAAAGGTACGATGCGAGTACATTACAGTATGCGTGCCTTTCACACGAAGTGACTCGTGTGCTATACATAACATGTTCTTTCGTAGGATCTATCTATCCTTGGCCGAATAAGGCACGACACGACAAGGACAGAACTAGAAAATCTTGGGAGGAGGAGGGGTCCAAATAGTCGATCTGAACCATTTAACGTGATTTCCTATAAAATATATTTGGAGATAAAATTTTACATTTTTTATAATTTTTTTAATATTTTTAGATAGATAGAAAATCACAATTTTTGAAAATAGTGCAAATTTTAAAAAAATATAGAATTACTCCGTAAGTACATTTTAAATGGAATTCATGTTGAACGTTTTATATTGACTGTTTTAATTTTGAAAAAAAAATATGATTCATAGTAATGACAATCCATAGTCTCACTAATAAAAATTATAAATAAAAAAGGATAAAACTGCTAATTTTTAATTCATAGGATGCATGACTTAGTCATCCCTAATCAAGTTTTAGATATGTCCAAGAAGAAAAAAAGGGAGTTGTTATCTGTCTACTATAGTTACCTCTATACGTTCCTTTTGTTATTTTTGACATGTCACATCGCGTGATTGATATCAAAACTTTTTCTTATAAACCACACGTAAAATTTACTTTGTTTACATCAACATGACTAAATTATGATTTCTTAGTCGTCAACATATGTATTTCCTTCTCTAAAGCTGTGATTTATATTGCAGTTATCTAACCGTTTTCAAGTTAATGAACGTATGTGCTCTCATATATATATCAAGCATGTTGTATCGTCTTTAATATTAGATAAACAACACGTACAGTACTTTCCTTCTCAAGTTGTTATGATTTTTTTCTCACCACAAGTTTGTTTGCGTAATTAATTAGAACAATCCAAATCCTTTATTTTTTTTTATGGTTGGCGAGAAGGCCAACAAATATATTGATTAAAGAAAAAGTTATATACAAAGATCAAAAAATAAGAAAGTAAAAAAAAATATTTTACAACTCCTAAGATTTATTCCATTGTCATAAGGAGCTCATCCACTGACATATCTCAAGTGCTGTATCATTGATCAAGTGGTGTACCACTCTGCGCTTGTCAGAAAAGACCCTCCTGTTCCGCTCTCATCATAAGGCCCAAACCCCTGCCGCCCAGATTACACTCCATCATGCCCTTGCACCTGGTGGTCACCTCTGTATCCCCCTAAGCCATGTATTTATTATGTTACGTTCCCTTCTTCGGAGTGTCACATTATGATGAGCCAGTAGTCCTGTCCAGAAATTACGTGCGTAGGTGCAGTCCCACATGATGTGGTCACGAGTTTCTGTCAAGGTGGTCATGCACAATTTACCACCCAATTGTACTGCACACCCACGTGCTATCAGTACTTCCTGTGTCAAGATTTTGTTATCTAACATCAACCAAACAAAAATTTTTACTTTCATTGGTATCTTCATTTTCCAAAGCTTTCCCTGCGTGGTTGATATCACACCCGTGTGATGCATCGCCTTGTATGCCGAGGCGTAGGTGAAACCGCCATGTGCAGTCCATCTCCAAATCCGGACATCGTTCTGCACCCGGACCGAAGCCACATAGAAGTGTCGAATTTTGACCAGGTCTTTAATAAAGAAGGAAGCAGTCGGACCTAGTGAGGCACATTGGTCGGCGGTGGTGACCCCGTGTATTGTGCGTAGTGTGGTTGACCATAGTGAGTTTCGATTATTATCCAGGTTTCAGAGCCATTTTGCCAATAAAGCGTCATTTTGTTGCCTGAGATCAATAATCCCCAATCCTCCATTTATTTTGAGGCTACACACTCTCTCCCAATTAACCAGACAGTTGATACCTTTGCATATATCGTTGCCTTTCCATAAGAAGTTCCTTCGCAATTTGTCGATATGTCTGATTATTCCTACTGGGACCTTGAACGCCTGCATGAAGTGTAGCGGCATAGCTGACAATACTGCCTTGACCAGTGTCACTCTACCTCCATAAGATAGAAAATTGGAAGTCCACCCTTCAATTCTGCCTTGCACTGCCGATAGCATCGGCTGGAAATCCACTTTTCGTGGCTTCCTGATTGACAACAGTAATCCCAGGTATTTGATTGGCAGCGATGCTGAGGGTGATGATAGGATGAATTGTATTGTTCGAATCAATTCCTGAGGAATCGAAATGGGGACAAATGAGCTCTTGTGTCTGTTAATCTTTAGCCCCATTAGCTCAGCGTATACATTAAGAATATGGCTAATGACTTTCAGTGTAATGGGATGTGCTTCAAATATAATCAATGTATCATCCGCATACTGAATAGTTTTTGGGGGTAAGAAAACATGCTGCGGCAGGATGACGGACACATTTTGGATAAACCTGTTAAGAGAATCAGCCACGAGTATGAAAATCATTGGTGATAACGGGTCCCCCTGGCGTAGCCCCCCTTTTATGGGAAAAGAATCTGGTGTATGACCCATCGACTCTGATTGCAGATTTGGAGGTACGGAGGATATTCAAAACTGCCGAGATCCATCTCGGTGGGAATCCTCGTTCGATCAGTAGGTTCATGAGAAAACACCAGTCAATAGTATCAAAAGCCTTCTCGAAGTTAACCTTGTATAAAATTACTGGTAGTTTCCTCTGTGAACAGAAGTTTAGAAATTCCCTTGCTGCCAGGAAGGACTCCATTAGTGATCTCCCTTGCACGAAGGCCGTCTGGTTCGGTGTAATCAACATCGGGAGAAGTGGCCGCAATCTATTTGCCATGATCTTGGTAATAAGTTTGGCAATTGTGTTGATGACGCTGATTGGCCTGTAATCCGATACGTGCTCCGGGTTGAGTAATCCAAATCCTTTATGCATGAAACCAGTGTTGTAAAAAACGGTCTAGTCGGCCGATTAATCGGAAACGGTGGCCTAACCGTCACGAACATTCTTAACGGAGGCATGTTAGCGGATGAAAACGATTAATCGGCTGTTTTTTCCCATTAATCGGCCGTCTTTTCCCGTTTATTCCCGGTTATTTCCGTTTATTCCCGTTTTATTCCCGTTTATTCCAATTAATATTTATTTTCACATTTTTTTTTCTGTGATAGTGTGTGATAATAAGGTTTATAAATCTTATATTCTAGTTTTATTTATGCTTGGATATACATTCAATATTTTTTATATATATTTTTTCTTCTTACTTACTTTGAAATTGATTAATTCTTCTATTATTTATATACCATATATTTTTCTTACTTACTGATGTAATTTTTTCGATTAGTACGATGTGTTCATTTATGTAATTAAGTTGTTATTATAAACTAATTTTAATGATTTTATGTTGGAATGTTTAATTTCTTTCAAATAATATGTTATTAGTATTTGAAAATGTTTAATTCTCAATTTTATTTTTTCATTAAATAAATGTGTTACTTAACATGTAAAATGCTTATGTGTTAAGAATAAATAAGCGTAGTGTCATGTTATAATAATAAAACTAAGTTAAATTAAGTTTATTTGATAAGTTTAATGAGTTAAATAAATTATTTGATAAGTTAAATTAAGTTTATTTGATAAGTTTAATAAATTATGATATATATACATAAATTTAATAAAAACGTTAAATTGTCCGCATAATTCCGATTAGTCGGCCGCATACCGATTAATCACTTATCGGTATCCTATCCGTCCGACGACCGAATACCGTTATTTACAACACTGCATGAAACTAACAATATTCCAAGCTAATTCCATATATGAGAAGTGCCGCATCGAATTTCCTTAATGAAATTGTACTAGTGTTCATCGTCTAATTAATTCTTCAATATTTTCCTTCGAAATGAACGAAATGCTCTTTAATGGAGATAGACCGAATTTGGAGTATTTTCATCGGAAAGTACGTAGAGTATAATGATAGCATATAATATGAGGTGCATTTGTAAAAGATCTTGTGGAAAATCATGCCCCTCAAATGTGAAGGTCTTTGTTTTGAATAGTTTGCTCAACCGTTTATTCACAAAGGAAAAATATTGTAATGAAATTATGAATTTTCTTTAGAAATGTAAATTGCTTGCTTTTTTACAATATATCTTGCATCTAGAGTGTCCCCACCTTATTTTGAAATTGCACTTTTGCAAAGGCCTTTTGATCGATCTTCCACTGAATTTTAATAGGAACCTTCCCTTTTCTGACTATTTGATTGATGAATCGTTGATGTTTGTGAGTACAATATGATATATAAAATAAGGACTAGATAAAAGAAAAATAAGACTCAACTTGGGCTGCTAGATGTTCAACCTCATTGAGAGATCAGAGCAAATAAATTTTCTCAAAACAATATGAAAGACATGTCTTCATCAGTCGATAGCTAGGGATGTAATATGTGACGTGACGTGTTGTTACTAGTTACATCATAACTTGGGTTACGTGTCGTGCCATGATCAAATTTGAATGACAGTCACAGTACGTGAGTCACGTCCATGATTGGTCATGTTTGGTCATATTTTACAATTTTTTTATAATTTAAGTTAGTTTATTCAAGATTCACCATTCGATCAAGATCTAACAATCCTAATTATGTGTAACTCGCATTACTATGTGACGTGTCATGCCCAGATCTTCTGTTATGACGTGTCATTCCATGCCAAGTTTTCTAAAAGTGGTCATGTATGGCACAGGATACGCGAGTCACGACACGTGACCGGCACACATGCCGTGACGTATTCGATCACGACGTGACTTTTTTTACATCCCTAGCTAATTGCAATTAGATGAGGTAATTTTAAATATTATTCTGTAAGAATATTGTTTATTTGATAAAATGATATTGTAAATTTCTAAATTTATTTTTTGCAATTCAATTTGTTATATTATTTGTTTAACATTATTTTTTTAATAAAATAATTGGTTGAACCAATTGACTTTAAAAAAGGGAAGATAGTATAGTTTAATTTAAATTTATTTAAAGATGTGTGTAGAAAATTGATACTTCATCAAGCCGCATTAAATAGTTAAAATTTGACTGTGAATAAGTATATTTTTTCCTTGGCGTGAGGTGCATGTGACAATTCTCTTTAGCATGAAATTTCCATATACCTGATTATCATGAAAATTTAGATAAACATTACGATTCTAGAAGAATGAGTACAAATCTAAGGCTTAAAAAAATGGGAAACAATATAAGATAACTTTAGGAATCGGTAAGTAATCAAAATCTTAGTATATTTTTTTAGTTGTTGGATTCAATAGAAAAATAAAAAATGTTGGTACAAGTTGAAGTAGTGTTTATTTCAGACAAAATGGTCTACATCAAATTAAAATATACTTGTCTCTATTTACCAATGAAGTATTTAATTAAACCTCACAATTGGAAATAGATGGTTTTATTTATCTAAAACTGTGTACTGCTGGAGCTAGCTGAACCCACGCAGTTCGTGGGATCACCTACTTTTAGGCCGAAAACAAACTACTTGAATATTTGTTTTTTCTGGCGGCATTAGGCACCTGCCACAGAAGATTGGGGAACAAAAACGGTCAAAATTTGTTGACCACCAAATAGTTTGAGGCCATTGTTAATTAAGGGTGTGTTTGCCATTGGTTAGCAGCTCTGGCGAATTCTTCTCGTTTTTCGCGACTGGCATGTTCATTCCATGTGCAATTTGCTAATCGATCTCGTTGTATATCTGTTACGACTCTCTTCAAGTAAACACAATTAATGTTAGAATAATATACAAGTTCATTTTCCCAGAACTATAAGCAAGACACTGCAACGTTGGCCTGTACATGAGGATACAAGTAATGATATAATAAATATATATTTTCCGGTATATACTAATTAACATTATTAGTAGCTATTTATTGAAGACATGTACTGCATCATGTCACAACTAGTATTGCAACCAAAACTTGGCTTATACAAGCATGCACCAACCAAATATATACCAGCCACGAAAAGAGGAAGAGCTCCCAGCGGAGAAAAAAAAAAGAGAATCAAACTCTAGCCGCCGCCTCCTTCGGGCAAATATCCTCTCCGGTACCGTAAAAGATTCCCTTCACTTTACGGTTTGAGATTAACACCCAGCCGCTTTGGGATTCGGGCTAACAGAGGGGGCATAATTATTGGGCTTTGAGATTCGTGCCAAGTTAAAAAGAACGGTCCAGATCAAGTAATTGTAAAAGATTCCCTATTACGGTACCGGGGGTGATGTGAATTCCTCCTCCTCCCTCCTCCCTCCTCCACTCCATTTTGTCTTTTTCATCTTTTCTAAGTCTCATTTCCGAAAAGCAGTATTCTTCCCTCTTTCGTCTCTACTTTTTTAAACAGAGAGGAGAATGAGGGAGAGGGGAGGGAGCCGAAAGTGCGGTATCTTCAGAGCTCAGAAGATAGAGTTCTCATCTCGAACAAAGCGCGACGATGAGTAGATCCGGTCGTTGGAGCGCGGTGGCGGTCGAAAGAGCGGATCCAGTCATCGAGCGAGATGGAATTAAGGTATTAGATTATGAGTGTATATAAGTATATTAAAAGCGCGATATACTAAAATAGTAGATCTAGGAATTTAGAGAGTGATTAAAGATGATTAGAGTAATTTTAGCAATTTAGAATTTTTTTGGTTTGCCATTTATAGCCCGTAGGCATATATTGCAACCAGATAGTTCATACATCAGACATCTCCCTTGTACGAAAAATCCCCCCTCCTGCCCTGATTTGCCAATAAATGGGCAGTTTCATTCAACTTCCTATTTGAATAGGTACATAAGAACCCCTTATGCCTACCTAGGATGTCCCAAGCCATCATTATTTGCCGATTTGCCTGCTAGTCTTCACTGATCGGAACCTGCAAACTCTGCATAAGCATGGCCAGCTGCAAGGAGTCCGTGTACATTATGCTCCATTATAGTAGCCAGCGCACCGGATTAAAAAATTTAGATGGATTGATGGAATGGCTGAAATATATAATGTAAAGAGGAAGGATCCACTTATAACATCTTACAATACGATTTTTTAAAGTTCAAAGAGTTGATTCAAACCGTTCAACATAATCTCTAAATTAAAATGGGTTTGGAGATCAAATTTTATATTTTTTTGAATTTTTTTTACTATTTATTAAGTATTTTACAAAACTGTTGTTTTCATTGAATTTTGTAAAATACTTAATAAATAGTAAAAAAAATTCAAAAAAAATATAAAATTTGATCTCCAAGCACATTTTAATATAGAGATCATGTTGAACGGTTTGGATCGACTGTTTGGACTTTGAAAAATTGTATTATAAGATATTGTAACTATAGAATATTATAAGTGAATCCCTCCTCAATATAAAAAAATGTATTATTTCAAATTTTAATTTGATTTCAAATATCAACCATCACAATAAAAAATTCTAACTAGTAGACTGTAGGCATACATTTGATATTTTGTAAAAAGACTACACTATATTTAAAAAATTAAATTAAATTATTTTAAAATTATAAGAATGGCTAAGACGTACTAATGGAGGTTTTGTTGAGATGATAGAAGAGAGAAGATGAAGGAGCGAGAAAAGAAACGAAAACGGAACAATAAAATCTAAGGTAATGATATTAAAAACTACTCATGTTTTTATTCACACGACGTTATCTAACTATATTACTACATAGACAATTTTACGCTTCATTAAGTATTTTTTTTAAAACTAGTTCTCTCTCATATATTGTCACAATTTTTTTTATTTAAAGTTATTTTTTATAAAGTATATTATTTGTTTAAAATATGTTTCTCTCTCATATTATTATATGATTTCTTTCTTTAAAAGTTAGAATCACAAAAAATAATCATTATTTATTTTTCGTCACATCTTTAAAAAAAATTAAAAGAACTACAACATTAAAAGATTTTATTATATTATCAAAATATATCAACATTATATATATCAAGATGAGGGATCCACTTACAATATCTTACAACAATTCGGTTTTGTGATTTTGAAAGTCCAAACAGTCGATCAAAACTGTTAAATATGATATATATTAAATGTGCTTGGAGATCAAATTTTATATTTTTTTTTTACTATTTATTAAGTATTTTACAAAATTGATGTTTTTCAATGGTCCAGAATTGTGTAAAAACAACAGTTTTGCAAAATACTTAATAAATAGTAAAAAATTCAAAAAAAATGTAAAATTTGATCTATAAGCATATTTTTTTATTTTTTGATAAAAGTGGGTAACCCCCACCTGTTTAATATTGAAACAAGACAGTTCATACAAGAATCAATGGAAGAGTAATTCCATTGTACAAAACAGAGATAAAAAACTAAGACTTACAATAAAAGCACATAACAGTAGCGGATACTGACTAACTAACAAAAGCACATAAAAGTCATAAGGACAGTATCAATACACAACAAAGAGCTAAAACCACTGGCTAGAGCAAGTGGAACAAGTAGCTCTAGTAAGACTAACAAATGAAGAAGAGCTAGGGGAATAAGAATAAGAGGATCTAGGAAAGGCAGGGTCTGAGTTATAGGGCAACAAACTAGCATCCAAATCAGCAAGCTCAGCTCTGTCTATCAGGTAGGCTGACAGATCCGACTCCTTTGACCCAAGTCCTTGAGTTTCCTTTGAATCCAGGTAGCTTCCCCCTCCTGGGGTATCTGAATCTGACAGTATTATCAAACTGCCTACCTGGGCCAAGGGAGAGACATCCATAGGCATAATCAAGGTTAGTCTAAAAAAAGTATCATCTTGTCTAATTTTACACCAATAAGAAGTAAGTCAAATAATAAATGTGCCTATACTGGTAAGGGATGGAATAGATGAATCATTAAAGCATAACTTATTCCGTGCTAACCAAATGATCCAAAGAGTAGTAGCCCTAATTAATTCAACTAAAAGGATATCCTTTAAAGGTATACAGGAGTCTAAAAACCAAAGATTGTCTAAAACTGTACAATCATATTGAAATCCATTATATTGAGCAATCCATGACCAAATAGCAATAATAAAAGGACATGTAACAAGAGGTGATTAATAGTTTCAAATGAACCACAGAAGGGGCAAGCCAAATTTCCTTACTAACCTCTTTTAGCTAAATTAGATTTGGTAAGAATACCATCATTTCTAAGTAACCATAAAAAGACTTTAATTTTGAGGGGTATTTTGGACATCCAAATTGTTGTAAACTGGGTATTTGAAAATCCCCGAAATTCTAACCACAAGTAGAGTGAATGTACAGTAAAAATGCCAGATGAGGTCCATCTCCAAGTAATATGATCAGGGGTATCAGGTCCACAATGGAAGGTAATGGAAAATTGCATATCATTCCATTCAATAAGTAATATACCAGTTAATTGCCTATTAAACTCTAGCGATGAAGAAGAATTAGAGAAAGCATCAAATACAATCATAGTAGGATTAGTTGCAATTTTGAAGAGATTAGGGTAAAGACTGTTGGTCCCTAAGACACCTATAGGGGGGGTGAGTATGGGGCCTTTAAAAATTTAAATTTAAGTACTTTTAACTAATGTGTGTATGTGTTACTCTTGGCGGAAACAAAAATAACTTTAAACTAAACAAATGTGAGTAAAATAAATAGAAAAGTTAAGAGACACTTGACACGAGAGTTGTTTACGGAGTTCGGCACTAACTCCTACGTGCCGGGACTCATGACTTTTGAGATGGCGCGCCTTTCTTTACCTAATGAGAAAGGAGTACAAGGTGAAACCGGTGAGCCCTTACAAAGCTTGGAAAATTGATGTCTCGTTATTTGACCTATAATTCCGACCAATTTCTGTACCAAACATGTGTTTAAATCTATTAAATCAGTTGTATTTCATTGAATATCTTTAGAATGTGGTACTGCTGCAAGTTTATTCTTATTTTGCAGGATTCGGGCGAAATCGAGGAGAAATATATAATTCTGAAGTCTCTACACGGCCCGTGTCACATTCTACATGGCCCGTGTCAACCTCGACTCGACCACTGACTCAACCACTGAAGAAGCATAGATCTTACACGGGCCGTACAAGATCTGACACGGCCCGTGTCAAGAATTTCCAGAAACAGATCCAGAAATCTGGAAACAAGGCTAATGAAGGAAGGTCGCGAATTAGCATTAAATGGGGCCTCTCTGTCCAACAGGGGGCTCATTCTGGACCTGAGAAGGGAGACCTAGGGTTGGTGCTTGACGGCTCGGCTTGGAGAAGAAGAAGAGAGGCGAAAATCAAGAGATTTGCGACGGATCTTCTTACTACTTCGAATTCTGCCATGAGCACTATCTTTATCATCTCTTTTATATGTTTTAGAACTATGTTTGAGTAGACTTCTTAGTTTCTAGGGTTTCGATGTAATCGAATGTTTTGTTTTGCATGCTAGTTATTAGATATTTGTATTGAAATTTGTGTTTGATTGATTGAGTAGTATTTTAATTGCTTAGATTAAATTGATTAATTCTTATTGGTTTACCACTAGGTGAATGGCCACATCTAGAAAGTACTTTGGCCCTTAAAATCTCTCAACCAAACTAAGTACATGAGGTAGGATTAGTGATCCGAAAGGTGAAACCAAGTAGTAGCCGACAGGTGAACATTTCCTCATATCGACGGATAGAGGTTACCTTTAGTATACCAATCAAGCAACTAGGTACTTCAGACCAATAAACGACAGTTGAGGTCTAGAACCCGACGATGGCACAAATTGCAACTCCAAACCAAGTTAACGAACCAACAAACGACAGTTGAGATTTAGGAACATTAGGTTTGGTCAGTAGAACCCTACACAAAGGAACGATACAAAGAAACAGTAACTGTTGCATTTACTCGGGGGCCACACGGACCGTATACGACAGTACACGGCCTTCGTACACTGGACACGGCCCGTGTAGGACACTACACGGACCGGGTACCTCGAGGCAGAGCTGAGATGAAGTCTTAACCCTGGAAACGCCTTTTTACCTTTGATTAAAACCCAGTTTAATTTACTCTCTTGCATTTAATTACTGCTATTTAGGAATCTAAAAACCCAAAACCAACTTTGCAGAACTTCTAGGATTTTTATAAACTAAGTAGTCCTTTAAATATTCAACCGTCCCTGTGGATCGATACCTGAATATACTGCTCGATAGGATTGTACACCTGCAATCCGACTCAAAAGGTGTACCAAGGTTTAAAAGGTACATCTTGCTGTACTAAAACTTTGTGCATACGCTTTCGTGTGAACAAGTTTTTGGCGCCGTTGCCGGGGACGGCATTGAAAGTTTTTGGACTTTTACTTATTTTTATTAAGTTCTAGATTTTAACTTGTATCTTTTTCTTTTACTTTTTCTCTCACCACAGGTGGTCAGGCTCGAGACCTAAAACAAGCACTTCTTGGGAGGCAACCCAAGCCTTTTTACTTTTCTTGCACTTTTAAAATTTCATATTTTTACTTTTCTGCATATTTTCGCTTTTATTAATTCAATGCATTTTCATTTGCTTGTTTTGCATTTAGAAAGATCAGATGGATGGAATTCGGAGTTCAGCAAGGCACACGGACCGCACGCCTATTCACACGGTCCGTGCACGATTCCGCCATACTACTGACCAGGTTTGTTTTCTTTTCTCCAGGTTTGTTTTCTATCTATCTGTCTTGAAGCATTGATGACAATGCTCAGATTAAGCTTGGGGGGGAGAACTCTGTATCTTAGGTTGTATTTAGGTCATTTAAAAAAAAAATTTACCTTTTTTTTAGATCATGTTTATTTTTTCTTACACTTTTAGGTGATAAATTTGCATGATTGTTTAAATTAGGGACTTTTATGAAAAATTTTAGTTGTGATTGGGATGACCTTGAGAAATTAGAACTAACTCCATAATTGATAAAAGAACTGATTAGGAAGAGATGTTTTGATAACTTGACAAAAAGAAAACTTGAACTGTATCAAAAAGCCATTTTGAAACTGAACTGTGCCTTTTTAAATAGGGAAATGGAGATTTTAAATAAGGAAAGATTGGGATATCCATTGGTATGAATGAATACCATTGGATGTGTGTATTCATGGTGTATGTGAAAAATAAAACAAAACAAAGTCATGGAATAAATGAAAGGATGGAGAATATAAGAGTACTGGCAATAAGTCCTGTTGGGCGTCTTTGAGCTCGTCTCCCAAACTTAGAAAAGAAAAGAACTTTTGCATACATCAACACACGAAGTCCGTGACTTTCTAACCAAAGCTTGTTCCAAGCTTGGGGGGGCAAAAGGAAAAATCACCACAAACGAGGGCATAGCTTCAGTAAAAGAATGAAAAGTTGATCAATTCGGATAATTAGCTTTGCAAGTATTAAAAACATTTCAGAATTTGAAGTTTGATTAGTCAATTTGTGTGGTGAATCAAAATTGATCAAGGAAAATCCAAATTATACCAAAAGGATTCTCGAGATTTTTGATTAAAGCAACTCATGTAAATTTTCACATTTAAGAACTTAACTTGCATTTAGATAAGACTAGAGTCCAACCCGGTACCTAAGTATGAATCTTTGCTTGAGGACAAGCAAGATTTAAGCTTGGGGGAATTTGATGTCTTGTTATTTGACCTATAATTCCTGACCAATTTCTGTACCAAACCTGTGTTTAAATCTATTAAATCAGTTGTATTTCATTGAATATCTTTAGAATGTGGTACTGCTGCAAGTTTATTCTTATTTTGCAGGATTCGGGCGAAATCGAGGAGAAATCTGTAATTCTAAAGTCTCTACACGGCCCGTGTCAACCTCGACTCGACCACTGAAGAAGCACAGATCTTACACGGGCCGTACAAGATCTGACAAGGCCCGTGTCAAGCATTTCCGGAAACAGATCCAGAAATATGGAAACAAGGCTAATGAAGAAAGGTCGCGAATTGGCATTAAATGGGACCTCTCTGTCCAACAGGGGGCTCATTCTGGACCTGAGAAGGGAGACCTAGGGTTGGTGCTTGACGGCTCGGCTTGGAGAAGAAGAAGAGAGGCAAAAATTGAGAGATTTGCGACAGATCTTCTTACTACTTCGAATTCTGCCATGAGCACTATCTTTATCATCTCTTTTATATGTTTTAGAACTATGTTTGAGTAGACTTCTTAGTTTCTAGGGTTTTGATGTAATCGAATGTTTTTTTTCATGCTAGTTATTGGATCTTTGTATTGAAATTTGTGTTTGATTGATTGAGTAGTATTTTAATTGCTTAGATTAAATTGATTGATTCTTATTGGTTTACCACTAGGTGAATGGCCACATCTAGAAGGTACTTTGGCCCTTAAAATCTCTCAACCAAACTAAGTACATGAGGTAGGATTAGTGATCCGAAAAGTGAAACCAAGTAGTAGCCGACAGGTGAACATTTCCTCATATCGACGGATAGAGGTTACCTTTAGTATACCAATCAAGCAACAAGGTACTTCAGACCAATAAACGACAGTTGAGGTCTAGAACCCGACGAGGGCACATATTGCAACTCCAAACCAAGTTAACGAACCAACAAACGACAGTTGAGGTTTAGGAACATTAGGTTTGGTCAGTAGAACCCTACACAAAGGAACAATACAAAGAAACAGTAACTGTTGCATTTACTCGGGGGGCCACACGGACCGTGTACGACAGTACACGGCCCGTGTAGGACACTACATGGACCGGGTACCTCGAGGCAGAGCTGAGATGAAGTTTTAACCCTGGAAACGCTTTTTTACCTTTGATTAAAACCCAGTTTAATTTACTCTCTTGCATTTAATTACTGCTATGTAGGAATCTAGACAACCCAAAACCAACTTTGCAGAACTTCTAGGATTTTTATAAACTAAGTAGTCCTTTAAATATTTAACCGTCCCTGTGGATCGATACCTGAATATACTGCTCAATATAATTGTACACTTGCAAAAATCACTCAGCCCGAGCACTTCTAGGATTGTACTGAAACTTTGTGCATACGCTTTCGTGTGAACAAAAATCACTCAGCCCGAGCACGAAAATGGCTCACGAGTACTAAAGGGTCAAATGTATAAAAACAAACAAGATGATCACACACGGATCACTCTACTTCTTACACAAGATTGATTGTGGTTGAGTATGCTTGAGATTGTTGTATGAATATTGAAGTTGTGTGCACAAGCAACAATGGTTTTTTGTAGATCTCAAAAGAATTCGAAATATTGCAGTTGCAGACGGCTAGAGTGATAATCCAAACCTAGATTTTATTCTATTTATAGAGAGAAACAAAATAAGATAACTGGTATCAGCCGTTGCAACGAAAGATTAAGCGTTGCAACGGTTAACCCCAGTTAGCAGGTTTGGCTGCGCTAGGAAACCCTAACGCTTATAAGTGTTGCACGGTTGTCTCTGGAAATTTATTCCGTTACAACGGTTATTTGAGCTTTGCAACAAATTAAATCGATTTGGCTGAGTTTTGAGGTATTGAAATAAACCGTTACGTTGCTTAATTAAACCGTTGTAATGGTTAGCCCAAATTAGCACATTCTCAAGCATACTTTATCAATTTTACAGATATCTAAACCTAATTTTGAGGTGATGCTTCTAAGTGCAGTACTTGGTTCTCCATGACTCATCATTAACAAGTATAACAATTGGTCATGCATTATTGATGTATATGTAGCAATTTATATCGTTATGCACCTGCATAATATCTCAAAATAAGAAACTATAAAATTCAACAAATATATGTTTTGGAAATCTGTTTCAACAGACAAGTAGATTATAGCACAATCCAACAAAGACAATATAGGGCACGTTCCCCATGCCATCTGTCAAGCCAAAAAGTTGTATCTTGACCATCATTAACATGTTTATTAAGACCTAACTCAAAAATCTGATGATAGCTAAGGATACTAGTCCAAAATATAGATTTTAATATAGAGATCATGTTTAACGGTTTGGATCGATTGTTTAGACTTTGAAAAATTGCAAAACTGAATTGTTGTGAGATGTTGTAACTTTTAAATGTTGTAAGTGGATTCCTCCTCATATATCAATTTATTTTATCCAGCTTCACAAATATTAACAATCTACTGTAAAAAAAATTGTTTTCTCAATTAACAATTTATCTTATATTTTGGTACAATTTCATGGTTATGTGACAAATTTTTATATCCACCATTCAGAATCCATCCTTTTGTTTTTTTCCCTTTAAATTTACAAGAATAACTAATAATACGGCTACTTGTGCTTCTTTTTCGTAGTTTCGAAAGAACTCGTTGGGTTTCTTGATATACACTATCTCTGTCGCAATGCAAAATCACAAATTTATTTGACCGTGAGCTACAGTTGTTAACACATAACGTTTAGCAACATAGAATTCACGAACAACAAGAAGCAAATCATCACAAGTTTTCAAACTTCAAATTAAGAAGTTTATTGTTTTCATTTGCATCATTCAAAACTTGTTTCAAAGATTTTTTCCAATTGGTTAGGAAATTGATCTATCTATTCCATTAACAAAATATAAATTAATTACAAAAGATTAATTAAAAAAATTCTAACAATTTTAATTACATGAACATATAGATTATAAGTATCAAACTTAAGAGAAAAAATTATAAAAATTAAACAATATATTTGAGTTGGATCATTTTACATATTAAAGTTAGTGTATCATAATATCAAAACTCTTTAAATTTATATTAAACAAAAGTTAAATACATATCTTGTCTGCTTGAAACTTTAATTCAATATGTTGTTTTGAAAATCTTATAATTGAAATCAAACTTTAAACAATATATACAAAAAGTAAATCAACACGAAGCAAATTCAGATCACATCACGGTTTTCAAATTTTAAAGTATACCTATGTGGAATAAAAAAAATAGTTTATATAGCAATTATGGAAATCAAAGATTTTATAAAAATTGTTCATGCATTAATATTTTATAAACAAATATGGAAATCAACGTTTATCTAGTAATTATGAAAATCAAAGATTTTATGAACAAATATAATAGTTAGAAAAACAATTAAAGAGATTTAAAATTGTTCATGCATTAATATTTTATAAAATATGTTAATATATATGTGTAGTGTGAATATGCCTACCCTGAAGACTATTATCCTGATTTCTTTCTCTAAAATAAAACGAAAAACTGTAACTAAACGGGCTCTAACTTGACACTTTTGTTTTGTTTGTTTGTTTGTTCTCGTGCAATCCAGACACTTCCGTTGTCCCTTTGTACATCGGTTTGGCAATTGCGGATCTTGTGATCTTCTGCAGCATTAACTCAGTGTCATCTACTCTCTTATTAATTGCAAGTTTGCAACAAAATATATTCGAATAAAAAGAACAATTATACATTTTTTTGGAGGTGAGATTGTCAAAGCACTGTTACCGGAGAGGATCCTAATTACTTCAATCACGCGACTTCCTGAAATTAATTAATTCCTTGTGTTCACTTGCTGAACTCAGACCTAATCTCTCTCGTGATTCACAATTACTTAGTGACGGTGAGGTGGAGAACAGCAGAGAATTTATCATCCGATCCTTTTCTTAACAGTTAACAGATTGAGACGGGACGGATCGGATGTGATACGGAAATCTCCATCAAAATTGTTTTCATCAGTCAGCTCCCTCCCGTGTTGCGGTAGACGGTAGTGCGGTGTTGGGGGCTTTTATTGTTTCTAGCTGTCAATACTCAATACACGGCAGCATCCAACGTTTACCATCTTTCCAAATCCCACCGGACACCGGTAGTACTGGAGGAATAGTTCCGCCTTTGGAATTTTTCATCTGATTTTAATCTAGAAATTTTAAGATTTCAACTGGTAGGAATAGTACCGGCTCGAATTAAACTTTTGATTTAGAGTCATTTGACTCGTTGTAAGTTCGTTTTTTTATCAATGAAATTGTTAGTTGACACTTAAAGCCACTAACTTTAAAAAAAAAAAATTAACTTTTGGAGGAGCTAGACTTAAAATTTAATTGGTTTCAACTCTTTAAATTTATTATTTTTGAGATGTCGGCATTATGTGACACAAAATTAGTTGGAGGAGCCAAATTCTAATAACTAGGGTGCTCTTTAAGCTGGCCAACAAGTTTTTTTGGTGAGTTTAATTTCTAAATCGATCAGAATGACTTTAACTAATGATTCAAACAGTTGAAATTGATACTATAAGTTTTTAGACTTAATTATACTTAAAAAAGAAAAATTATAAGTTGATTTTATTACGTTTATTTGTTATCATTTTTTTTATCATTTGACTTGTACTAAATTAGTTTGACAAGTTATAAATTTGATTTCAACAGTTTAGATTCGTTATTGTTCGAAGTAAATCCAATAAATTTTGAAGTTAAGTTTACAATAAACTTAAGAATAATTATATGAATCCCCGCCTATCCATCCCCCCATTATCCATGCGGTATCTTAATTAGATTTTAACCATAACGAACTGACGGGCCCCACTAACTAACTAGTTTAACTAAATTTATTCAAAACACTGTGGTCCCTGCGATATACCGTATATTTCTTTCCTAATTTAAAAATCAAAATTCCTTTTTTTCGCCACAATTTCCTTTTTCGAAGCTGAGAGCGATTTTCAAGCGATTCTAAGTGATTTATTAGGAACTTAATTTTACTCATATTTTGTAAGTAATTTATTGGGAACTTTTAAATGTTCAATACTTGTGTACTTAAGTATTTATCCTTGTCCATTTATCATAAACTTTTTAAAGTTGTCTTTAAAGTATTTATCATTAACTTTTTAAAAGTTTATCAATGTTCCAGAAAGTATTTATTAATGTTCCAGAAAGTATTTATCCTTGTAAAATACAATATTAATTATAATTGTACATCATAGTATTTATCATCAACTTTTTAAAAGTTTATCAATGTTCCACAAATTATTTATCAATATTCCGTAAAGTATTTATCCTTGTCTACAGTATTTATTAATACTTGGTACATTATTCTTAATTTTACTCATATTTTTGTAAGTAATTTATTAGAAATTTTTAAATATTCAATACTTGTGTAATCAAGTATTTATCCTTGTCCAATATAGTATTTATCATAAACTTTTTAAAGTTGTATTTAAAGTATTTATCATTAACTTTTTAAAAGTTTATCAATATTCCACAAATTATTTATCAATGTTCCAGAAAGTATTTATCCTTGTACAATAAATAAATACTTTTGACTGCTGTGTTTCAATTGTGTGAAAAAACCATTCTAATTCACTGTATACAGATTACTACTAAGTAACTTAGAAATAAATATTTTGTTTGGATGGTTTCAAGTTTTAGCCCATAAAGTTCGGCCCATGAAAATTAAAAAAATGTATCATTTTGGCCCATAAAGCTTTGGACCCCGATATTTAATTGTCTACCGTAGTGTGGGGACGATACACATAATAAAAGAAAATTTGTGTGGGGATGTGTTTTGGACATTTTTGCGTACATAAATGTAGTCTCTTTCATAGAGAGTAATACTTCAACAGGTTTCTTTAAATATTTTGATGCTTCATGTTAAATAATTGCATTTTATTAATTATTTAGTAGTTTTCCATGATAGTTATGGAAGTTAAGTAGGAGATAATGAGAGGATAGGGGTGGGGGACAATTATCAGGATCTTAAACTTAATTAGCTTGTGACCACCTAATTCTAGTGTATATAATTATGTAGGAATAAAATATTATCATATAATATTGTACTTATTTATTTATTTCATAGAATAACGAGTATTAAATAATTCTTCTTCGCATTTTTTTATTTTTTTTCTTTGTTCATATCAATATGAATGTCGAATTTTTTTTTATACTCGTTTTATGAAATACAATACGAATAAATTACCGGAAAAAGACGCTCTACCTTCCCGAGTCCCGACCGATATAGGCAGCAATAGCTCCGGACCCACCTGTTTCCTGCCTGATCTCTTTTCTCCCGACTCCCGGTAAGTTTAACCTTATCCGTTGCATGCGCCACTGCTCCCGACGAAACGAGCCGACTTCTTGCACATTATACAAATACACATACACTCCGAAGTGGTATTGAATGATGTAGGATACTGATAAACCATAACCTGACAAAACGAAATCATTAATTAAATAATGAATTTCGACGGCCCCACCCAGACCGTCATCAATAGAGAAGAAAATGAAATAAAAAATAAAGAAAAATAACGCGCCTAGGTGTCGCCGTCACCGCGGTTGTAGCGCCGTTAACATTCCCCAAAAGAAAGCACTCCGAAAGGTCGGCTCCGCTTCCCAACGCGCTTTATCTCTAACGCCTCGCTCTTTTATGCATCTCTCGTTTCTCAAACTCTATATAACTGACCCCATTCATTACAACTCTCAGAGCCCCCATTAATTAGTTACAACTTAAAAGTAAACCAATTCTCAAAACAGAAAGAAGTAACAAATTCGCAGAGTTCTTCTTGCTAATCCGCTCTTGTCTTTTAGTTAATTTCTGATTTCTAATTTTGGAGCCTATCTGCGCTGTTCGTCTTTTCCTTGACATTTTCGTGCCTATCCGAACCCTTTTAGTCAGGAAGCGGAATTAGTTTATTTATAATCAACACCGTTCCCAGTTGATAAAGGGAAAGTAGCAAGTACGGTGGAAGAGGAAGCGATCCCTTGTTTTTAAAGAGATTGTCATTGAAAGTTAGAGAGAGAGAAAATGGTTTGCATGGTATCTCGTCAAGGCAGAGAGCTCCAGAGGAAAACCAAGACTGGCGGCAGGCTTGTTGTCGGGTCAGTACTCAACACCTACTTGTAACTTTAAAAATTCATTCCCAATTTGTAGAATTTGAGCATATATTGATTAGATTTTATTTGGTAACAGGTGTATCCCTTACAAGCTCAAAGAAGGAGAGCCAATTGGTAGCCGCATTGATGAAGCCATCGAGGTGCTTGTTATCAGCTCACAAAAGGGGCATGGCATGATGTTTCCTAAGGTAAAAAATCTCCACATTTTACTCCAAATAAAAAATAAAATTGAAATTCCTTCCAAATTGACTTATATATTGATTGTTATCAAATTTATCTAATTAGAATTGTTATTGTTAATCAACAGGGAGGATGGGAAGAGGATGAAACAATAGACCAAGCGGTTGCCCGTGAAGCAATTGAAGAAGCGGGTGTCTGTGGAATCCTACAAGCGCGACTTGGCTGTTGGAATTACATCAGCAAACGGTACAATATTGTTTACGAGGGAGTGATGTATGCGCTCAATGTCACAAACGAACTGTCTATGTGGCCCGAGATGAACGTGAGGAACAGGAAGTGGGTCTCGGTGGCCGAGGCAAGAGAAGGTTGCCAGCACAAGTGGATGACAGACGCACTCGACAAGCTTGTGTCGCAGCTCAGTATGCGGTGTATGCAAGAGAAGGCTATGGCGTAGGTGATCTGTTCAGTCGATTTGTTGATTGTTGACAGTTTAGAGTGTTGTTTAACTGACTTGCTGCAACTCTTCATGAAAATGGAGGTATGTGATTGGGATGTTTTAAGTCGAGAATTGGAAGGTCGGGTGGATTCAAAGTATTTATCTGCAAGTCGAGTTGCAGCATCTGATCTTCACGCAATGATTGTTGAAAGCAATTGGGAAAAGCCTGAAAGAAAAGGAACAAGAACCACCTTAAAGGTTCATCGAAAGAAGGAAAATAAGAAAAGTTCGTAGAGAAGTTTCATCTTGAGCAAGTTCGTAGTTGTGATAAATTGAAGCTCCTCAGCCTGCTCGAGAAGGGATATTGACTGAGTAGAAAATTAACAGGATGTAGATATGTGTTAGTTACATTCGAATAATTCAGCTGTAATCTTATCTTAAACAGTTGTTGTATGTTTCCATTCTTCAATGGACCGAATTGTTTCATTTATGTTTTTCTTTATTTGTGCACTTTCGGTTTTGATGGATGAGCAATTCTTTGGTTAGATGCCGTATATAACAGAGAAGCTTTCGTTGCAAAATTCTTACTAGTGATATTTGGATGGAACGAGAGTAGATAGAGAAGGATGGATGAAACATTAAAAAAAAAAAACTTTTTGGTGCTGAAAAGAAAATGTGAATATTCAAATTCTGAAATCAAAAGGCCTTTTTCCGATTCAAAAGCTAAAGCAAGTATATTCGACTTTTTTCACTACCGGTGCTTCTCCAAAATTATGCGTACCATTAACTCTAGTTCGATTTTGGATTGAAAATAAATTTTACGTGAATCATGACCAAGCTTCGAACCCAAAATCTGAATATATGTGGGCATTGTTTGCACAGAGCACAGGGTAAATAATGGGGTCGGAATTCATGTTCATATCATTCTCAACATGAATTGACCTTTTTGTTCTTTTTGAGAAATTTTCCATTTGATCCTAATTTTTAAAATATTGAAACAAACTGTCCTTCTCTCTATATTTCTAAACAAAAATATCATTGTGGGCGTTATTTATTCTTACTCCCATTTAATACATGTTATTCAAAAAAATTTATTAGTACCCTAAAAAAAATAACAAATCTGTCCCCACTGAATTTTTTTTAAAAAGGCTAACTGCTTCATGTTTGGGCAGTTAGATATCAACACTAAACCGCCCCACGTTTGGGCGGTCAGCTTCAGACTAAACCGCTCCCCAATGGGGCAGGTTTGATTTTGTCTATATATTCATGGGTACCCCTCCCGTTTTTCACCCCAATCATTTTAAATTTTCACTTTCTCTCTCCTCTCTTTCTCCAACAGATCGTCTCTTCTTTTGCATGTAAGTCCCTCAACTTTTTTGTATTTAATTTTTTAGTCTAAAATTGTTTATAAATTGTTAGGAATTAATATAAATTGTTAAAAATTGTTAGAAAATGTCCAAAATTGGTTAGAAATTGTTTAGAATTAATATTAATTTTTTAATCCATCATTATCATTTGAAACCTTATATCTTACCATGGCACCTAAACCCGAACTTCGAAAAGGAGGAAGTAAAACCGCACGCAATGCTCGCATATCCGTCGCTAAAAATTTTTAGACGAGTGAAGCCCACTTCAAGAGACATTTATCTTGTTTTCTTTCACTCAAAGATGTTGAAGAATACATGACCACGGATGATCCGACTATTAGAAACGTTCTTGACGAGAACTTCAACGATATCGACCCTCCACCTGAATGGAAAGTGTGCCCCGCATGTCTTGTCAAGGGAAATATTGCGGAGATGTTCTTTTGTCATCTCTGTGGCATAAGAGTTCATCCCAAATGTATCGACAAGAATGCAGATCTGGTAAATGACTATCGTTTCCAAATGTATGAGTGTGTTGCGTGTTGTTGCAGGCCTTCGGAGACGACGGGAGAAAGTTTCACTACTCCTAAGCCAAAGTTTGGATTGTAGTATTTTATGTTAAACTGGATTGTTAGATTTTATGTTGTAGACTAGATTGTAGTAATTTTATGTTGTAGACTGGATTGTAGTATTTTATTTTTGTTTTGTTGCTGTAATATATTTTTAATTTATTTTTTAATTTATTTATAATTTATTTTTTTAGACGAGAATGATGAATAGTAACAATCGAGGTATCTTCTAATCGACCCGTGCCCAAAGGAGGATCAATAGGTAGTCGTAGAAAGAATGAGAAAAAAAAAAGAACTGTCAAGTATGCTTCAGGGATAAAAAGAACTATCAAGTCTGTATTATGGAGAAATTTCTTAGGCGACCTATTCGGTTTAAAATTTCAGACGATGATTTTGTGGAAAACCCCTATAGTTATGGTTTAAAAAAAAGATTGATCCTGAACCGCTAGCAACAGACGATGAGTTTGTTCCTTGTACTTATACTGGTAAGGCTAGCACTTTGTCTGTTGTGACTGATCTAGATCCATCAACATCGGATGATGAGTTTGTTCCATGTACTTTCAAGGCTCGTTGTAGGAAATAGTACTACTTATTAAGTATTTATTTTTTAGACTTTATTTCATTAATTTAGTGTTTATTTATATTTTATGTTGTCAATTTGTGTTTATTTCATCAAGTTCTGAAAATGGCATTTGAACTTACTCATTTTCTAGTAACAAAACTCAAGCATATAAATTAAGTTCACAAAATACAAATAAAATAGTTCACAACATGCATCTAAATAAAATAGTACAACATGCATCTCAAGTAACTTGGTCATTAGCGACGACGTCTGAACAAACTAAGTTAACGAGTTCTGGGTCTGCTCCAGATGGTTTGGCGACACTACTGGTTGTGTCTGCATTGCTACTAGATGCTTGGCTCCCATGAGTGGGTTGTCTTCTACCGGTTATCTCAGCAACAACTCTAGCATTTTCCCTTTCATTTGCTTCGTTTATGGCATCTGCATTGCATTCCAATTCACCAATCATGGTATGATATTGACATAGTAAAATAAAATCAAATATACCTGCTCGCTGCCTATCAGAAGTGGAACGGTGAGCCTGATGTCCCACTCGCCTACCTTGCATCTGGTCCATGGTCATTACAGCACGCTTGTGTTTCCTCCTCCCTAACCTGATCCACCCCTTTGAAGGAAGGATTCTATCCCCAACATAGGGAGGCCACGCATGTTGGTGGGGATAAAAATTGAAAGATCCACCCCAAGTACTCGCAAGGTACTCGGTACGATACATGTCAGCGACATAATCATCTTCGCAGAAGTTTCTCACTCGCCACACTGCCATAACATGATAACAAGGTAGGTGAGCTAATTGGATTCCTTGGCATGTACATGTTACAATATTGTCAGCTCGGAGAATAACCACGTACTTGAAAGCCTTTTTCACAAAGTCCATAGTGCCATCTGGCCTACGGCTGGTTCGAACGTACTCAGCTGGACATTGCACTTCGAATTCCATGCTTTGGTTACCGTACGCGACAATGGTCATAGCTACATCTTTCTCCCTGTGTTTTCTTAGTTTCCCCTCCATCCTTGTTGAAAACGTTTGATTCCTGGTAAGTAATTATGCGGCTTTAGCACGCCGTTCAACAAACCATGCATTTAACTTGTAGAAGGTGTCCTCTACAATTGCTATCACGGGCAACATCCGGCTCTGTTTGAAGACATTATTTAACGACTCAGACCCATTTGTGAGTGGGCAGGAGAGATAAAACTGACTTTTATAGAGTTTTTATAGCAGACCACTCAAACGTGGGGCGGTCAGGTATAAAGATCAAACCGCCCAAATATGGAGCGGTTAGGGTCTTTCTAAAAAAAATTTAGTCTGGAAGGCAGATTTGCTATTTCTTTTTTAGGATATTAATAAAAATTTCGGCATGTTATTCAGTTATTCTATATCCCTTTAAAGCTGTGTTCTCCCTTTATAATTATTGAAAGAGAAATAAATTAAGAAGAAAAAAAATCTTTTAAAAGGGGCCTCACAAGAACATCATATTTATATGACAGTTTTTTTTTTCAAAATATATAAAGAAAGTAAAAAAATGTAATTTTTTTATTTTATCCTTGAAGAATTGATTCAACCAATACCTTGAAGTATCTTTTAAATTAATTAGGGTAACAAATCGAATGAATAGAATGTTCATAATATTCTAAATAACAATTTAATTATGAATAAAGAAACAAGCAATTAATGAATATAATTGCAGCATGTGTATCAGATAATTAGTATATCAAAAATTTATATGGCATTGTGGATTGAGAAAATTATTTTGGTACAGTTTATTTGGAAATTTTTTAAGTACTTTTGTTATAAAAACCCTTAGTAAAGTTATATCCGGTCAAATACAATGTATTAGTATAAATTCCTTTATTTTTTTTTAAATTAGGGCTCGTCAACTCCTATATATATATATATATATATTTTTTTTTTTTTTCTATTGTCGTCTCTTCCTAGAATTAAAATTGTCTCTTCTTAAAGAATCAAAATTCGTTAACATCTGTCATGATCTTATATGTTAAGCATACCATAATTTTTAGTCTTATGGAGATTGGTTCAAATTTGTGTTCGATATATTTATTTATTTGAATTCTCAAAACGCAATTGATATAACAGGGGTTAATATATATGTTTCTTTGTTGACAACATTAACCAACAGAAATTTTTTAGAAGAGGTTGAGCCGTTGAAGTCAAGTTATTTAGCTGTGTAATATTCACAAAATAATATATATATATATATATATATTTGGATTTCTATTATGTTGTCTTTTACACGGATAACAATATTTTTTATCACTGAATCAAAACTAGTTCTCATCAATCAACAGATTTAATTTTGTTCTCTTTCTTCTGTTTCAACTTGTGATTATCACCGTGGCAATATTTTATATTACTAATTTTTTGTTATTGTTTTACTTCGGAGATTGGCCACTAGTGTTCGATTTTTAAAATTTTATTTTGATATCATGCTACGAAATATTGGTGCTACAATAATTGTTCTGCATGACCTAATTTGTGTGTATTTAAAGTAGAGGTGCTACTTTTATCCGATTACCCGGATCCGACCCAGAACCGAACCGGATCCGATCCGGAACCGACCCGGATCCGGTTAATTTGAGTAGGGTATGGTTTAAAAAATATAACCGATTAAATTATGGGTACGGTTACAAAATTAATAATTTAATATCCGATCCGGATCCGAACCGGAACCGATATTATAATGGATAGGATATGGGTTTGAATTAGTTATCCGACCCATAACCGAACCCGACCCGATACTCATATAAATACCCGATAAAACATATATTAATAACTATGAAAATACAATTTTACATATAATCAAATTAATAAATGTCACGCCTTATATATTAATCACAATTTGCGAGGGACTTGCTAGCTGTTCCAATCACAACAGTAGCTTCAGAATCCGCTTTTAGCACAGGTAATAGAGTAATTGATGACAAACGAGCAAGTTTGGAAGCATCAACAATTGAAGTTCTCATTTGTTACAACGATTGGCAAAATAGTAATTGGGATAATGTACTTGCAAGTGTTGAATCAATAGGATAGTATTTTTTTAATTTAGATAGATAACTAATTAATTTAGGGTGATTATTTTTATTTTTCTATGTAGCATGATATATTGTATTATTTATGAACAAGAGTAATAGTATAATTTTTATTTTGCAGCAACTTTTAATTTATATTATAATGATTTATTATGTGAGATGTCTAAGAAATTATAATTATATTTAAATGTAAATAATTTCTCAAATTTTTAGGAGTTGTGACATATATCCGCTTCAGATCCGGAACCGCCCCATATCCGGACCGGACCCGATAATCCACAAACAAGTTATGAGTATCTATCTATTTGGAACCGAAAGACTGGACCCGAAATATTTACGGGTAGATAGGTATCCGATCCGATTTAAAACAAATAAGTATATGGATCGAAATTTGGACCCGAACACTTTTAGGGTACGGATCCAAATATAATAGTTTCCGGACCCGACCCGACCCGATAGCACCTCTAATTTAAAGCTATAACTTATTTTTCGTCTTATGATATTCATTAATTCTTTTGATGTGTTAAATTTTTATTTAACATAAATCGTTATGCTGGATAGCTTTCGTTGTACCAAATTAGCGATCATTATCCGCTCTATCCCTTATTTAGAATATCTATTAGCAAAATTTTGAAAACAAATTAAGTTAACAAGTTTGACTATATTTTTCAAATCAACCAAAAAAATAATTTAAAAATGAAATATTATATATAGGAGTAGAACTGGGGTGTTCCTAAGTTTACCAAACCCCTTTATAAACTCAACTCTAAAATCTATTGGATTAGCTTCAAACGACGAATCCAAACCGTTGAAATCCTTCTATCTTAGAAATGATGCGTCTACATGCAAAAATTTTAAATTTTTAAATAATTTTGTATAGAGTCAAGTGGTCAAAAGGTGTCCAAAAAATGAATACAATTAAATTAATTTATAAACTTTCTAATTTTGACCACTTGACTTTATACTAAATTAATTCAAAACTTTAAAATTTTCACATGTAGACGCATCACTCATAAGATAGAAGGATTTCAACGGTTTAGATTCGTCGTTTAAAGCTAATTCGATAGGTTTTAAAATTAAGTTCACATAGAGGCTTGATGAACTTAGGAACACCCTCTTACGTGTTGCAAATTTTAAATATGAACTTAGGAACACCCTCTTACGCGTCGTTTGATATTTCAATAAAAAAATCTGTTAAATATGAACTGTTGCAAATTTCGAGTTACTTTAACATTTATCAACCTCTTACGTGTTACATGGTATGCATAAAATATTACATTTCAACTGTCAAATTTTAAAATTACAAATTATATAAACGCTCACTTCTAATTTTAAGTCAACAAATCCACAATGAAATTACCTTGAAAAGATGAGAATTTATACAACCGTTCACGCTAAAAACTATATATGAAAGTTGTATTAATTTCTATCTCGATCGGAACATAATTTTGGTTCTCATATTCAAAATTTGCAGCCGTTTCTTTTTGTTTGTATGTGCTTCTTTTAAGTTTGGTGTATATAATAATTTGGAAATTTGCACCCTCTTCTTTTTGTTTGTATGTGCCTGGTAAGTTTGATACTTTGATGTATTATGTATATTAATTTGGAAAATTGCAACCTCTTCTTTTTGTTTGTATATGTGTCTCTAAGTTTGGTGTATATTAATTTTTTTTCAGAATCCAGCCTCTAAGCCACATAATTAAGTTGGTACTTGAGTTGTTCTGTTAGTTGCAACACACCGCAGGTATAGTGTACCATCCCATCCATTGGAAGAGAAAAAAAAATGGGAATAAACTTATTTTTTTTTAGATGAAAGGAATAGAGCAAAACTAGAGTGTGATGTGCTTACCAAGAAGGATTGGTGAGCACACATTCAAAAGATTATCGGATTGATTTCGAACTACGAATTCAAACCGTTGAAATTCATGTACTACGTGAGTGATGCATGTACATGCAAAAATTTTAAAGTTTCGAATTCATTTAGTACATGGTCAAGCGGTCAAAACAATGAACATTTTATAAGTTATTTTTTAAATTGTTTTATGTATTCATTTTTCATCATTGATTTGACTGCTTGATCATGTACTAAATGGATTCGAAACTTTAAAATTTTTGCATGTACATGCATCACTCACGAAGTACATGAATTTCAACGGTTTGAATTCGTAGTTCGAAGTCAATCCGATACTCTTTTGGAGGTGTGCTCACCAATCTCTCTTGGTGAACACATCACACCCTAGTTTTGCTCATATAAATTCTTTAGAAGAAACTATAGTGTGCTCGGCATGCTTGGCCCTAGAAATCCAAGGGGCGCTTAGTTGCTAATAATTTCACAGAAATGACAAGAGAAAGTTTGTCGCCAGATTTAAAATTTTGGCGAAATCTCAGGCATGTTTAACGCTTTATCATAAAATATTCATTTTTCCTAAAAAAACAAATATGAAATATGTACCTGGTCAAAAATGTCAAATAACTTGCTTGTGACTTGCAATCATGCTTATTAATAAATTCTATCTGTTGAGAGTGGTACTAAACTACTAATACAACTTTGACCCTAGATATAAGAAATGATGCTGTGATGTAAAATAATTTATAAAATAATTTCTTTTGAAGTAAGAAGGAAATCGAAGTCTCTGAGTCATCATATGTGAAATGCACTAAGATTTGAACACACCACCTTTCGCAGAGAAAACAATATGTTAACTAATTAACTGTGCTTGACGTCATTTTTTTTTATATATATAAAATAATTTTGATGCAAGCAATATTAAAAAAATATATATTTGTTGATTTGTGAAGGAATAATCTTGCATCATGAGATTATATTTTAATACCACTTTTCTTGGGTAGTAAATTAGAAAGAAATACATAGAAGAGAAACAAAATATAGCATGGGTAAGGTTGTTGAAGGGGCATCTAGAACATGTTGCTAAGTTATTCTCCAATACATTAATTTGATATGGATCGAATCTGTACTCTTCAATCATGCCTTTTATTTATTTTTTATTCTTTTTATGTTTCAAGTTTCAACAGTGCAACTGATTCTCCATGTGTATGATGCTTTAACATGAATTTAAAAAAAAAATTCTATTGACCGGCAAAACTAACTTAGTACCTTTATAAATTATCTATTGTTATCAAGTGATCTCTCTCTTCAAATGAAATATATATTTTGTTAAATTCATATAATATTTTCTAAAATTTAATGATAAGAAACATGCCGAATACACACTAGAGTTATTAACAGAGCCACACCAATAGAGTTGTTACACACTTGTAGCTAGAGAGGAACAATTCTCCCATTATCCCTAAAAAGTACAATATGCTTCTAATTTTTTTTTTTTGAGTTAAGTTGGAGATTAAGCCACACAACTGTTTTAATTTTCATAAGAGATTATCTATTCGTGTTTCGAACTTGCGATTTCTTACACGGAAATCATTGAATTTGCCACGAGATCAAAAGATGATTCTCAGTATGCTTGTAAAATTATACTTATAAAAACGGAGGATTTCATGTATAGCCTTCAAAAACTTCAAATTACGTATTTCCCTCTCTAATTTCAAAATTACATATCCCCCTCTAAACTTTCAAAACTCACAAATATACTCATTTTATTGTTTTTTATATTAGAACTCATCTTAAATCTATAAAATACTCATTTTACTCTTCATTAAAAGCATAAAAATTGTATCTTGTTTAAGAAAAATGTTGGTTATATTTGATCGGTTTTGGAAGGCAAAATAGGTATTTTATAAAGGAAAAAGGGTATAATTGGTATCCGTTTTTGAGGGCAAAAATGAGTATTTTATAAAGGGTAAAGGGTATAATGAGTATCTTATAAGATCAACATTTTTTAAACAAACTACAAATTTTTTATGCTTTTAATAAACGATAAAATTGGTATTTTATAAATTTAAAATGAGTTTCAATACAAAAGACAATAAAATGGGTAAATTTGTGAATTTTGGAAGTTTAGAGGGGATACGTAATTTCAAAGTTTAGAGGGAGGAACATGTAATTTGAGGTTTTTTAGGGGTATACTTGAAATTCCCCTTATAAAAAATGATAGCAAACTTATGCTCCTAATACGCAAAAAATTGTAAAATTATGCATCACTAGAAATAATAGTGATGAATAATTTAGAATAAAAGTATAAAACTATGTAGTGTACCAATTTTGTTGCATCTTGCCTTTGAAAATAACATTTAGCATGTCTGTACCAATTTTGCCCCATTCAAAGCTATTAGTACTTGCATCCATGGCATATATACTTGAATAGCTCACAAAATGACTGAATTTTTAATTGTTTTAAATCATGCAAAAATAAGTCTTGTGGTAATGTGTATAATTCAGAATTTGGATATTTTTGGAATGACTATGGATACGGGTGTCAATGGGTACAACACGGGTTGGGTGGAGGCATTTTAATACCCATACTTATTAAAATTGATCTTACATGTATCCTATTCTTGCCCATTAAGAATTAACCTTACCCTACCCTATCCTACCCTTTTCCATTAATATTATCGGATAACGAAATTGTAGCTGATGAATAACGAATAAACTAATATATAATTAGTTTTATTATATTTTACAAATAAAACATCAAAAACTCATTATGTTTTTTACAAATTATATTTTACTCATTACATTAGATAACCTTTTAAATTGCTTTTTTCACTCATATAATTTTTATAGCAAAATTTGAAATTTGAAATCAAAATTGAGTCATAGCCACTATGAAAATTGAAGTCAAAATGTGACTATGTGAGCCAGATTCTTACAACATTTACATTCCATTCTTACAATTGAGTAAAAAGGCAAGAAAATAAAGAGGGAAGGAAGAATATATCAAAGATTTTATAATTAAGTTGGAAATTGAATTGAATATATATAAGTTTAGATTTTATAATTACCCTATAGGGTAACGGGTACGAAATAGTTATAAATCCATACCCTTGCCCATTTAGTTAACGAAAAAAATTCTTATCCATCCATACCCATACCCAATAAATTAATGAAAAAAAAAAACCTAAATCATACCCGTCTTATCGAATACGATACGAATCGAGTAAACGGCTAAAAAAGTACCATTGACACCCCTAACTATGGACACCGTTCGGATTTTGTTTTCCTTGTCTTATAATCAAGGGCGGAATTTAAGATATATAGGAAAAAATCACCTCTATAGTAACAAAAACGTATTATACATATAAGTATAACTAATATATGTTAAAATTAGTGATTAGTCCTCAAAATCCTTTATATTTGCATTCAAACTGATTCATTATTTAGAAAATGAAAAAGGTACAGTGCAATTATTTTAAAGATGGCGGTCAAGCTCCACCTATGCTTATGATTAAAATAATAAGGATGCTAGCTACTTGATTGATGGTAATGTACTATTAATTGCAATGTTGAGCAAAATTGAAAGTTTATTTTCCTGTAATCCTATTATATTTCATATCGTACAAAGAGACTTTTAATGGCATCCTTTCAAATTCATGGTAATATACTATTAATTGTACTGTTGAGCAAAATTGGAAGTTTCTTTTCCTGTAGTCCTATTAGATTTCAATCGTACAGTGAGACTTTTAATGGCCATCCAATCCTTCCCAAGTCATTTAACCAACTCTAACCTAACAATAATACAAGGAGAAAAGAAAAGAAAAAATGCGCCGTTATTAGTTACAAATTGTGTTTTCCCTATGAACAGGTCAATTGGGAACAGCAGCTTGGCTGGGAACAACCCTGCCTACCCAATAGCTTATTTAAACCCTGTTAGAACTCCACAAGATCCTCAAATTTCATGCTAACATTGCCATTAATTATTGGCACATGTCATTGCTGATAGGATAATGTCATCATTTATATTATATGCATAAAAATTTGGCACTTAGCCTACTTTGCTCAAATTGCATGTGAAACCTGACTCAGACTCTCAACTGACCATAGTAACGTGTCAGTACGCCAATTCGTTTAATATATGTCTAGCAACCCATCTATTCAGTGACATTCCGAATACGAACAACAAATTTGAATAAATAAAGATGAAAGCAGCCGAAACCACCAGTTAATTGGGTCCCATTATGACGAAAGATATATTAGACTTAAAATGCTAAGCCAGAAACCAACAGATTGGGGCATGCAACCTCTCTTGAATTGTATATTAGGCTTAAATTGATACTGGGCCAATTCAAATCCATTTTCACCCGAAAAATAGCCAGGTCCGTCTTGTACAGGGAAAGGCTATTAGACAACTCGATAAATTGTTCGATAATGTTTGTGGGCGTATAATAAGGGCTTTGGGTCACTCTACCAAAACACTGTCACAGTACAGTCTGTTCCTCAAATTCTAGCTTCTTTTTTTTCATCCCTTTCAAAATTTCATTTTATAAAAAGTTTCGAGTTTCGAGTTTCAACTTTCAACTTTCAACCGAGCAAATGCTGCTACGTGGCTAAACCACCAGCATAATATTTACTAATGTTCTAAATAGCGGCGCTATAGCGCCGCTATAGCGTTTTTGGACCCTAAATGCTAAGTTATGGGATTAAAATACGCTAATTGTGCTACGGCCGCTATAGCGGTAATAGCGGTCCGCTATAGCGCTTAGCGTGTAGCGCGCTATTTGCGCGCTATGCATATTGGACTCTTGTAAACAATTTATATGGGCTTAAATAAAGATCCATGAAATTTATATGGGCTTTTAGTCTAACTCCTTATTTATATAAAATTCTCTTTCTCACTCAACCGTGCCTCTGCCTCTTTGAAATTATTTATCTTCTCCAGAAGTCCAGATCCATTCTGCACAGTTTAAAAAAGCTTCTAGATAATAATGTCGCTGACGAAGCTATAGAATGACTCAGATAATGATGTCTAGGTTATTTTGAAATTTGAATAGAAAAAAAAATAGAAAGAATCATGATGCTTAAGATATTTTGTATAGAAAAATATCGATAGTTTATGATATTATTATGAATATTTTGAACCGTGGACTTTTGTACTAGTTCAATATGAATATTATAATTTCTTAATTAATTTGATGTTATTTATTGTTTTATGAAATTTTAGATAATGTTAAAATATAGTACAAATATATAATATAATTTTTGTAAAAAAAAAAAAACGCTATTTGGAATAGCTTCTGCTATAGCTACGCTATTCGCTATAGCTTTTTTTGTAGCCTTCCCGCTATGACGCTATAAACGCTATTTAAAACATTGATTATTTACACAACACCGTATTGTTCTTACATTTTCTAAATTTTTTATATATTACAGTTCGTTCACAATTAACCCGCCTTTAGTATTGTGTTTCTTTTTTGTATCTTATATTTCATATTTCAAATAATAAGGGAATAGTGATATTATTTTCAATTCCAACTTTCCAAATGTCAACCCATGCGTACTCCATGGCTGCTCTTCGCTCCTATCCATTTCATCTCACGCAACCTCCGTTTAACAAAACCCATTCTCCCACGAAGTCGATCCCTTCTCAAGCCACCACAACCAACCACCGGAGCTTCGACCAAACGCAATCCCGTTTCTACCACCACTCCCTCTCTCTTCGCACGTACGCAATGACGACGACGGCGTTCGACGGAGGTTTCGACCGGGCAGCGGCGGTGAAGCAGTTCGACGAGTCCAGGACCGGCGTCAAGGGCCTCGTCGATTCTGGCGTTACCGAAATTCCTACCATGTTTCGTCACAACCCCGACCCGTTGCCACCCGCTCCGATTGGTTCCGTGTCAGTCCCGACAATCGATCTGTCGCTGCCACGTAGCGTCGTCGTGGATACTATTCGAGCTGCTTCGCACGAGTGGGGATTCTTTCAGGTAACTGCAATTTCTATATTTTTCTGGAATTTCTGTACATTTGAAAGTGTTGCACCATCAACAATTTGCAATGGTTTGTGATTCTAAGTAATTTGGGACTGTACATCCATACATACTAATTTTTAAGTAGGAATTTAACTAGACATCATGTTCCTTTAACAACCTTACAAATTGAAGTAACCTTCTACTATGCTGCTAGGCATAGTAACTGCATTCTGTGAATGCATTGATCAAACTTTCAGTAACAGTACTAATAATTTGGGGCGTGCTCCCAATGATTCCACCAGAAATTAAAAGATCAAATCGTAAATGTTTATCTAATATAAGATTAGGGGATTGACTCCTATCTTATTTAAAAAAAAAAATAAGAGTGCTACTTTTATTTTAAAGCAATTATATACAGTGTGACAATTGGAGTATAGTTCTAATTAGTAAACACTATGGTGCAGGTGATTAACCATGGGATACCTGCCAGTGTTATTGACAAGACCCTCTCAGCAATTCAATCGTTCAATGAACTGCCCCCCTCTGATCGATCTCCCTATTATTCCCGCTCCATGACTGGTGGGGTCTCCTACTCATCCAATGTTGATCTGTACAAATCCTCTGCTGCCAGCTGGCGCGACACGATTCAGGTCTTGACGGGCCCTACTCGGCCTGACCCAGAACGGATCCCCCATGTCTGTCGGCAGGAGATTCTTGCATGGGATGAGCATGTCACAAAGGTTCTTGATCAGCTTAAAACCGATAATTATTCTGTTTTAGACTTGAAAGCAAGATGCCTTGCTTAATCAGGAGTTTAGTTTGTGGTAGTTACTTTGTTTGCCTTCTGCGAGCAAGGCATGCTCAGTACACTGACATAACTTATTTTTCTTGTGAGTTGTTTTGTTCATTAATAAAATTAGATAGAAAGAAAAATAATATTATCAGTCAAGATTGAAACAAAACAAAATTCTTTTTTCTTCTCCTTCAAATTAATATTGATCGGACCCGCAAATCACAGGTCGGTCGATCCTTGCTAAAACTAATGTCAGAGGGGCTTGGGGTGGGCCCACATCGATTGGAGCAATTAACAATAGGTGACGGTAAGGTTATGGTGTGCCACTACTACCCACCATGCCCAGAGCCCGATGCTACCATGGGAGTGGTGACACACACAGATCCTGGGGCCCTCACTGTGCTGGTGCAGGATAGCACAGGTGGTCTGCAGGTGAAGCACACTGAACAGGACGGCAGGTGCTATTGGGTTGATATTGATCCTGTTCCAGGTGCACTTGTGATTAATGTTGGAGATCTCCTTCAGGTATGTTACATGCATATACCTCCTAAAAGTACTTTATTGTGAATTTATTTGGGCTTTACAAAAATAGCATTTGTAATATAATTTTCTCCATTTCAGATAATCAGCAATGATGAGTTTAAGAGCGTGGAGCATCGTGCCGTTGTACGATCTCAAGACAAATCGAGGGTTTCAATAGCTGTTTTCTTTAACCCTGCAAAGAGGGGGGATTCTGACTTTTATGGACCTTTGCCTGAATTGATATCAGACGAGAGACCTGCTCATTACCGAAATTTCACAATGTCGGAGTTCATGGGTACTTTCTTCAGTAAGCAGCTTGCCAGCAAAGCTCTTACTGATCATTTCAAGTTGTAGAGTTTCTAGATAAGAGCCGATCGAGCATAGTGTTGGTGAATCGATTTATATAAATATTATTGCATTGCAGAATTAAATTATCTCTGGTGCACATAATTAGATTAATTACTTTTTCATGTCTTCCACAAACTTTCATGTTGTAAGCACTGAGGAGATCAATAGAACAAAGGATTTTTTAATATGCTTACAAGATGCTTTCATTCACGTCAGGTTGACAGACGACTGGACACAACCTGTTGCACGTACCTCCCTCATTTAGGAATTCAGATCCAGTTAGATACCTGATGTGATAGAATGGAGTAATTTTTTTGACAGAGCAGTTTTTGATTCATACCACGCACAGTCATATGCATCTCTCTTTGACTCTATTATTCGTACTCTGCATGAATTAAAAACTGCTCTGTTAAAATCTTTACCCGAAATCGGGCCGTTTAGAAGGCCTCCCATGCAATTAGGACATGTCCGAAAAAAAAATCGCTTTACTGGAATTCTAAGGGATTCTCTCTCGTTTAGTCCCCACAAACAGCTAACCAAATACCTTTGTCGTTAGTCACCACAAGCAGCTCACCAGAAATGCATTTGGTTGTTTCAAGTTGTAAATAATCTTATTAATATCTACCAAAGATATTATTCTTGCAAAAATATCAAGGAGCGCTTGTCTTTAAGTTAAATGTGAAGGAAAGCAGAAATTAATGGAAAGGGCTTCCAGGCCTTCTGGTTTTCTGTTTTTGAGATAAGTGGGCTTATTGCAGTTTTCACAATTGGAGATGACGGTTGACCCAGCTTATTTATCCAAAACAAGCAACCTTAAGCACTACAATGCAATTTTGTTAGGATTTCTTTTTTATTTCAGTCAAATTTTAAAAATATGCACTTGTGATTAATGTTGGATAAAAATTTTGTTAGGACAATAATAAAAAGAATGAAAATGACCAATTACAATTTCGTTGGGTATTTTGTTTCTCTAAGCACAACCCCGCATTCATCACAAATCCTATTTCAGATTAAAAGTTCATCAACTGCGGGTACTTCTATTTTCAATTCCAACTTTCCAATGTCAACCCATGCGTACTCCATGGCAGCTCTTCGTCGATCCCATCTCAAGCCACCACAACCAACCACCAGAGCTTCGACCAAACGCAATCCCGTTTCTACAACCACTCCCTCTCTCTTCGCACGTACGCAATGACGACGACGGCGTTCGACGGAGGTTTCGACCGGGCAGCGGCGGTGAAGCAGTTCGACGAGTCCAGGACCGGCGTCAAGGGCCTCGTCGATTCTGGCGTTACCGAAATTCCTACCATGTTTCGTCACAACCCCGACCCGTTGCCACCCGCTCCGATTGGTTCCATGTCAGTCCCGACAATCGATCTGTCGCTGCCACGTAGCGTCGTCGTGGATACAATTCGAGCTGCTTCGCACGAGTGGGGATTCTTTCAGGTAACTGCAATTTCTCTATTTTTCTGGAATTTCTGTACATTTGAAAGTGTTGCACCATCAGTGTTGAACAATTTGCAATGGTATGTGATTCTAAGTAATTTGGGACTGTGCATCCATACATACTAATTGTAAGTAGGAATTTTACTAGACATCGTGTTCCTTTAACAACCTTACAAATTGAAGTAATCTTCTACTAGGCTGCTAGGCATAGTAACTTCAGTCTGTGAATGCATTGATCAAACTTTCAGTAACAGTACTAATAATTTGGGGGCGTGCTCCCATGATCCCACCAGAAATTAAAACATCAAAACGTAACTGTTTATCTAATATAGTATTAGGGGATTGACTCCTATGTTATTTAAAAAAAAAATAAGAGTGCTACTTTTATTTTAAAGCAATTATATACAGTGTGACAATTGGAGTATGGTTCTAATTAGTAAACACTATGGTGCAGGTGATTAACCATGGGATACCTGCCAGTGTAATTGACAAGACCCTCTCAGCCATTCAATCGTTCAATGAGCTGCCCCCCTCTGATCGATCTCCCTATTATTCCCGCTCCAAGACTGGTGGGGTCTCCTACTCATCCAATGTCGATCTGTACAAATCCACTGCTGCCAGCTGGCGCGACACGATTACGGTCTTGACGGGCCCTACTCAGCCTGACCCAGAACGGATCCCCCCTGTCTGTCGGCAGGAGATTCTTGCATGGGATGAGCATGTCACAAAGGTTCTTGATCAGCTTAAAACCGATAATTATTCTGTTTTAGACTTGAAAGCAAGATGCCTTGCTTAATCAGGAGTTTAGTTTGTGGTAGTTACTTTGTTTGCCTTCTGCGAGCAAGGCATGCTCAGTACACTGACATAATTTATTTTTCTTGTGAGTTGTTTTGTTCATTAATAAAATTAGATAGAAAGAAAAATAATATTATCGGTCAAGATTGAAACAAAAAAAAAATTCTTTTTTCTTCTCCTTCAAATTAATATTGATCGGACCCGCAAATCACAGGTTGGCCAATCCTTGCTAAAACTAGTGTCAGAGGGGCTTGGGGTGGGCCCACATCGATTGGGGCAATTAACAATAGGTGATGGTAAGGTTATGGTGTGCCACTACTACCCACCATGCCCAGAGCCCGATGCTACCATGGGAGTGGTGACACACACAGATCCTGGGGCCCTCACTGTGCTGGTGCAGGATAGCACAGGTGGTCTGCAGGTGAAGCGCACTGAACAGGACGGCAAGTGCTATTGGGTTGACATTGATCCTGTTCCAGGTGCACTTGTGATTAATGTTGGAGATCTCCTTCAGGTATGTTACATGCATATACCTCCTAAAAGTACTTTATTGTGAATTTATTTGTGCTTTACCAAAATAGCATTTGTTATATAATTTTCTCCATTTCAGATAATCAGCAATGATGAGTTTAAGAGCGTGGAGCATCGTGCCGTTGTACGATCTCGAGACAAATCGAGGGTTTCAATAGCTGTTTTCTTTAACCCTGCAATGAGGGGGGATTCTGACTTTTATGGACCTTTGCCTGAATTGATATCAGACGAGAGACCTGCTCATTACCGAAATTTCACCATGTCGGAGTTCATGGGTACTTTCTTCAGTAAGCAGCTTGCCAGCAAAGCTCTTACTGATCATTTCAAGTTGTAGAGTTTCTAGATAAGAGCCGATCGAGCATTGTGTTGGTGAATCGATTTATATAAATATTATTGCATGCAGAATTAAATTATCTATGTTGCACATAATTAGATTAAATACTTTTTCATGTCTTCCACAAACTTTCATGTTGTAAGCAATGAGGAGATCAATAGAACAAAGGGTTTTTTAATATGCTTACAAGATGCTTTGATTCACGTCAGGTTGACACACGACTGGACACAACCTGTTGCACGTACCTCCCTCATTTAGGAATTCAGATCCAGTTAGATACCTGATATGGTAGAATGGAGTAAATTTTTTGACAGAACAGTTTTTGATTCATGCAGCGCACAGTCATATGCATCTTTATTTGACTCTATTATTCGTACTATGCATGAATTAAAAACTGCTCTGTTAAAATCTTTGCCCGAAATCGGGCCGTTTAGAAGGCCTCCCGTGCAATTAGGACATGTCCGAAAAAAAAATCGCTTAACTGGAATTCTAAGGGATTCTGTCTCGTTTAGTCCCCACAAACAGCTCACCAAATACCTTTGTCGTTAGTCCCCACAAGCAGCCCACCAGAAATGCATGTAAATAATCTTATTAATATTTACTAAAGATTTATTCTTGCAAAAATATCAAGGAGCGCTTGTCTTTAAGTTAAATTGTGAAGGAAAGCAGAAATTAATGGAAAGGGCTTCCAGGCCTTCTGGTTTTCTGTTTTTGAGATAAGTGGGCTTATTGCAGTTTTTACAATTGGAGATGACGGTTGACCCAGCTTATTTATCCAAAACAAGCAACCTTAAGCACTACAATGCAATTTTATTAGGATTTCTTTTTTATTTCAGTCAAATTTTAAAAATGTGCACTTGTGATTAATGTTGGATAAAAATTTTGTTAGGACAATAATAAAAAAGAATGAAAATGACCAATTACAATTTCGTTGGGAATTTTGTTTCCCTAAGCACAACCCCGCATTCATCACAAATCCTATTTCAGATTAAAAGTTCATCAAAATTGATATAGAAGTCTGAATTAAATCTTTATTGTAAAAGACTGCCCAGAATTTTTTCTTGTTGATTGTATAGTACTAGGGAGACACAAGTAGACCTTTATAAATTATTTTTTTTATTAATATATATGTTGGAGCTTATGCTTCCAGCCTTAAAAAAAAATTCTTGGACTCTGTAACCAAACAATCTGTCCAAGACTCCAAGTTGTGCAAAAAAAAAAAAAGATTTGCAAGATGCCATTACCAATATCTCCTCCAACTACATAAAGTGAAGAGCAAGCTAGTCATGCTGGAAACAGTCACAGATGTTTGTTTTTTTCTGGGGTAGGCTACCAATCTAGAGAACATCAACAAAATTTTAGGGTGAACAGATTCCAGTTATAGGAGGTCTTCTTCTTGTTGCAGTTAAGTGGAACCGGTGGCATCATACAAGACCGCCATTCACTGTTTGAATACCAACTTTACTAATTTAATTTTAGAAGACAGCATCACACATAATTTGAAGCCTTGGTAGGGTGGCAGGGGAGGTTGGTGAAATTTTCTAATTTCTATTCCGAACTTGATAAGATAATAGAAAATTATTTTTACTTTGAATACAAGCATAAACATACTAATTTTAGTGTATGAAAGTATTCGTTTAGTGAATAGTGTTAATAGAGGCGTAGCTAGGATAATTAGCAGGTTGGGTTAAAAAAAATTGAGTGAGGAATAATTTGTTATTATTTTGAATATTAAGTACATTTTTATAAAAAGAAATTCTGAGAAAATATAGAAATATAAGCATATTTTGGAGAAATTTTTTAGGAGTAGGGAAAATTTTATAATTATTTTAAGTTTAAGTATGCTTCTATATTTTTTTTAAAAGACAAAAATAAAAGTATATTCTAGATTTTTTTTTTTTTGAGCGAAGGTGGAAACCCCGAACTCCACTTGGTCCAGCACTTACTTCTAAACTATGTTGCATGGATACAGGTACGGGTATCGTATCGGATACGATACGGATACGGCGATACGATAATTTTCAAAAATCAAGGATACGATACGTTTATTATATATATTATTTTTTATTATTTTATATATTGTAATCATAACTTAAATCAAATTTGTATAAAAAATTAAAGCATATCATAAGACTATAATAAATACTATAGTTACTACAATATATCACAAGTGAAATTTGGTGTAGTGGTCAAAGATTTTGACCCTCACAGCAATGACCCGAGTTCGATTCCCGCTCCACGCGCGGCTCACCAGTGCGGCACGGATCACGGGCGCGGCTCACGGGTCCAGCCGTATCCAGGGGTTTCCAGGCGTATCCAGGCGTGTCAACGGAGTATCGGAGACCGTATCGGCTGAGTAAGGATACGCCACGTAGGCGGATACGCCAGCTGGCGTATCGGATACGTATCGGTGCCGTATCGGACGCGTATCGGTATCCGATACATGTCCGATACCGATACTTGGCCTGTTTAGGCGTATCCGTGCAACGTAGCTTTTAAACAAGAATATAATTGCTATTATTTATGCATAGATTTGGGTTTCGATAAAAGGAAAAATGATTTAGAGGTCGAATAGGCCATGAAGGGGAGGGGAACTCAATTTTACAAGCTACAAGTATTAGCATATTAAAAAAGTTCTTTATTGATAATCTCATATTTTGGGTTTTCAATAATAAAGTTTATTATATTTTGGTTGGTTCAGTTTATTCAATTCTATTAGTCAGTCGGCCGAAAGTTGAATTTTTCAGTTAACCCAGACCAATAAAAAATCGAGAAACTGAATTGTTTTAATAAATTTTTAATTTTTAATAAAGTAAATTCAGTTGTTACTGTCAAGTTAACTGAATCAAATGCACATCCCTATTCGTGCACCTTTTTATATAAGAAAAGAAGAACATTATGCTATAATATTTATTGACTCAAGGAAATAAATTTCTTTATACAATTTTTAACTTTGTTGCTAAATGTTTAGAAATGGTTACTGAAGAGATATCTTAATTAGAGTAAACCAACGGAGTTAAGCTAATTAACTTCTGCAACTTGAATCTTCTATAAAATATTTTATGTTGTTTAAAAGGATTAAAGATGAAGTTAACTTCAATATTAATCTTCTTTGCTTAATTTGCTGGTTTACTGATCAAGCACAAGACTATATTCTGGTTTATCATTATTTGAAAATTAAAGGCACGCAATAGCTATATTTCTTGAAAGAAATCGAGTCGGATTTAAATACTTCCATGAAGAAAACTAACTTATCTATATATTGCATCACTTCGATTTCCTCATTCATTATTCTTATAACTTATGCTAGAGCCTAGAAGTAATAGATATATACAAGTTAACCACCCAAGTACTAGATATCTACAATAACAGAATACCACCCAAAAAAAATGAAAAGAAGAGGATACAAATGACTCAAGCGGCAGCATCAACCAATCTATCTTTGTCAAGTTGGTGCAAAACTATTGCATCAGCTTGCACAAGATGCCAGTAAAAGCTACAAGAGTCAAAGAGAGCAGCAAGAGGCGGCCTTGTCATTGTCACATGATTTTGTTTTTTACTTGGGCAGGCTACCAACCTTAGAAAACACGAACAAGGTTTTTGTCCTTCAAAATAAGTATATAAAATATGAAAGTTTTTGTATAAAAACAGATTCCGGTTTGTAGTAGGTCCTACCTGCCAGCTGTTCGTTTCTGTTGTTATTTTACATTTGAAAAGCAGATAGAACTCTCCTTTTCATATTCTGTGACAGTCTCATATAATTCATCAGCAATATGGATTTCTGATTTGATCCAATTTATGTGTTTCTGATTCGACAAACATTCACTAAAATTATGTAATTGAAATTAATGAGAATTTACATTATTACATGTTTAAGTTGGCCACCTCTCAATTTGCATGATGAGTTCATTTTCTCATGCCTTCTACTAAGGTACGAGTTGCGATACAACAATTAAAAGATATTAATTGAGGGAACTCTATCTGTCATTTCTCTCATTTTCAGCGATCAACAATTACCAGAATATGGATCTTAATTATCTCTTTATTCTACATGTACTAATGCAACGAACTTGTGCTTGTTATGTCAAGTAAATCGATATAATAAACGTAAAGAGTACAGTTTTTAAATTATCATCTCTAAGGTCTTTCAAAGCCTTACTTTTGTAGTCAGTTTTAAGTCAAGAGAGTAGATAATTCACTACTACAAAAAACGCATTTACTATTGCCCCTTTACCATCTAGTGTCCTTCCGCACGGATAGTGTATGTAACCAGAGGCAGCACTGCAATTAATTCAAACTTTTTATCGATTGTTCGGTCTAACCAACCGATAGTGTTGATGGCCCCCCTCCTTTACCAACAAATATATTTTAAGTACAGTTAGTATTGAGTGACTCTTCACATAGGTTTGGCTCATCGGATGTTGGCATTGAGGGTGTGACTTTTACCATCTGTTGTGTTACATGAATCATTGGTGTTAGTACAAAACAATAACAACGCGTTACCATATTGAACCGATGTCATATATTCTCAAGGGCAACACTGTAAATAATTGGAACCTCAGTTTTAGTATACAGTATTTGTTTCATATATTGAACCGATGATGGTCATTTATATATATATATATATATATATATAGAGATTGGCTAATGTAATAACGTTAGAACTTCGGCCGAAGTTCTAACGGGTCGTTTTTGCAATTTCAAAATCCAAACAACCCATCCGAACCGTTCAACATGTTCTCTATATTGAAATGTGCTTGGAGACCAAATTTTACATTTTTTGGAATTTTTTTGCTATTTATTAAGCCACTTTGAAAATTCTGATCCGGTGGTCCAGAAAATTTGGCTGTTTTTTACTGTTCACCGTTGGATCAGAAACTTTCAAAGTGGCTTAATAAATAGCAAAAAAATTTCAAAAAATGTAAAATTTGGTCTCCAAGCACATTTCAATATAGAGAACATGTTGAACGGTTCGGATGGGTTGTTTGGATTTTGAAATTGCAAAAACGACCCGTTAGAACTTCGGCCGAAGTTCTAACGTTATTACATTAGCCAATCTCTATATATATATATATATATAGGAGTTGGCTACGGTGCTATGCATAACATAGAGTGCCTCCGTGCTACGGCTCAATATTTGAGTTTTAAAAATCCTAACGGTCAATCCGAACCGTTCAAAATGATCTCCATATGAATATGTACTTGCAAACCAAATTTTACATTTTTTAGAATTTTTTTACTATTTTTTTAGATAGGTAGAAAAAACTTGATCTGAATGGTACAAAATTGTCAATCAAGTGATTTTCTACCTATCTAAAAAAATAGTAAAAAAATTCTAAAAAATGTAAAATTTGGTTTGCAAGTACATATTCATATGGAGATCATGTGAATGGTTCAGATCAACCGTTAGAATTTTGAAAACTCAAATATTGAGCCGTTACACGGAGGCCCTCTATGCTCTGCATAACATATTAGCAATTTCCTATATATATATATATATATTCCAGTAAACCGGCCCTAGGTCGATTATCTCCAATCCTTTGATATCTCCCAAATACTAGCTCACTGCGAAAATCAACTTTCCAAAATCGACGGACTAAGAAGCTGGCATTTCCTCTCCCGGCATCATTTGTATGCTAGATCACTCTTCTCTCCTTTCTGTTTATTTTAATGATCATTTTGAATGGTTTCTTAAATTAGGGAATAATTTAAACTAGAGATTAGTTATTTAATGTTATTTTTGTTTGTATAGGCGAAATGAGCAGCCAAAATAATCGTCACTCATCAGATCCTTATTACTATAGATGTCTCAAGCCGACTGTTGTGATGTTTTCGATGACCAGAATGAATCCGAGGAGGAAATTTTATACATATCCAGAATGCAATCAATAGATGGGCTGGCGTGACAACACTGTCAATTTAAGTAATGTAAGTTTAAATTCTCATATGCAACCTTGCAAACAAGATGCAAGATATCGAAATGAGGCAGAATTATATTCAATTCTCAAGAAATAGCTAACAGTAGTAATTGTACTTTGTGTGTTGATGATTGTGATCTGTTTTTAATTGTTGTGTTGTTGCTTCATGTAAAGTAGTGGATTACTTTGTACATAGTGAGATGAGTCACAAGCTGTCCAACAACATGCAAAACATGTTCCGAAAATTAAATCATATTTCAAACCCAAGGTTTTGACAGTGTATGAAAGGCACATGACAGTGCATTATTGTTTAATCTTTTACTCAAACCCCCTTTGAATTAAGTTGTGATTTGCGAAAGAGTTAAAAAAAACAATGTAAGTCTTCTGTTATGTGTCAATTTTTACACTGACTTAAGCTTAGGTTTAAAACATAATTTAATTTTCAGAATATGCATGTTTTGCAAGTTGTTGGATAGCTTGTGATAAATTTCATTTTCTTTTGATTTCCACTATATTTTATTTGACACTTTAGAAGAACATGTTTTTTCTTGGTTATGTTCCAAAGAAATTGGTCAAACTAACTTTCAACTAATAAAATATATTTTTAAAATTAAATTATGTTTTGATCCCAAGTTTTTGGCGGTGTATGAATGACATGTGACATTGCATTGTTGTTTAATTTCTTACACAAACCCCATTTGAATAAGATGTGGTTTGTGAAAGAATTTAAACAACAATGTAAGACCACTGTCACATGTTCATTTCTACACTGCCAAAAATTTGGAACTAAAACATGATTTAATTTTCAGAAAATGTTTTTGTAATAGAACAGTCAGTGTAGGGTATAAGCAACACTGATGGGTCGCATAAGAAAACAGTCAGTGTTTGTTAACTCATCAACACTGACTGTTTTTTAATAGAACAGTCGGGGTAGGGTATAAGCAATACTGACAGGTCGCATAAGAAAACAGTCAGTGTTAGTTCACCGGCGGTTGTTTACAAGTGAACAGTCAGTGCTGAATTTATTCTTATTTATAATTTTGCTAAGCAGTCTCTACACTGACTATTACATATTAAAACCGTCGGTGGTTGAGAGTCAGTAAAGAAGTTTTTTGTACTAGTGATGGAGACTTTTGTACGAGCTCGGAAAGGATAAAGCTACGGATTTCTTCAAGAGGTAAGAAGTGTGTATGATGGCAGTCTATTTTATAAATTGGAGAAGCAGTAAGTCATCCAGCCAAAATTAATCATACTAAATTAGTATGTATAAATAAAGCTTGAACTTGGATGTGCACATGTAAATTGTATTTTAACGTCATTTATAATGGTTGATTCGATTCGATTGTTCTCGAACTTAAATATTATTTACCCAACTTTCAACTATTGATCTTTCTTGGAGGTCCAAAAGAGGAGAGCAATTTGGGTTTGACGTCCATCGACTCAAATTTGAGTCCGATGGGTTCCAATTTGTCCGATTCGTTTTAAGATTGGTGCATCCAATGGACGTAAGACTCAAAAAAAAATTTAAGTGAAGAAAGGTTTAGCCTTTTTTGTCCTCATAAAGTTTACTAGAGTCGGAGTTCTACATAGAAAATGATGATTAAAACAATAACGCTAGACATTATATTCTTTTACATTCTTTACTTTTTTACCATACATCAAAAAAATTACACACTAAAACAATAGTAAAAGACAAAACATTTAATGATATTGATGCAATATTTTTCTCAGAAACTATAGTGGTCTCAATTCCAATAATACTGATGCATTAAATCTCACAGACATTAATGATACTTGATACAATTAAATCACACAAAGTATAGCCGCCTCAATTTTAATGTTATGAAAGGCAGCTTCAGTTTGACAGTGGACCCAACAGGTAAAGAGAATCTTCACAAGGAAGATGGTAGGTGCAGCAAAAAATTCTTTTCCCAGAAATGGTCGGAGAGAATGGTACCATTCTGGGTCGGATAATAACTAAACTAGCTGTCTAGCTATTGCAACCCCACTGTCTTTATTTTTTGGAGGATTTTATGTATACCCTTCGTAAATTTTGAAATTACTTATTTCTCTCTGGAAAATTCATCATACCATACGAGGTCAAATGCCTACGTTATGCCTCTATTTCTTAAACCTTAATCATCTATAATTTTCAACTCAAATATCAATATAAAACCGTTAGATTTGATATATATCATTTTCTTTATGAATATATAAGAAATTACGAGATTTTAACTTTGTTTTAATCGGTATCAAGAGCTTTAGAAAATACATTAATATGTATGAATTATGGACAGTGATTTTTTAATTTATTGATTCATATAAAAGTAAAACCGAAAAATAATAAATTTTTTGTGCATGTAGAGAAAATAATATAGATCATATTTAACGGTTTTATTTTGACATATTAATTTTAAATTTCTAGTATTAGATGTTTTAAAAATAAAGACATGATAGGAGCACAAAAAGTAGAGGCATTTGAACTCTCCTTATATCATATTTATCCTTCTAAATTTTAAATACTCACATATTTACCGAATTACTTGCCTTCTATTAAAATTCATTTTAGTTTTAGTACATATTTTATCCTTTAGTAAAAAAAATATGTAGGCTATTTAAAAAAATATTTATTTTTCTAATTGGTTATATGTAAGGAAAAATTGTTATTTTTTTTACATGTGACGCAGACAAAGTTACTCTTAAAGGTTACTGTGCGCATCACAAGTAAAGAAATAAATAATTTCTTCTAGAAAACTGACCAATTAGAAAACTGAATATTTTTCTTACATTGACTAGGAAACCGTTAGATTTGATCTATATCATTTTCTTTATGAATGTAAATATGAAATTACGAGATTTTGACTTTGTTTTGATCAGTATCAAGAGCATAAAAAAACATTTATATGGATAAATTATGGATAGTGATTTTTCAACTTATTTGTTCATATAAAAGTAAAATTGAAAAATGATAATTTTTTATGTGTATGTAGAGAAAATAATGTAGATCACATCTAATGGTTTTATTTTGCCATATAAGTTTTAAATTTTTGGTATTAGATATTTAAAAAATGAAAACATGATGGATGATGAAGGCATAAAAAGTAGAGGCATTTGAACTTTCCTCATATCATATCCTTCTAAATTTTAAAAACTCAAATATTTACCCAATTACTTGCCTTCTATTAAAACTCATTTTAAATTAATACATATATTATCCTTTACTAAAAAATAAAAAATATGTAGGCTATTTAAAAAAATATTTAGTATTCTAATTGGTTATTTGTAAGAGAAAATTGTTCATGTTTTTAATTGTGACGTAGACAAGTTTACACCTAAAGGTCACTGTGCGCACAAGTGGAGAAATAAATAATTTTTTCTCAAAAACTGACCAATTAGAACAATGAATATTTTTTTTACATTGACTCGATATTTTTATGTTTTAATAAAGGATAAAATGATAACAATATAATATTAAAATGAGTTTTAATAGAAAAGGTAATTATATTGAGTATAGTTGTGGGTTTTTAAAATTTAGAAGGGTAAATATGATATAACGAAATTTTGAGAAGAATATACGTAATTTCAAGGTTTTTGATTGATATACATGAAATTTCCTCTGTGTTTTTTTTTTTTTTTTTCAATTGAAGTCGTTTTTCAATTTTGTCATTGGTTGAGTAATTTACATGAAAAGATGAAACAACATTAATTGTTTTTCAAAAATTTCATCTAATTTGATGCTTCGCAAAATATTTAGTTAAAATTGGATCGAGAAATGCAAAACTTTCTCTTATTTCCTATGTTGCACGGATACGGATATGTACGGGTATCGTATCGGATATGGATACGTACGGGTATCGTATCGGATACGGATACAGAAAAAGAGCGAGAAAAGAGGGAACATCGCTAATGGTGGTCGGACATGGTCAACTTTAGATTGCATGCACTTTATCTTCATGGGGACTAATGCCTTAAGCTGAGACGACAAAACCCAAGAAAATGAGACTCGGGGCCATTCATGAGCACTTCTTTGGGTTGACAAATAGCTGGTTGGCTCGGAGTGTCTCGAGTACTTCACGCAGATGGTGGATGTGATCTGTTTTGGTCCGGCTATAGATGAGGATGTTACCGAAATAAACCACCAAAAATTTGTTAAGGAAAGGTCGAAATACTTGATTCATTACTCGCATGAAGGTGCTTGGCGCATTCGAGAGGCCGAATTGAATAACAACCCACTCGAAAAGACCCTCATTGGTCTTTTCAGGAACACTGTTCATGTATTGGGATTTCAGTAGATTTGGATCCAGGTGTCAATGGGTACAGTACGGGTTGGATGGAGGCATTTTCATACCCATACCCATTAAAATTGACCTTACCCGTACCTTACCCTTACCCATTAAAAATTAACCTTACCCTAACCTACCCTTATCCGTTAGTATTATCGGATAACGAAACAGTAGCGGGTGAATAACAGATAAACTAATATATAATTAGTTTTATTATATTTTACAAATAAAACATCAAAAACTCATTATGTTTTACAAATTATATTTTACTTATTACATAAGATAACCATTTAAATTGCTTTTTCACTCATTATAATCTTCTATAGAAAAATTTGAAATTTGAAATCAAAATTGAGTCATAGCCACTATGAAAATTGAAGTGAAAATGTGATTATATGAGCCAGATTCTTACAAAATTTACATTTCATTCTTACGATTAAGTAAAAGGCAAGAAACAAAGAGGGGAGGAAAAATATATCAAAGATTTATAATTTCCTTCGAAATTGAATTGAATATATATAATTTTAGATTTTATAATTACCCTATAGGATAACGGGTACGAAATAGTCATTATCCATACCTTTACCCATTTAGTTAACGAAAAAATTCTTACCTATATCCATACCCATACCCAATAAACTAATGAAAAAAAATCTTACCCATACCCGTCTTATCGAATACGATACGGGTCGGCTAAACGGCTAAAAAAGTACCATTGACACCCCTAACTATAGACACCGTTCAGATTTTGTTTTCCTTGTCTTATAATCAAGGGCGGAATTTAAGATATATAGGAAAAAAATCACAACCTCTATAGTAACAAAAACGTATTATACATATAAGTATAACTAATATATGTTAAAATTAGTGATTAGTCCTCAAAATCCTTTATATTTGCATTCAAACTGATTCATTATTTAGAAAATGAAAAAGGTACAGTGCAATTATTTTAAAGATGGCGGTCAAGGTCCACCTCTGCTTATGATTCAAATCAATAAGGATCCTAGCTACTTGATTGATGGTAATGTACTATTAATTGCAATGTTGAGCAAAATTGATAGTTTCTTTTCCTGTAATCCTATTATATTTCAATTGTACAAATTAAGAGACTGTTAATGGCATCCTTTCAAATTCATGGTAATGTACTATTAATTGTACTGTTGAGCAAAATTGAAAGTTTCTTTTCCTGTAGTCCTATGAGATTTCAATCGTACAGTGAGACTTTTAATAGCATCCAATCCTTCCCAAGTCATTCAATCAACTCTAACCCAACAATAATACAAGGAAAAGAAAAGAAAAACATGCGCCGTTATTAGTTACAAATTGTGTTTTTCCTATGAACAGGTCAATTGGGAACAGCAGCTTTCCCTATGAACAGGTCAATTGGGAACAGCAGCTTGGGCTTTGGGTCACTCTACCAAAACACTGTCACAGTACAGTCTGTTCCTCAAATTCTAGCTTCTTTTTTTTTCTTCCCTTTCAAAATTTCATTTTATAAAAAGTTTCGAGTTTCGAGTTTCAACTTTCAACTTTCAACCGAGCAATGCTGCTACGTGGCTAAACCAACAGCATAATTTTTACACAACACCGTATTGTTTTATTTTACATTTTCTAAGTTTTTTATAAATTACAGCTCGTTCACAATTAACCCGCCTTTAGTATTGTGTTTCTTTTTTGTATCTTCTATTTAAATTTCAAATAATAAGGGAATCGTGATATTATTTTCAATTACAACTTTCCAAGTCTCAACCCATGCGTGCGTACTCCATGGCAGCTCTTCGCTCCTATCCATTTCATCTCACGCAACCTCCGTTTAACAAAACCCATTCTCCCACGAACTCGATCCCTTCTCAAGCCACCACAACCAACCACCGGAGCTTCGACCAAACGCAATCCCGTTTCTACCACCACTCCCTCTCTCTTCGCACGTACACATGACGACGACGGCATTCGACGGAGGTTTCGACCGGGCAATGGCGGTGAAGCAGCGGCTGTGAAGCAGTTCGACAAGTCCATCCGACATTTTTATTAATATCCAAAGTTTATTACAAATTATTTAATACATCTAGGTTTGCTGGAATTTAATAAAAATGACCCTACCGGCTAGAAAATGGCCGGTATCCTATTTAATCAACTACCGATCATTTTTTGACCGGTACTCTATTTAATCCACTACCGGCCATTTTCTGGCTGGTACTCGTATTACTATTATTTTTATATTTTTTTTGTGCTATTTTAGGATTTATTTGAGCATTTTCTGTTTAGATTTTATGTTGTAGTATTTTATGTTTAGATTTTCTGTTATTGTAGTATTTCTGTTTAGATTTTATGTTGTACTATTTTTGTTATTGTTGTAGTATTTACTGTTTAGCGTAACTTAGTTTAATTTAACATATTCGTGATGATTTATTTTATTTTACTACAATTCTCATTATATTAATTTAGTGTAATTATGTTAATTTATTTTAGCGTACTTTTGCGTAAGTTAGTGATGAAAAAAGATCTAGAAAAATATAAAAATAGTATATCAAATATAATATACTAAACATAAATAGTACCAAATATAAAACACCAAATATAGTATACCAAATATAAATTGTACAAAAAATCACCGTCACAGATCGAGGGACCATCGCTTAGCTGGTACTCCGGCGTTCGCTCGAACCGACCAGACTGCCTAACTGAGACGGGGGACCATGAGCCTCTACCTCGCTGCATATCCGCTCGACGGTATCCCAGACTGCCTCATACGTCGGCATAGAGACTGGCGGGGGTGTACAGAAGATGGATGCAGCGAACTCAGTCCCAAAGGCTGGCTGAGTCCGGGACCCTCTACCACTGGCATCTCTGTCTCATATCGTGGTACTGGCGGTGGCGGTATGTCTGTTGGATCCTCCTCAAATACCCCGATCTCATCGAGACTGAACGCGTCAAACTTGACATCCGCCGGAAAGGACTCCGGAGGCGGTGGCTGCATCTCGGCCGGACCCTGCAATCATATACATAATTAAGTAAATTTGATCTGAATGAAAAAATTTGTACTAACTTGATAGCTAACGAAAAAAGACATACCAAAGGCTGAATCGGACGTCCATGCTCGTCGTAAAATGCCTTCTACCCAGTCATGGACAATACCCAACGATGGTAGTCCAACTTTGGCTACTCATCGGGGGGATGTGGCATCTCATCTAGCATAACCAGGCTCACATCGGGCTCGGCTGAATTTATCTCACGTCAGTTGATGTTCTCTCCAGCGTCTCACAGCATGGTGATGAGCTGCCCACCGTGTCCAGCATCCTCAATAAAATTGGCATTATGCTTGAGGAAGTGGTACCCAAGACGTCTCTAATTCTTCTTTTCCAGTATGGTGACCCCATGCGCGGCAGCTTTAAGCGAGGTCAAAAGCTGGAAAAAAGTTAGTTTGTTAGAACAAACCTTGAAGAACTAATAAGTTAGGAAAAAAACTATGTAGATTTATGTGCATTACCTGCAAGCCTACTTTACTGTTGGGTGTGTAACCATCATCGTCTTTGATCCTGTCGCGTAAATGGGTACCGTAATCGCCCTGTAGATATACGATAGCCATGCAGACCCGCACGTACCAAGCCTTATACCTCAATAGGGGATGTCCCGGGGTTTGAATGAGCTCATTTGGCACGTGATAAAAGTCGTAGTACCCCGGAGCCTCCGCCATAGAGTAGTACTCATGTAAATGATCGCGCCAGTCGCGCTCCAGTCCCCCCAAGTGACTTATCCTGTAAGAAACACGTTAGTGGCAATAGAAAGCTATCAAGTAATTTGGGATAATAGATAATAAGATACTACTTACTTGTGCAGGTCTTTGATGGTGGAATGCGACAAAGATGGGTCTGTGGAAATCAACGACGCATGTCTAAGCTGACGGAGTACCCGATTTAGATAGTAGTGCTTCACTATCCAGAAGTGTACGAGTGGACCTTTGTAGTACCATCTCTCCCGCTGCTGTAGACAAATCCCCGGCAACCGCTCATCCTCGTACAACTGGTCGTACGGTGTCCACTCAACAAGGTATGCAGCCAAACTCTGCAGCTCTAAACGGACTGGCCTGATACCAATGGTGCTACCGTGTGTCCAATCCACGTAGTTGTGATCACCGTGCCACTTCTTCGCATATGCCGGGCATCTAAGCGGATCGGCCGCTCCCCATGCCGGAGGCTCATTCGGGATAGTGTTGTGTATTTTAGGTATAGGATATTTCTATGATGCATACACTTTTAACTTTTAAAATTTATAAACCTTCGTACACAATAATTAGGTCAGTTGCAAGCGCACAACCTATCTATTGTAGTATGTAAGTGTCAATCTAAAAGGAGGTAGGGAAATACTAATTTTTACTAAAGTAAACTACTTTTAAAACTAAACAATAAAAGTAAAAAGGGGGGTTTTGTGTAATTTCGTTTTCAATGAAAATTTAAAGGCTCATAACAAAGTAACTAAAATTCGGGTGTGATTCGAGTTGGAGAAGTCTAGAGGCTTTTGGCTCACAATTCCTTGGTTAATTTCTCGTCTATTTGGTCTCTAAATTCATGTTTGCTTTGATGGGATTTCTAACCTTATGATGTGCCTAGATAATTCGGATTTCATGATTAAGTACTTCACCCTAGCTACCTAGATTTAAGCGCATGTTAGCCTATTTCAAATAAGTATTGATACAATTATTTTGGTGCGATGAGTTAGCGTTCCTCTAGTTTTAGGGCTGTCACGATTCTAATAGGGATATTTAACATTGCATGCACACAAAATAATATATCAACATATAATCTAATCTATGGTTCCCAATTAGGTTTTAGGTTTTACAATTAAGGTTTAACCCTAACCCTGATTATCAATTCCTGTGGTTCGGGATAAAGATTAGAACGATGTGTTGCTAATCTTACATTCTAAGGTAATTCAAGCACATAGTAAGGTACCGTTGAGCAATTGTTCCAAGCAATTCAAGTTGTAAAACCTAAACATGATACTCTGTACACAGATTATGCAATTAGCGAGAACTTATCAATCAACAAGAATAAATCATGCAAGCAAAATAATCATCACCAAGAGATAATCAAACAAACTCGAATTTAACACAAGTTCATGTTTAACACCTAAGCCCCTAGAGAGGAAATTTAGCATCTCATAGGTGCTTTAACATTCACAAGAAAATACAAGATAAATATGGTAAAAACTGAGAAAATACGTAAGAGAAAAGAATACAACCAATATCCTAGTTTCTGCCCAAGTTCTTCCCTTGTCGCTCAAGCAAAATCTCGACTTCTTCCTTCTCTTCCTTCGAAATCGGTAATTGAATCGATCGCAGCACAAAGGTGGAGTAGAATGGCTTTTAATACTGCTTGATTTTTTTTTTCTGTGGTCTCCTTAATCTTATATTACATTTTCTGAACTTGGAGACCAAGTTATTCTAATTTTGGCGCCCACTCAGCCCACCAACTTTCCATATTTAGCAGTTTTTCAGGTTAGTGCGGTCACTGGTGCGGCTGCACAAAATTATATATTCTGAATTTGGATTTGTTTCATTCATGAAAGTTGTAGATATTTTTGTCATGGTTCTTTTGAGCTTTTATTCACCTAAATCGGAGTTTGTATGACCAAGATATGACCAAAATACAAACTGTGTGTCGGCAGCTGCGATTCTGTACTGCTAGTTGTGCGGCTAGAGGAACCCGCACAGGGACATGCAGAAGTCTCTGGAGATTTCTTGATTTAATTTTGGAATTCATTTTTTCTCGGAATTATTTTTGTGCTGCCCGTACAGATTTCCTGTGGCCCGCACCAGCTTGAATTTATTTGTTTTGCTTGATTTTCTGCAATTAAAATAACTTTTCGACAGTAACTTGGTTCTTGGATATATTTGCACCAAAATAAGCATAAATACAAGTAATTTGACACAGTTTTGGAGGTTAAACCCATCCTAATGTGTATATAAAAGTGGCTTATCAGATAGGCTGAGCCACCGGTAGCCGTGACCACGACCAATGCTGAAGCAAGAGTGTCAGCCCGTACATCTGCTTCTCATCCTTTTGCATTTTTAAAAATTTTAGCCGTCAGGGTATTTGGATTGGTTGATTAAAACTTTAATTGAGAAAAGAGTTAGAGAGTTACCATACAACTACGGCACATGTGGAAGTACAGATGAGCTAGGACAACCCCACCCCAGTTGTACGGCGACGGGTGATCAAGGTTTGCCAGCAGCGGGAGATACATTATCGACATCATATCACCGCTGGAATCAGGAAATATGACAGAACCAAATAGGTCCATCACGTAGCCCCGTGTATATCTGCAATACAGAACAGATAATGAAGTGCTGTTCACAAATGTAATAGAAACAATTGATAGTTTTTACTTCTGAATCTGCTCATCGGTGGAATCTGTTGTCAGACCCGAGCTGAAGTACTCCCGCAAATTTGTCATTCTCAGATGGAATTTGGACTTCCCCGATCCTCAATGAGAGAGTGAGAATTAGCGCCCAACAACTCCTCGATCTGAGCAGCAAACCCAACGCTGTCAGATACGCCACCAACGGAGGTGCCAGTGATAGGCAAACCCCAAAGTGCACTCACATCCTGGAGTGTCACTGTCATCTCTCCGAATGGCATGTGGAACGTGCGCGTCTCGGGACGCTGATGTCTCGTTATTTTGTCTATATTCTGACCCTACTTTGTGTTAAAACCTGTGCCTAAAACTCTTAAGTCGTGTTTATTTCATTGAATATCTATAGGATGTGGTACTGCTGCGCTTTTATTCTTATTCTGCAGGAAACGGGCAAAACAGAGGAAGAATCTGGATTCTGAAGTCTTATACACGGACCGTGCACCATCTGCATGAGGTCCGTACACCATCTGCCCGACCACAGACTGAAGACACGACCGCACTGATCAGAGTCAAAATAATGATGATTTACGTAGGATTTTGGCTTAGGTTTTGCATATTTTCTCACACTTATGTTTAATTTATTAGATAAAAATGCTACTGTCACCCTTCTTTATGTTTTATTGTAGAAAATAGGTTTTGGGACTATTTTACACCAAATGGAGCTAGAATCAGGTTAATCGAATCAGCGACGTTTATCGACGAAGTCTCTGTTACGGTCTGTATTGCCTAATACGGACCAGGCCTAGCACAGACCAGAAGATAGCGCTGGAAGCATTAAACCATAACCGTCAAGGTCCTAATACGGACCGTATCACCTGATACGGTCCGTAACCGAAGGCGACCCTTGGGGAATAACTGCCGACCTCTTTTTCCAGATCAGTTTCTTAGCCCCTACTCAACCTCCAGACGTCCCTTCGCTCCTATATAAGGCCTCTGGGCAGAAGGAATAGTTATCTTTGTAATTAGGGTGAGATTTGATTAAAGAGAGAAGAGAGGAGTGCTTGTAACTATGCCGTTCCGCAGCTAAGTTTCTTTTCTTAGGACTAGGCAGTAAACCTTGTTACTCTTGATGTTTTGATATATATATATTTCTGTTGATTATGATTTATTGTTGTTGAATTAAAATGCTTTTGTGATTTACTATCTCTTCATCTAACTTCAATGATCTAGTTTGAGTCCGTTAGGATAGTGACAGTACTTTGATGGCAAGAGAAACTATTTGTATGAATTTGCCTCGTTGAGATCCATTAAGTTTATGTGAAGAAAACCTTAGCGGGGAAACCATAAACCAGACCAACAAAACGCGTACCAAATTCCATCACTTGCGTAAGGAAAATTGCAGTGATCTGTGTAGTAATTTGGGTTTTTAGAGATCAGTCATTTGCGTAAGGAAACTCGCAGTGTCCTATGTAGAATCTCGATGAAAGATCTGTCATTCTTGCGTAACATAAATCGCAATGACCTATGTGGTGTCTTTCATTAAACAACAACAGGAAATCAGACGCAACAGAAATATATTGTCAAAGCGGAGTGCCGAAACCCTAGAAATTCTCATCTCTATCTTTATTTTAATTACTTTTAATTGCTTCCTAATTTACATTGATCACAACAACATCTCTCAATTTTCAGATTTCGTCTAGCCTTTCGAAAGATTGCGATTCGATCGCTCAAAGCATTGAACCAATATTCCCTGTGGATCGACCTCGTATATACTACTCAATAGGATTGTGCGTTTGCAGTCCGAACCGATAGCATTTCCGAGTTTATAAATATTAAAAGAAACATTGCTCTCTTTTGAGTGATCACGTACACAATTCAACTCACCAGGACACAGGCACACGGTCCGTGCACCATTGCATACAGACCGTGCATGGCATTTCTGGAAACATAAACCAAAGATGGAAATTGGTGCCAGCTAGGGAGGGACGCGAATGGAAGGCATTAAAGGGCCTCTTTGTCCAACAGAGAGCTCATTCCAGGACAGAGAATTGAGATCTAGGATTTGGAGCTTACGGCTTGGCTTGGAGAAGAAGAAGAGGAGAAAATCAAGAGATTTGCGACAGATCTTTTTACTACTTCGAGTTTTGCCATGAGCACTATCTTTATCATCTCTTTTAATTGTTTTAGTACTGTGTTTGAGTAGACTTTTTAGTTTTTAGGGTTGTGATGTAATCGAATGTTTTGTTTTACATGTTAGTTATTGGATTCTTGTGTTGAAATTTGTGTTTGCTTGATTGTGTTTGATTTTAATTGCTTAGATTAAATTGTTTAATTTTTATTGGTTTACCACTAGATGCATGGCCATATCTAAAAGTACTTTGGCCCTTATAATCTCTCAACCAAACTAAGTACATGAGGTAGGATTAGTGATCCGAAAAGTATAACCAAGTAGTAGCCGACAGGTGAATATTTCCTCATATCGACGGATGGAGGTTACCTTTAGTATACCAAACAAGCAACTAGGTAATTCGGACCAATATACGACAGTTGAGGTCTAGAACCCGACGAGGGCAGATATTGCAATTCCATACCAAGTTAATGAACCAACAAACGACATTTGAAGTTTAGAACATTAGGTCTGGTCAGTAGAACCCTACACAAAGGAACAACACAAAGAAACAGTAACTGCTGCATTCACTCAGGGACCACACAGACTGTGTACGACAGTATCCGGCCCATGCACACTGGACACGGCCCGTGTAGGACACTGGACACGGCCCGTGTAGGACACTACACGGACCGGGTACCTCGAGATAGAACTGAGATAAAGTCATAACCCTGGAAACGCCTTTTACTATTGATTAAAACCACTTTTCTGTTTTAAATCTTCTTGTTAATCTGTTTAGAATATAAACAAACCAAAGCCAACCTTTGCAGACTTCTAGGGTTTTTAGAAAGTAAGTAGAATCCTTTAAATATTCAAACTGTCCTTTGGATGGATACCTGAATATACTGCTCGATAGGATTGTACACTTGCAATCTGAATCGAAAGGTGTACCAAGGTTTAAAAGGTATAGCTTGCTATACTGAAACTTTGTGCATACGCTTCTGTTGTGAACAGACGCCATCGCTCCACCAGTCCTGCGATGAGAGATGCATTGGTAGTGCCACTCCCAGTCCGCAAGATGTCCACAAGCTGGTAGAGGACTAAATTAATGAGGTACTGCTCCATCACCTCGTAGTACTGCATGTGAACGCACCGCAACTTGATATCCAAAAGAAACGTGTCCTGCGTTGAAAAACGTAATCCACATGGTATTAGTACAACAAAATTTAAACTCAAAAAAAAAATACGTACCTCACGAGAAGTCAGTGAGACTCAGGCTCGCGGTGGGGCATTCACAGGAGAGGACTAAAATGCTCTGTGCTGCTAGTGTCGATCGGCTCATCAACTAGAGGTGGTGCTGGACGAGTCCTAGGACGTCCTCTAGCCATCCTAATGTCAAAAATAAAATTCTATTAACTTACGCTAAGTAAACCCTAAATTATGCTACAATAAGCTTAATTAGGCTAAAATATGCTATATAGACAAAAATACTCTAATTTTGGTAAAATGGGCCAAAATAGGCTTAATTGTGCTAAAACTTGCTAAAATAGGGCAATTGCGGGAAAAATAACCTAAAATATGCTAAAAATGCTAAAATACCCTAATTTCGGTAAAACATGCTAAAATAGGCTAAATGCGGTGAAAATAACCTAAAATATTCTATAATTGGCTAAAATACCTTGGTAAAATTTGCTAAAATGGGGCCAAAATAGGCTTAATTATGCTAAAACATGCTAAAATAGACCAATTGCGGTAAAATAACCCTAAAATATGCTATAATAGAGTCCGGCTACTATAACACTAGTGTCATTTCAAATTAAATAACACCACATCTTAAACCATTGGATCTACTTTAATATTCGAGTACAAGATAGGACTGGAATGACACTAGTGTCTTGCACAAATATTAAAGTAGATCCAATGGTTTAAGATGTGGTGTTATTTAGTTTGAAATGACACTAGTGTTATAGTAGCCGGACTCGCTATAATAGATTAAAATACCCTAAATCCTATATTCGACTAATTACTCTAACCCTAAACCCTAATTATTGATTATACTAATTTGCACTAAATTATGCTTAATTATCCTAATTACGGTAAAAAAGGCTAAAATACGCTAAAATATGATCAACTATGCTAATGATACTAAATTACAATAAATTACCCTAAACACTAAATCCTAAATTCGGCTAATTACTCTAAATTATATTAAATTTAATAATTACAACTAACTACAACAGATTTAACACTAATTACAACTAAATTATTCTAATTTTGATACATTACTAAAAAATTCTAACATTTTACAACTATTTTTCACTAAAAATGAATTTTTAAAAATTATAGGCTTTACTTACAAATTTGAGAAGAGGTAGAGAAATCTGGGAGAGAAAACTCAATTAGAAGAGATGGTGTGAAATAATAAAATGAATTGTGAGAAATTCAGCTAACTCTCCGCACAAATATATAGCAGAGATACTTGGACTGATAATGACCGGTAGTGTATTAAATAGAGTACTGATCAGGAAATAAGCGGTAGTTGATTAAATAGAGTAGCGGCTATTTTTTTGACCGGCGAGTTATTTTCATTGAATCCGAACAAACGTGGATAAAAATGTCGGCAGCTCTTCGCTCCTATCCATTTCATCTCACGCAACCTCCGTTTAACAAAACCCATTCTCCCACGAACTCGATCTCTTCTCAAGCCACCACAACCAACCACCGGAGCTTCAACCAAACGCAATCCCGTTTCTACCACCACTCCCTCTCTCTTCGCACGTACGCAATGACGACGACGGCGTTCGACGGAGGTTTCGACCGGGCAGCGGCGGTGAAGCAGTTCGACGAGTCCAGGACCGGCGTCAAGGGCCTCGTCGATTCTGGCGTTACCGAAGTTCCTACCATGTTTCGTCACAACCCCGACCCGTTGCCACCTGCTCCGATTGGTTCCGTGTCAGTCCCGACAATCGATCTGTCGCTGCCACGTAGCGTCGTCGTGGATACCATTCGAGCTGCTTCGCACGAGTGGGGATTCTTTCAGGTAACTGCAATTTCTATATTTTTCTGGAATTTCTGTACATTTGAAAGTGTTGCACCATCAGTGTTGAACAATTTGCAATGGTATGTGATTCTAAGTAATTTGGGACTGTACATCCATACATACTAATTTTTAAGTAGGAATTTTACTAGAGATCATGTTCCTTTAACAACCTTACAAATTGAAGTAACCTTCTACTAGGCTGCTAGGCATAGTAACTTCAGTCTGTGAATGCATTGATCAAACTTTCAGTAACAGTACTAATAATTTGGGGCGTGCTCCCATGATCCCACCAGAAATTAAAATATCAAATCGTAACTGTTTATCTAATATAAGATTAGGGGATTGACTCCTATCTTATTTAAAATAAATAAATAAGAGTGCTACTTTTATTTTAAAGCAATTATATACAGTGTGACAATTGGAGTATAGTTCTAATTAGTAAACACTATGGTGCAGGTGATTAACCATGGGATACCTGCCAGTGTAATTGACAAGACCCTCTCAGCCATTCAATCGTTCAATGAGCTGCCCCCCTCTGATCGATCTCCCTATTATTCCCGCTCCATGACTGGTGGGGTCTCCTACTCATCCAATTTCGATCTGTACAATTCCTCTGCTGCCGGCTGGCGCGACACGATTCAGGTCTTGACTGGCCCTACTCGGCCTGACCCAGAACGGATCCCCCCTGTCTGTCGGCAGGAGATTCTTGCATGGGATGAGCATGTCACAAAGGTTCTTGATCAGCTAAAACCGATAATTATTCTGTTTTAGACTTGAAAGCAAGATGCCTTGCTTAATCAGGAGTTTAGTTTGTGGTAGTTACTTTGTTTGCCTTCTGCGAGTAAGGCATGCTCAGTACACTGACCTAATTTAGTTTTCTTGTGAGTTGAAAATGTTTTGTTCATTAATGAAATTAGATAGAAAGAAAAATAATATTATCAGTCAAGATTGAAACAAAAGAAATTTTTTTTTTTTCTTCTCCTTCAAATTAATATTGATCGGACCTGCAAATCACAGGTCGGCCGAGCCTTGCTAAAACTAATGTCAGAGGGACTTGGGGTGGGCCCACATTGCTTGGAGCAATTAACAATAGGTGACGGTAAGGTTGTGGTGTGCCACTACTACCCACCATGCCCAGAGCCAGATGCTACCATGGGATTGGTGACACACACAGATCCTAAGGCCCTCAATGTGCTGGTGCAGGATAGCACAGGTGGTCTGCAGGTGAAGCGCACTGAACAGGACGGCAAGTGCTATTGGGTTGATATCGATCCTGTTCCAGGTGCACTTGTGATTAATGTTGGAGATCTCCTTCAGGTATGTTACATGCATATACCTCCTAAAAGTACTTTATTGTGAATTTATTTGTGCTTTACAAAAATAGCATTTGTAATATAATTTTCTCCATTTCAGATAATCAGCAATGATGAGTTTAAGAGCGTGGAGCATCGTGCCGTTGTACGATCTCGAGACAAATCGAGGGTTTCAATAGCTGTTTTCTTTACCCCTGCAAAGAGGGGGCATTCTGACTTTTATGGACCTTTGCCTGAATTGATATCAGACGAGAGACCTGCTCATTACCGAAATTTCACCATGTCAGAGTACATGGGTACTTTCTTCAGTAAGCAGCTTGCCAGCAAAGCTCTTACTGATCATTTCAAGTTGTAGAGTTTCTAGATAAGAGCCGATCGAGCATTGTGTACTGTAGACAAGTTGGTGAATCGATTTATATAAATATTATTGCATGCAGAATTAAATTATCTCTGGTGCACATAATTAGATTAAATACTTTTTCATGTCTTCCACAAACTTTCATATTGTAAGCAATGAGGAGATCAATAAAACAAAGGGTTTTTTTTAATATGCTTACAAGATGCTTTAATTCACGTCAGGTTGACACCGACTGGACACAACTGTTGCACGAACCTCCCTCATCTAGGAATTCAGATCCTGTTAGATACCTGATATGGTAGAATGGAGTAAATTTTTTGACAGAACAGTTTTTTATTCATGCAGCGCACAGTCATATGCATCTTTATTTGACTCTATTATTCGTACTCTGCATGAATTAAAAACTGCTCTGTTAAAATCTTTACCCGAAATCGGGCCGTTTAGAAGGCCTCCCGTGCAATTAGGACATGTCCGAAAAAAAAAACGCTCAACTGGAATTACAAGAATTCTCTCTCGTTTAGTCCCCACAAACAGCTCACCAAATACCTTTGTCGTTAGTCCCCACAAACAGCCCACCAGAAATGCATGTAAATAATCTTATTAATATTTACTAAAGATTTATTCTTGCAAAAATATCAAGGAGCGCTTGTCTTTAAGTTAAATTGTGAAGGAAAGCAGAAATTAATGGAAAGGGCTTCCAGGCCTTCTGGTTTTCTGTTTTTGAGATAAGTGAGCTTATTGCAGTTTTCACAATTGGAGATGACGGTTGACCCAGCTTATTTATCCAAAACAAGCAACCTTAAGCACTACAATGCAATTTTATTAGGATTTCTTTTTTATTTCAGTCAAATTTTAAAAATGTGCACTTGTGATTAATGTTGGATAAAATTTTTGTTAGGACAATAATAAAAAAGAATGAAAATGACCAATTACAATTTCGTTGGGAATTTTGTTTCCCTAAGCACAACCCCGCATTCATCACAAATCCTATTTCAGATTAAAAGTTCATCAAAATTGATATAGAAGTCTGAATTAAATCTTTATTGTAAAAGACTGCCCAGAATTTTTTCTTGTTGATTGTATAGTACTAGGGAGACACAAGTAGACCTTTATAAATTATTTTTTTTATTAATATATATGTTGGAGCTTATGCTTCCAGCCTTAAAAAAAAATTCTTGGACTCTGTAACCAAACAATCTGTCCAAGACTCCAAGTTGTGCAAAAAAAAAAAAGATTTGCAAGATGCCATTACCAATATCTCCTCCAACTACATAAAGTGAAGAGCAAGCTAGTCATGCTGGAAACAGTCACAGATGTTTGTTTTTCTCTGGGGTAGGCTACCAATCTAGAGAACATCAACAAAATTTTAGGGTGAACAGAGTCCAGTTATAGGAGGTCTTCTTCTTGTTGCAGTTAAGTGGAACCGGTGGCATCATACAAGACCGCCATTCACTGTTTGAATACCAACTTTACTAATTTAATTTTAGAAGACAGCATCACACATAATTTGAAGCCTTGGTAGGGTGGCAGGGGAGGTTGGTGAAATTTTCTAATTTCTATTCCGAAGTTGATAAGATAATAGAAAATTAATTTTACTTTGAATACAAGCATAAACATACTAATTTTAGTGTATGAAAGTATTCGTTTAGTGAATAGTGTTAATAGAGGCGTAGCTAGGATAATTAGCAGGTTGGGTTAAAAAAAATTGAGTGAGGAATAATTTGTTATTATTTTGAATATTAAGTATATTTTTATAAAAAAATTCTGAGAAAGTATAGAAATATAAGCATATTTCGGTGAAAATTTTTTAAGAGTAGGTAAAATTTTATAATTATTTTAAGTTTAAGTATGCTTCTACATTTTTTTAAAAAGACAAAAATAAAAGTATATTCTCAATTGTTTTTTTTTTTTTGAGCGATGGTGGAAACCCCCAACTCCACTTGGCTCCAGCACTTTTAAACAAGAATATTAATTGCTATTATTTATGCATAGATTTGGGTTTCGATAAAAGAAAAAATGATTTAGAGGTCGAATAGGCCATGAAGGGGAGGGAAACTCAATTTTACAAGCTATAGGTATTAACATATTAAAAACGTTATTTATTGACAATCTCATATTTTGGGTTTTCAAAAATAAAGTTTATAATTATATTTTGGTTGGTTCAGTTTATTCAATTTCTATTAGTCAGTCGGCCGAAAGTTGAATTTTTACAGTTAACCCAGACCAATAAAAAATCGAGAACTGAATTGTTTTAATAAATTTTTAATTTTTTAATAAAGTAAATTCAGTTGTTACTGTCAAGTTAACTGAATCAAATGCACATCCCTATTCGTGCACCTTTTTATATAAGAAAAGAAGAACATTATGCTATAATATTTATTGACTCAAGGAAAGAAATTTCTTTATAAAATTTTTAACTTTGTTGCTAAATGTTTAGAAATGGTTACTGAAGAGATATCTTAATTAGAGTAAAACAACGGAGTTAAGCTAACTTCTGCAACTTGAATCTTCTATAAAATATTTTATGTTGTTTAAAAGGATTAAAGATGAAGTTAACTTCAATATTAATCTTCTTTGCTTAATTTGCTGGTTTACTGATCAAGCACAAGACTATATTCTGGTTTATCATTATTTGAAAATTAAAGGCACGCAATAGCTATATTTCTTGAAAGTGATCGAGTCGGATTTAAATACTTCCATGAAGAAAACTAACTTATCTATATATTGCATCACTTCGATTTCCTCATTCATTATTCTTATAACTTATGCTAGAGCCTAGAAGTAATAGATATATACAAGTTAACCACCCAAGTAATTAGATATCTACAATAACAGAATACCACCCAAAAAAAATGAAAAGAAGAGGATACAAATGACTCAAGCGGCAGCATCAACCAATCTATCTTTGTCAAGTTGGTGCAAAACTATTGCATCAGCTTGCACAAGATGCCAGTAAAAGCTACAAGAGTCAAAGAGAGCAGCAAGAGGCATCCTTGTCATTGTCACATGATTTTGTTTTTTACTTGGGCAGGCCACCAACCTAAGAAAACACGAACAAGGTTTTTGTCCTTCAAAATAAGTATATAAAATATGAAGGTTTTTGTATAGAAAATTAAAAACAGATTCCGGTTTGTAGTAGGTCCTACCGCCAGCTGTTCGTTTCTGTTGTTATTTTACATTTGAAAAGCAGATCGAACTCTCCTTTTCATATTCTGTGACAGTCTTATATAATTCATCAACAATATGGATTTCTGATTTGATCCAATTTTTGTGTTTCTGATTCGACAAACATTCACTGATGCGACGAACATTCACTAAAATTATATAGTTGAAATTAATGAGAATTTATATAATTACATGTTTAAGTTGGCCACCTCTCAATTTGCATGATGAGTTCATTTTCTCATGCCTTCTACTAAGGTACGAGTTGCGATACAGAACAATTAAAAGATATTAATTGAGGGAACTCTATCTGTCATTTCTCGCATTTTCAGCGATCAACAATTACCAGAATAAGGATCTTAATTATCTCTTTATTCTACATGTACTAATGCAACGAACTTGTGCTTGTTATGTCAAGTAAATCGATATAATAAACGTAAAGAGTACAGTTTTTAAATTATCATTTCTAAGGTCTTTCAAAGCCTTACTTTTGTAGTCAGTTTTAAGTCAAGAGAGTAGATAATTCACTACTACAAAAAACGCATTTACTATTGCCTCTTTACCATCTAGTGTCCTTCCGCACGGATGGTGTATGTAACCAGAGGCAGCACTGCAATTAATTCAAACTTTTTACCGATTGTTCGGTCTAACCAACCGATAGTGTTGATGGCCCCCCCTCCTTTACCAACAAATATATTTTAAGTACAGTTAGTATTGAGTGACTCTTCACATAGGTTTGGCTCATCGGATGATGGCATTGAGGAGGTGACTTTCACCATCTGTTGTGTTACATGAGTCGTTGGTGTTAGTACAAAACAATAACAACCCGTATTGAACCAATGTCATATATTCTTAGGGACAACACTGTAAATAATTGGAACCTCAGTTTTAGTATATACTATTTGTTTCATATATTGAACCTGTCACGACCCCGCCGCCGGGCCGGGGCTCGCGACAAGAGAGGCACCCTCGCATCCATCCTTCGTCCCGTCAACCTACGTCGCAAACAAAAAAACACAAAGAAATAATACGGAGTAAGCTACAAAGCTCAGTAACCGGTTATTTAATGACGCAGCTTCTCTATAATTGGCTTAATTAAACAACCATTCAAACAGACTGGATTAATCCACACAAATTCAAATCAAATTATGCATGCATATTTAACCGGCGATAGCACGTCGGTCTAGGTTATCAGTAAAACAAGTCACACAGTATTTGGAATGTCTGTCACATAGACCATTCCCACATTCTCAGAACACATTCTCATCAGTTCACAATCAAATTCGAACCTCAGACCCGCTATCCCGTTAAAATATGCCTCATAATCCAATTTCCAATTCAAATATCCAATTCAACCAAACAAAACGAAATCATAGATTATAGAGAAGTCCGGTTACCTGATAGTGATCAATCCAGAAATCCAAATCAGATTGCAATCAACAGTTCAGAATCAACGCGACGTAGTCGGAATTCCAATCGGACATGAAATCAAATCTTAATCAATATCACAATATTTCTTACCATTTTCTCTTTCTTTTTTTTTTCTCTCTGTTTCTCGGTTTTCTTTTAGTTTTATCTTTCAATTTCAACTTTTTTTTTTTTCTTTTCCGGATCAATTAAAGGAGAAGGGGGAGCTTTTGAGTCATTTACGGTGGTCAAAATTTTCCATGCATGGGGGCACGTGGCAAGGGCTGCCACGTTGGTCTTTTTTTTTTTTTTAAACAAAGTTTGCATTTTTACATTTGAAACCTTTAAATTTACAATATAATAATTAAGTCCAAAATATATTGTAGAAAAATTATTAAAATTACCGGATGTTACAATTCTCCCCCCTTCAAAGAATTTTGTCCGCAAAATTCAAACATATCATATTCAAATCAAACGAGACATAATAAACGATAATCAAATCGAATTTATTAGATACAGATCAATCGGAGAAGATAATCCACTGGAATCAAATCACTTGTTTATCACTAAATTCAATTAAGTTTAGATTCAACGATTTTATAAAATCATATCAGATAAACAAATGAGGTAATAATCAAATGGTCAAATGGTTTCACGAATAACAGATCTTACAAAATTGATAATCAATCATATTTTTAGACATGAAAATCCAATTCATACATAACACATATAACAAACGAATGGAACATGGAACATATATCAAAATCACTTTCAAGTAATTTTCATATCAAACTCATGAATCATATATCAAAATTTAGATTAGATATGGATAACAAATGGAACATGGACCCAAACACAGTCCGAGGAACGAATGCTCTGATACCAAAATTGTCACGACCCCGCCGCCGGGCCGGGGCTCGCGACAAGAGAGGCACCCTCGCATCCATCCTTCGTCCCGTCAACCTACGTCGCAAACAAAAAAACACAAAGAAACAATACGGAGTAAGCTACAAAGCTCAGTAACCGGTTATTTAATGACGCAGCTTCTCTATAATTGGCTTAATTAAACAACCATTCAAACAGACTGGATTAATCCACACAAATTCAAATCAAATTATGCATGCATATTTAACCGGCGATAGCACGTCGGTCTAGGTTATCAGTAAAACAAGTCACACAGTATTTGGAATGTCTGTCACATAGACCATTCCCACATTCTCAGAACACATTCTCATCAGTTCACAATCAAATTCGAACCTCAGACCCGCTATCCCGTTAAAATATGCCTCATAATCCAATTTCCAATTCAAATATCCAATTCAACCAAACAAAACGAAAACACATATTATAGAGAAGTCCGGTTACCTGATAGTGATCAATCCAGAAATCCAAATCAGATTGCAATCAACAGTTCAGAATCAACGCGACGTAGTCGGAATTCCAATCGGACATGAAATCAAATCTTAATCAATATCACAATATTTCTTACCATTTTCTCTTTCTTTTTTTTTTCTCTCTGTTTCTCGGTTTTCTTTTAGTTTTATCTTTCAATTTCACCTTTTTTTTTTTTCTTTTCCGGATCAATTAAAGGAGAAGGGGGAGCTTTTGAGTCATTTACGGTGGTCAAAATTTTCCATGCATGGGGGCACGTGGCAAGGGCTGCCACGTTGGTCTTTTTTTTTTTTTTTAAACAAAGTTTGCATTTTTACATTTGAAACCTTTAAATTTACAATATTATAATTAAGTCCAAAATATATTGTAGAAAAATTATTAAAATTACCGGATGTTACAGAACCGATGATGGTGATGTTATATATATATATTGAGTGAGGCTACGGTGCTATGCAAGCACGGATTGGGTCCGTGCTACGGCTCAAAATTTAACTTTTCAAAATTCTAACGGTCGATCCGAACCATTCAACATTATTATAAAATGAATATGTACTTGCAAACCAAATTTTACATTTTTTCGAATTTTTTTACTATTTTTTTAGATAGGCTGTTTTTGGATGGTCCAAAATGTTCAGATCAAGTGATTTTCGAAAAAATAGTAAAAAAATTTGAAAAAATGTAAAATTTGGTTTGCAAGTACATATTCATTTTATAATCATGTTGAACGGTTCGGATCGACCGTTAGAATTTTGAAAAGTCAAATTTTTAGCCGTAGTATGGACCCAATTGGTGCTATGCATACCACTGTAGCCTCACTCATATATATATATATATATATATATATATATATATATATATATATATAATCTGGCTAATATGGTACGCGTATATAAGGGCCTCTACGTGCTACGGCTCACTTTTTGAGTTTTTAAAATCCTAACGGTCGATCTGAACCGTTCAACATGATCTCCATATGAATATGTACTTGCAAACCAAATTTTACATTTTTTAGAATTTTTTACTATTTATTAAGCCACTTTGAAAATTGCTGATCCAATGGTCCAGCAGATTTTACTGTTGTGTACAAATTAGTGTTTTTTCAAAGTGGCTTAATAAATAGTAAAAAAAATGTAAAATTTGGTTTGCAGGTACATATTCATATGGAGATCATGTTGAACGGTTCGGATCGACCGTTAGGATTTTGAAAACTCAAAGTGAGCCGTAGCACGGAGGGCTCTCTATGCATAGCACCGTAGCCAACTCCTATATATATATATATAGAGAGAGAGAGAGAGTGGCTAAGATCAAAGTGGTATGACTAAGGCCTTTGGTGCTACCAAGTCGTTTTTGGATTTTCAAAGTCCAAATGGTCGATCTAAACCGTTAGATGTGATCTTTATATTAAAATCTGCTTGGAGACCAAATTTTACATTTTTGAAATTTTTTTACTATTTTTTAAGCCACTTTGAAAATTGCTGATCACATGGTTCAGAATTTGGTTGCACTGTTTTTACTGTTCACCCGGATCTGCTATTTTCAAAGTGGCTTAAAAAATAGTAAAAAAATTCCAAAAAATGTGAAATTTGGTCTCCAAGCAGATTTTAATATAGATTGAACATCTAACGGTTTGAATCGACTATTTGAACTTTAAAATTGCAAAAACTAATTGGTAGCACCAAGGCTTTGGTCATACCACTTTGACCTTAGCCACTCTCTCTCTCTCTCTCTCTCTCTCTATATATATATATATATATATATAGAGAGAGAGATTGGCTAATGTGCTAACGTTATAACTTCGGCCGAAGTTATAACGAGTCGTTTATTAGTTTTTAAAATCCAAACAACCGATCCGAACCTTTCAAGTTTTTCTAAATATTGAAATGTGCTTGGAGACCAAATTTTACATTTTTTGGAATTTTTTTACTATTTATTAAGCCACTTTGAAAATCGCAGATCTGCTGTGAATAGTAAAAAACAGCAAAATTTTCTAGACCACCGGATCAGTATTTTCAAAGTGGCTTAATAAATAGTAAAAAAATTCCAAAAAATGTAAAATTTGGTCTCCAAGCACATTTCAATATAGAGAACATGTTGAACGGTTCGGATCGGTTGTTTGGATTTTGAAATTGCAAAAACGACTCGTTATAACTTCGGCCGAAGTTATAACGTTAGCACATTAGCCAATCTCTATATATATATATATATATATATAGGAGTTGGCTACGGTGCTATGCATAGAGGGCCTCCGTGCTACGGCTCAATATTTGAGTTTTAAAAATCATAACGGTCGATCCGAACCGTTCAAAATGATCTCCATATGAATATGTACTTGCAAACCAAATTTTACATTTTTTAGAATTTTTTACTATTTTTTTAGATAGGTAGAAAAAACTTGATCTGAATGGTACAAAATTTTCAAATCAAGTGATTTTCTACCTATCTAAAAAAATAGTAAAAAATTTTAAAAAATGTAAAATTTGGTTTGCAGATACATACTCATATGGAGATCATTTTGAACGGTTCGGATCGACCGTTAGAATTTTTAAAACTCAAATATTGAGCCGTAGCATGGAGGCCCTATATATATATATATATATATATATATATATATATATATATATATATATATATATTCCAGTAAACAGGCCCTAGGTCGATTATCTCCAACCCTTTGAAATATTTTTTTTACATTGACTCGATAGTTTCATGTTTTAATAAAGGATAAAATGATAACAATATAATATTAAAATGAGTTTTAATAGAAAAGGTATTATATTGAGTACATTTGTGGGTTTTTAAAATTTAAAAGGGTAAATATGATATAACGAAATTTTGAGGAGAATATATGTAATTTCAAGGTTTTTGAATGATATACATGAAATTTCCTCTGTGTTTTTTTCTTCAATTGAAGTCGTTTTTCAATTTTGTCATTGGTTGAGTAATTTACATGAAAAGATGAAACAACATTAATTGTTTTTCAAAAATTTCGTCTAATTTGATGTTTCGCAAAATATTTAGTTAAAATTGGATCGAGAAATGCAAAACTTTATCTTATTTCCCAAGCATAACACATGGGCTTCTACCTTCTGTGTAAGAATATTTTTTATTTTAGGTGTATTAGACGTATTTTTATTATATTCGTGAGAACATTAGCATTATATTGTTGTATTATTGGCTTCTTTATATTTATTATTAGATTATTATGGCTCATTTATAATTATTTTGTGGCTTCTTTATATTTGATCCGACAAATAAAAAATATTTTCAGATTTAGCGACATTTAAAATAAAAACCAAACAAATAAAATAATAATAACAAAACCCTAATCAAATAAAATATTGTGATTAACACGAGTACCACCCGAGAAGAACGGAAAGAGCAAGAAGGATTGAAGAACTCCTTTCCTCTTATTATTTAATAATAATAATAGGAAAGCTTGACTGAACTAACGCTTTCTATACTATATAAGAGTTGGTTGCACTAAAAAGAGATATTTTCTCAAAGCATCCCCTTCTGGTTTCAGATATACTCTAGCTCCCTGTTTAGCACTAGCCTTAGCTAGCAGCACCCAAAGCATATGTAGTGGAGACAGCGGCATATTCTGAGTCATAGCCTACGGTAGCAGTCTAACCTGCAGTCGTTTCTGATCTTGATCTTTCTACTTCAGTAGCAGAGCCTAAAGAAGTCGCAACAAATCCAGCAGCAAGTCGACTCCTTCCACTTGCTGCTGGATTATTTCATTTTGGCTTTGTTTTTATCGAGTGTATTTTGGCTTTTCTTATTATTTATTTGCGAGTGATGTACCCGTATTGGTAAAGTGCGAGCTGCTTTCCTTTCCTGTTTTTCGACCTTTGTGTTGTTATCTGCAAATACTAGCAACCTCATAGCATGCATGGAGTCAAGCAAGTTTCAGAATTTCACCTCACCTTTTTTCTTTTTTGAAATCAATCGTTCCAATTTTCACCAGCAAGCATGCTGTACAGTTTTCTATTATAAAGCAGCGAACCTTATTGGTTTTTTCTTTATTGAAATTGAGTGATAATTACAGAATTAGAAAGAAAATGAATGGTCAAATCCCCTTTCTCAAGCTTCTTTTTGTTTAGATCCATTGTTAGGTGTTAATTTGCAGTATTAGTCATATTAAGACTGCACAGATAAGGAATCTTACTTGAGTTCCTAGATAAATAAGTCCACCAAGGAAAGCTACCGAAGAGTTAAGCTATGAGGGTGATCACGCACCAACTCACCTATACACTGGTCAGCCTTGACAAAGTAAGCCGGCCCCTTTCTCCGTACACGTCTGCCTCGCTAGTGGAATACCTTAAGCGCCTACTAGAGCACTTCCACTCATCTTTCTTGATCTTCCTCCACTGGTCGAAGTATTGATTTTTTACGACTGGAAAACAAATTTACAAGCAAAGATCTCGTTTTTAAATAATAATTAATAAGCATTATTATATATCGTTCAATCTACTTTTACTTTATTATAATACTAATCATTAAAACGAACACATGTCCTCCTGCCCTCTAATATCTCCTTAATCCAATTCTGAAATTTCTCTCCAAAATCTCTCTATCAACACTTCTAGTAATTTTTTTAATATGGTAATAATAATAATATCCAGCATTTCTATAAAAAACATAAAAATTTTCATAATAGTTTCGAACATTTATTTCATCGTGTTTCGTAATTATCTCAATACATATTTATGAGTGTAGATTCTCATAAATTAATTTGTTAATTTTCATACTCGTAAAATCTCGTTTCGTATAATCACCTAACATCCGAATAAGGGCACCATGCACTTCTATAATTTTTCTCAGCAATCCAAAGAATTCCTTCAAATATAATAGTATAAGAAGAATTTGAGTGCCGTAGAAGATTGTATCATGCCATCATGTCGTCATGTAAGCGGAAATCCTGTTTTTTCTTTCAAATGCCAAGTCTTTACAATTTGAATAAAATGTAAAATCGTGCATCTATATAAGATAATTTTGTACAAGACATAGATTGTAAGAAATCAATGCAATACCTTGATTAGATTACATAATCATAATGCGTTAATTTGAAACAATTAGAAAAATAGGTAACTAGTGAGTGTTCCCAGCCAAAATAGTTTGCGGGAAGGCAATGCATTCGGTCGATTCGATCTAAAACCAAAATCATTTAATTTTGTATAATGAAATCGTACCAAATCAATAAAGCTAACATGAACGAGAAAAATTACTATGAATATTCAATTTTATGGCCGACATTTTTATTAATATCCAAAGTTAATTACAAATTAATTATTATGCCCACGATTTCCTACTATTGCCAAAATGTCTAACCGGCCATAAAATGACTGGTTTTCCTCTCCAGAAACCGGTCATTTTATGGCTGATTTTTTTTTTTAGATACACTATGAAGAGCAAGATAATGAAATCTAACACTGAAAATTTGAATTTTGTTTAAATTATTTGTTAGATTACTTCTTTTGATGTATAATTAGCATATTTATACTAAAATACGCTAAACTACTTGAAATTATGTTGAATTACACTATATTAAGTTAAATTACACTAAATTACATTATATTATGCTAAACTACGGTAAATTACGCTAAATTACATATAAATATGGACGATATCTTCACTGAAAAGGCGAAAAACAACGACGAAACTTGAAGTGGCCATAAAACGGCGCTCGAGTGTCTGATTTTAGCAAATGACCACTTTCGGAAAGCTTGCGAAAAGACGCATGCGTCCGTGCTCCCTACGCCGAATTTCAAAATTCAGAATTGCCAAAAAACTAAGGGAAGAGCCTCAAAACTTGAGTTTAAATTTTTGATTATGATTTTTATTTCTATTATTCAATCTAAGTAGCTCAGTAAATTAGTTACATAATGAACTTATAGAATACCAATTTTTACTATTTTTGGAATTTTCTTACTATTTTTTATGATTCATGAAAGATGACAAAGTCGGTCTACTTTAGCGTAATTTTGCGTAGTTTAGCGTAATTTACCGTATTTCAGCATAATTAACGAAGTTATTGTAATTTAGCTTAATTTAATGTAATTTAGGGTAATTCAACATAATTTATTGTAATATAGTGTAATTCAACATAATTTCAAGAAATCTATGTTTCAAGTAATATAGTATATTTTAGTATAGATATGCTAATTATAAATCAAAAGAAGTAATCTAACAAATAATTTAAACAAAAAATTCAAATTTTCTGTGTTAGATATCATTATCTTGCTCTTCATAGTGTTTCCAAAAAAACAAAAAAAAGGGCCCGTTTTGGACATTTTCGGCAAAAATCGGAAATCGTAAGTATAATAATTAATTTGTAATTAACTTTGGATATTAATAAAAATGTCGGCAAGTCCTGTTTCCCTCGTCCTGAAAAAGACAAAATCTAGTCGTTGCTCATCAGTACCTACGTGTCTGTTATGCATCTCACCAAGATTAACCAAACTAAAATAAACCGCTGAACATGCCTTTCTAACCAGAGCGGGTTGGTATCAGTCACTTGGCGGATTTTGGACTTCTGAATCATTTATCAAGTAGAACACGCAATATTGTTATGGAGTCCGAATATGTGGCTTTTATTTTGGAAAAAAAAAAAAAAAATTTGTTTCTCATGATCTAATCTTTTAAATTATTTTATGTATGAATCTCGATGAAGAACAAGGGCTGAATGTGAAAATGTGGATTCCTGTTTTTTTTTTAAAGAAAATAGCAGATTTTATTCCGTATTTACGTCCATAAGTATTAAGCCAATACGAATTCATATGTGTAAAGAATTTACATTTCACAAAAGAAATGATACAAAAAATTTCTGTCCGAGAAAAAATAACCCCTCTTAACAAAGCTTGTTTATGGGCTTGTAGTCTTGTATAAAAAAAATGAAATCAAATCCACTACCCACATGTGAGAAGAAAATTTCTACCAACTAGGTCCATATGTCTATTAATCTATGATCTGAACAGTTATAATTAAAGTATGAATTTTTCTAAAAATTTCACACACTTTCTATTTCAAATATAACCATTTAAATCATAGATTGATGGATAGATGGACTTGCATGTGGACAGGAGATTTAATTCAGTTCCATAACATCCATTTTAAAGAATAATTAGGAAAATAAATAGAAACTAAGCGGGTTCAGGGTCTGCTTTAATAGCAAATCTTTCCTTACCTTTTCTCTCCGATTGAGAAAATATTTTTCAGGATGCAGTCCATGTGAGCAGATATTGTCTTTCCTTATTTTTCGCTAGCAGATCTTTTTACCGTTCTTATCTAATATTAGGTTAATTTTACCTGGATTGGGTTTCCCAAACAGCTAATCTTCCCCAAAAGAACTTTGCCTATCGACGCAAGCAGAGCACACGCCACACGATCACTTGCGTATTTCCAACTGTCTCTATATAAAGGGATGACTTCAGGAGAAAAACCAGAAACAAACGAAAGAAGACAGCGCCTCCACGGCTCCACGTTGATGTACCCATTCTCTTATTCTTTTCAGTTACAACTGTCTCAGTGTCTCTAATAAATTGGTGACCCATTTATCAGCTGAGAAACCAAGAAACAAACGAAAGAAGACAGATATGCGCCTCCACAGTGTCTCCGCGTTCATGTACTATTTCTCATTCATTTGAATTGCAACTGTTTATAAATAAAGAGGTGTCAGGTGACCCCATATTATCATCTGAGGAAACCAGAAACAAACGCAAGAAAGACATGCGCCTCCACATAATACTCTCCACTTTCATGTGCCATCTCCCATTCTTTTCAATTACAACTTTCTTATAATTCTCATTTAAGTTACTCATATCTGATATCTCTATTCTGAACTCATCTTCCTTTTCTTTTCAATTGAAGCTTGCTTTGTGTTTTATCTGCAATTCCACACGGAAAGGGTGATGGAGCGTCGACACCTTCTTCAAAAAATGGTATATAGCATTTTTCTTCTCAATCCTTACTCCTTATTTCTGTTTTTATTTAAATTCAAGAGAACAAAACATGATAGAAGAAGCTAGAAGACGAAGATATTTTGATTTTATTATCTCTGTTTGATTGATTTCTACAGCCGCTTATCCCTATTACATTTATAGAAACTTATCTAAGCTAAGATACAAAAACACCTCATACAAAATGACAAAAGGAAATTACAGCTCACAAAACAGATTAGAGGAATCATTCCGTCGTGTAGTCATCTTGATCTTAATTCTATGGCAGGAATCTGTTGTGTAGGTGTTGTAATATAAATTCAAAATACTATTCCTGTAGTTGTCAAGTTTGTAATGAGGAAAAGAGAATTCTCCATTTTCTTTTTTCTAATTTTACTTCAATTCTGTTTTATTTTATTTAGTACGGTAAATTGAAATTCGTTTTCCATGTAAAAGATACTGCACATTCAAAGGCTGCAAATCTGACAGCGCTTCAAATGCACGCAGCATTCTTCGACAGGGACAATGATGGGATCATCTACATAAAGGAGACCTATCAAGGTAATTCACAATTTCTTTCCAATTTGACAGTACTTAAAATTTGGCAAGCTAAATTGATATTCAATATCCATTTCAGGCTTGCGCGCAATTGGTGTTAATGTTGCTGTTGCCGTAGCAGGCTCCCTCTTCATCAATGGTGCTCTCAGCCCCCTAACAAGACCTCCTGTACTTATTTCTTTCTCTGATTTTTTTGGGATATATATTTATAAATATCATTATGAATTAATTTGCTGGTAAAACCACAGGGGACAGGATCATCGCCACTTCTCCCTATCTATATAGAGAACATCAGCAAGGGTAAACATGGTAGCGATACCGATGCCTACGACTCTGACGGAAAGTATGCTTACTGTTACTGATTGCTTGTTTTGTAGTATCACACACGTAGTTTTTGGGTTAGTAACTACATTTACATTAGTCATTATAATAATATACTCAATTTAAAGGTTCTAATGATGCGCACAAGAGCTCAATTTACACTGTATTTGAATAGTTGACTTGTAGTCCCTGAAAATGTTCAGAGCAAGGATAGAGCATGAAAGCGACAAACAGAAGAGAAAAACAAGGACAACATCATAAATATGGTTGTACAATTTTGGTCATATTACTTAGCTGTACTTAGCATAAATTTAGTTTGGTGGCATACAATATTTAATGACACTTTTTGTCAGATTGTTCTGCAATAATTGCTTGCTTTCTGCTGAACCATGTTCATGCAATGCTTTCAGGGTTGCTTATATTATTGTTGAGAAAAGGTGAACTCTGATATTTCATCTAACCCTTCACCTGATTCTGAAATTGTAGGTTTGTTCCTGAAAAGTTTGAAGAGATATTCACAACTTATGCAAAAACGAACCCGAATGCACTATCGTCACAAGAATTGGAGAACATGCTTCGAGGAAACCAAGAACCGGGTGACGTTAAGGGACGGTACGTAATTTTGCCTCTTGAAGAAAATCTTGGGTTTTGTTATTTGGGCAAAGATGATGGAAGTCTATCTTATTGTTGGAAAAAAAAAAATTGAATTCAATCTTGCATTTTATATTTACACCTGGATACTAAAATTCCATTCTGAAATTCCGACATGTGGTAATTGATTTTGATTTTGTTTTATTAACTTTGACTTTGACAGTGCTGGTAGCAGAGCTGAATGGAAGCTCCTGTATAATCTGGCCAAGGATGAAGATGGATTTCTACAAAAGGATACTGTAAAAAGTGTATACGATGGCAGTCTATTTTATCAATTAGAGCAGAATAACCCAAAAACTCGAAGTTAATCGATGTAGTCCTAGTATTATACGAAAATAATTAGCACGATTGTGGATCTGCACATGAGTTGCTATTGTCTTTTATAGTGGCTGGTTTATTTGTTATATAGTGAAATTGAATATTACAATTACTTTATTATTTATTTATCAAACTGTACAACACTACTAGAATATGAGTTTATTGCATGAGCCGGAAAATGACTTATTGCATGGAGAGCCTTGCAACAAGCCCGAAAAAGCTTGTTGCATGCGAATAGCCATGCAACTGTGCCCATGCAACTGGCTTCGATACAAATACTAAGTATTTGCATGGACGCCCATGCAACAACTTTGTTCTGACTTGTTGCATGAGATTAGCCTTGCAACAAGGGCTCATGCAAATACTTTGAGAGTTGGTCCCATTTGGAGTATTTGCAAGGGGAGACAACGTGGGCCCCATCTGGTTATTTGCAAGGAAAGCGAACGAGGGTCCCACTTGACTATTTGCATGGCTAGAGAACGTGGGTCCTACATGACTATTTGCAAGGCTAACAAACGTGGGTCTCACTTGACTATTTGCAAGGCTAGGGAATGTGGGTCCCACCTGACTATTAGCAAGGCAAGGGAATGTGGGTCTGTTGAAAATAATAAGTTAGAAGGAGCAAATTGATCTCAGTCATCCATCATTGATCAATTAAATAAAAGTCAGATTAGAAGAGAATGTACAGTACCAACGGATCTGTAGCTACAGTAGAATTAGAAACTAGCCGTTAGAAATTTTGTTATAAATAGACATAGGAACTTTGTAAAGAAATCACTGTTGAAATATATTTTCTCTCCTCAGATCAATCTGTCTCATAAATTCAACATGGTATCAGAGCAACTGATATACTGATAACCGATAAACCCAATAACCCAATAACCCAATAATCAGCAATTCACCAGTAAAACTGGTAAATATCATAAAACAGCAAAAAAGGCTTCCGATAAACATTCAATAAGCAGTGCAAGAATGGATCAATGGGGGCAGCCATCTCATGAGTCTACCAACCCATCGAAACTCTCTCCGCAACTGCTAAACGGTGCTAATTATCTATCATGGGCCAAATCTGTTACAATCACTCTTAGCGGTAGAGACAAGATTGATTTCATCACTGGAGACGCAAAAAAACCTGAACCAGCAAACCCACAGAACATTACAGTGGCCGAAAAAGCTCAAATTCGAAAATGGCAAAAAGAGGATCATTATGTAATGTCTCTCCTATACGGGTCAATCGAGCAACAAGTGCTTGATTTGTTTCTCCAAAATTGCAACACATCCAAAGAATTGTGGGATGAAATTAAATCATTCTACGGTCAACAGAAAAATCATTCACATGTTTATCGTCTGCAACTCGAAATCCAACAAGAGAAAAAGGGAACCAAAACTCATTTAGAGTACCTGGCTTCTTTAAAAAAGAAGTACGATGAGCTCGACGTTTATCGGCCATTCACAACAGATGCACAGGATCTCAAAAAGAGAAAAGAAGAAGATCGAATTTTCTCGTACCTTGCGGGTCTTGATACCAGCTATGAAAATATTCGATCACAAATAATCTGAGCACTTGATCTCCCTTCCTTCTCTGAGGTAGTAAACCAAATTCAGCGAGAAGATAGTTTACGGGAGGCCATGGAGGGTCCACAAGCCAGCCGTGGCGAAGGACACGAACCCCATGGCCATGCCGTTAGAAGTCACCAAAACCCTAGTTCCCAATTTCACCAAAATCGGCCAAATCACAGAGGTGAGAAGTGTAATCATTGTAAAAAGGAGGGTCACAAGGAGGATCGGTGCTACTTCCTTCACCCTTACCTGAGGCCGAAGTGGTGGAAAGAGCAAGAACCGAAGAAAGGGGGAGGGGGGAGGCGACTGGAAAGAGGAGAAGCGGCGAGAAAAAGAAAAAGAAAGGGAGGGGTTCTCAGCGAAAAATGGATCTGGACCGAGTAAGTCTGGACCGAGTAATAACCAAACCGGTTCTTTTGAACCGGGTTTTAACCAAACCAGCGGCAGTGGTTTTTTCGCTGGCGGGTCGGCTCCAAGCGGGTCAGGAGGAGCTGGGTCTGCAGATCAAATGCAACACCTTCTTCAGCAGCTCTCTGTGCTGCTATCCAATCAAAACAATATTCCAAGCTCATGTGGTATTGTATCTCACTCAAAAAATTTAAATTTTAGTGACCAAATAATTATAGATAGCGGTGCAACGGACCACATGTTTGGGAATAAAAAATTTCTTACCAATTTGAAATTACCAAAAGGTGACCAATATGTTGTAGTAGCCAATGGTATGAAAGAAAAAATAAATTACATAGGAGAGATTAATTTGTGTAATAAAAAAATTAGTAATATTCTATTTTTAAATTCTTTTCCTATAAATCTACTTTCGGTTAAAAAATTAACACAAGAATTTAATTGTAATGCCATCTTTTCTTGCAACAATGTTGTATTTCAGGACCGGGTAACCGGGGAGAAGATTGGTGAAGGTTTTCTCAAAAATGGACATTATTTATTGAATTTACAAGAATTAAAGTTTTGCGCATCGGCAAGATCAATTGATTATGAAAGATGGCACAAAAGACTTGGGCATCCCTCCAACAAGATTTTAAGTAGTATTTTGAATTTTCCAAAATCAAATTGTATTAATTGTGATATTTGTAAAATGGCAAAACAAACGAGATTTCCCTTCTCACTTTCCAATAGTAGAAGTGAAGCATCGTTTGATTTAGTCCATTCCGATGTATGGGGTCCGGCCCCAATTAACTCGTATAATGGATTTAAATATTTTGTTATATTTATTGATGATTTTTCTAGAGCTATATGGTTGTATTTATTAAAATCAAAAGATGAAGTATTTAATTGTTTTCAAGAATTTCTTTGCCTTATAGAAACTCAATTCAATACCAAACTTAAAATATTTAGATCGGATAATGGAACGGAATTTGTAAATAAAAATTTTACAACCCTTTGCAAAGAAAAAGGAATTATTCATCAAACTACATGCATTAATACTCCCGAACAAAACGGAGTATCGGAACGAAAAAATAGGCACTTGTTAGAAATGACACGTGCACTATTATTTCAAAACAATGTTCCAAAAATATATTGGTCGGATGCCATCCTTTGTGCCACACATTTAATTAATAGACTACCAAGCGTCATTTTAAAAAATAAAAGTCCAACCGAAATTCTTTATCAACAAAAAAAGAATCTTGATTATTTAAAAATTTTCGGTTGTGTGTGTTTTGTTCGTATTAAACGAAAAGATAAATTCGATTATATGTCAACCAAAGCTATTTTTCTAGGGTATTCATCTTCAAAAAAGGGTTATAAATGCTATGATCCAATAAATAAAAAAGTATTTATTTCTAGAGATGTAATATTTTGTGAAGATGAACCGTATTTCAAAAAAGGTGAGATTGAAAAAAATTTACATAACCATTATCAAATAAGATCTTCAACATTTCCTTTAGATGATTTAGATTTTTTACCAAATATAAATCATGAATTTGAGGTTGATAATGAAGAAGAGATAGACAATAATATGTCAAATAATGATAATGATAACAATAACGAGGAAGTAGAAACTACAAATGTGAGAAGAACCTCAAGAATACCTATACCATCTACTAGACTTAGGGATTATGTAACCTATACGGTACAATACCCCATACAAGATTTTGTATCATATGAAAATGTCTCAACCGAGTATAATGCATTTCTTACTTCTATTCACAAAGAAGAAGAACCTAATAACTATCAAGAAGCAATAACCAAACCGGTATGGTGCAATGCCATGAAGGAGGAATTAAAGGCATTAGAAAAAAATGATACATGGATAATCGAACAATTACCAAAAAATAAGAGAGCCGTAGGGTGTAAATGGGTATACAAAATAAAATACCATAGTGATGGTACCATAGAACGGTACAAGGCTAGGTTAGTGGCAAAAGGGTATACTCAAACCTATGGTATTGACTATAATGAAACCTTTGCACCGGTGGCCAAAATGAATACCGTTAGGATTTTATTTTCTATTGCGGTAAATAATAATTGGAACCTATATCAAATGGATGTAAAAAATGCATTCCTTCAAGGAACACTTGAAGAAGAGGTTTATATGAACCTACCACCCGGCCATAAAATGGAGAACAAATCTAATCTAGTTTGTAGGTTAAAAAAGTCAATCTACGGATTGAAGCAATCTCCTCGGGCATGGTATGGAAAACTTAGCTCATATTTAAATTTTTGTAATTTTAACACTAGTAGTGCCGATCATTCGTTGTTCACAAAAATAGAAGGAAAAAATATAACTATGGTGCTAGTGTATGTAGATGACCTTATAATCACCGGAAATAGTCTAGAAGAAATTAGAAAATTAAAAATTCAACTAAAAGAAAAATTTGATATTAAGGATTTAGGATACCTAAAATATTTTTTAGGAATAGAAGTAGCATTTTCAAATAAAGGTCTATTCATTTCACAACGAAAATATACATTAGATTTGTTAAGAGAAACGGGCAAGTTAGGTTGTAAGCCAATTTCTACACCAATAGATAGCAAATATAAATTAAATATTGAGGATGGTGAACCCTTAGATGATGTAAATAATTTTCAAAGATTAGTAGGAAAATTAATCTATCTTACGGTAACCCGACCGGATATCTCTTTTTCGGTAGGTCAAATTAGTAAATTCATGCACTCTCCTAGAACACCTCATTTAGAAGCCGCAAATAGAGTCCTAAGATATCTAAAACAAAACCCCGGGAAAGGTATACTTATGACTAACAATAAATCTAATGCAATATGTGGCTATTCCAATGCAGATTGGGCCGGTAGCTTCGATAGAAAATCTACCACCGGCTTTTGTACATTTGTAGGCGGAAATCTAGTCACATGGAAAAGCAAGAAGCAAAGTGTCGTGGCTCGTTCAAGTGCGGAAGCGGAATACCGAGCCATGGCATCTACCGCAAGTGAGCTAATATGGATCAAGCAACTACTCAAGGATATGGGGGTTGAAATTGATCAATCGATGAAAATGTATTGCGACAATAACTCCGCTCGGCATATTGCCTCGAACCCGGTGTTTCACGAGAGGACAAAACACATAGAAGTTGATTGCCATTTTATTAGAGAGAAGGTCCAAAACAAAGAAATAGAGACTCCGTTTGTTAGAAGTGAAGATCAATTAGCGGATGTCTTCACCAAAGGATTAGATTCAAAACAATTTGAAAATATTTCAAGCAAGCTAGGAATGTACGATATTTACATCCCTAGCTTGAGGAGGAGTGTTGAAAATAATAAGTTAGAAGGAGCAAATTGATCTCAGTCATCCATCATTGATCAATTAAATAAAAGTCAGATTAGAAGAGAATGTACAGTACCAACGGATCTGTAGCTACAGTAGAATTAGAAACTAGCCGTTAGAAATTTTGTTATAAATAGACATAGGAACTTTGTAAAGAAATCACTGTTGAAATATATTTTCTCTCCTCAGATCAATCTGTCTCATAAATTCAACAGGGTCCCACCTGAGTATTAGCATGGAAAGATTATTTGCAAGGATATGACTTACATTTTTTGCATGCACTGCAGTTCTAATTATTTGCGTGGATGTAACCAAGGTAATAATAACAAGAAATGGCTGCAAATTAGCATGCTCCAATTCTACAATCCTCCCTTCCTGTACCAATCTGGTACCAGCCCTGTGCTGTTTTACAATTTCTAGTTCTCATTAATTAAGATTTACATAAATCACATTGAAAAATTTGTAGAAAGCAACAAATAAACATTGACCAACATAGTATAATCATCATGAGTAGAACTAGGGTGCTCCTAAGCTCACCAAGCCCTTCGTGAGCGCGACTCTAAAACCTATCGAATTGACTTCAAATGACATTTCCAAACCGTTAGATGTTCAATCTATATTAAAATGTGCTTGGAGACCAAATTTTACATTTTTTGGAATTTTTTTACTATTTATTAAGATGGTTTGAAAATCGTTGTTTTCCAATGGTGCAGAATTTTAATAAAAACAGCGATTTTCAAACCATCTTAATAAATAGTAAAAAAATTTCAAAAAATATAAAATTTGGTCTCCAAGCACATTTTAATATAGATTGAACATCTAACGGTTTGAAAATGTCGTTTGAAGTCAATTTGATAGGTTTTAGAGTCGCGCTCACGGAAGGGCTTGGTGAGCTTAGGAGCACCTTAGTTCTACTCTAATCATCATACATAGAAACCAAAATTATAAAAGCAGTAAAACAACATTGATAATAAAAGACTTAACTTCTAAATATATTGAAAATGTAACATCCAAAATAAGCATTTACAAAATAAACTCACCCCTATGAGTTAACAAAATATACCCATAATATAATAAAAAAACTTTACCCTAAATATTGACAACCACACTAGACCTCCCTGGTTCATGTCGAAGGTTGATTGCCCCACCAATCTGTCATTGTGGCCTCATTACCTGCAATTTCTCGTCCAATACGAGAACTCAACAGTGCTTGGAATGACCCTTCCTGATTTGGTTGTAAAGAACCAGCAACATCCTATATAAAACAAATTATAATGTTAGAACATGTTATTGTTATAAAAATTAATTATGTAATTCAAGCCTCAAAATAACTTGTTTGTTGATCATACAATACTATTACCCATTATTGTTGTACACTTGCCTTGAGCTGGTTTTTTCAATTGAGGTAGTAATAGTTTGTTGAAAAACATATGATGGTACTTTATGAGACATGATCATTTGTAGTTCTTCTATTGGTTGTATAACAATAAGTGTGTTTTGAGGCACGAAAAACCCACTACTGGTACTTACAATATTTGTATTACATCTTACCATTATGTTGAAAAAAACATTTTATAATACTATTAACTCCTCAATATTGTATCCATTACTGTTGAACATATAATTCCTGCCATTGCACACTTACCTTAGAAGTTCATTTCATAAGAATTTAAATATTCAACCATCATTATAAAAGTACTTACATGATTGAATTCCATTTGCAGCCTTGAAGGTACTTCCTGAGATGGTTGAGAGAGGTGGGGCCTTTGACTAAGCATTACATTTCAAAGTGCAATGTTAGAATTTGGAGAGCACAACATCCTATCAGATTTGTAAGATTAACAACACTTACATTTTTTTATAAAAATAATACCTGCAAATAACCCATATTCCCTACTACCATCTTGTGGTAGTTCAGGACTGCTAGCTGGTGCCTAATTTAAAATGTGAAAGAACAAAGGCTAGTAATGAAAATCCGTGAACAACAACAACCCTTTTAATTAATCCTAAAATTTCTCCAAATTTTCTCTTACTAACCTGGGAAGTAGGTTGTTGTACCTTATGCATTTTGAATAATTGTGAGAACAATAATTAATTTTGGGCTTGATCTCTTATCCTCTCGGAGCGCTCCTCGGCGATATGGCGATCACGTTCTTGAACGATCCCGTCTACTTCTGCCCTAGAGGTCTCTTGCACTCCAGTATTTGTCAACCCAGATACAGAAGATGCTATGTGGCTGTGCCTTTCTCGGGTGGTTGTTGTTTGCACATTTTGTTCAAGCAAGCTTCCAGTGTCATTTCTTTTGCATGGACTGTCCCTACTATGCAACAAACTAGTGCTCCCCATGTAATAAACTCATATTCTAGTAGTGCAAGCAGCTTTAGTTAGAGGTGTAAACGGTCGGATACGGATCGGATAAACCGTATCCTTTATAATTTTTCGGATACGGATACGAATATGGATAGTCTCGGATTCGAATACGGATACTGATCGAATATTAAACGGATATGGATACGGATCGGATATTGGACGGATACGAATACAGATATGAATATAATTTGAATAATTAAAAATAAAGTACTAATGTACATTCTATGAAGAAAAACATCTAAATATAATTTTTCATTTATAAATTAGATCTAATATTTTTCATAATAAGTTTGTTGGTTACAAAACATATATCATATTATTAAAATATTAGTCACTAATCATGTCATAGTGTTATATTGTTCATCAAAATATATATATATATGCATATGGAGTTTAATAAATCATTGGTATGTATATGCAATTTAATAAATCAATTTAAGAACATAGAGTACATTTGTTGCAGTTTAGGGTGTAAATGGTTGGATACGGATAAACGGATAGTTAAATATTTTATCGTATTCTTATCCGTTATAATTTTTCAAATATGGATACGAATAGTCTTGGATATGGGTACAGATCAGATAATTTAAGTAATTTTTCAAATTCGGATTCAGATCCAGACGAAATCGGATAATATCCGATCTGTTTATACCCCTAGCTTTAGTTGTATTGTTTTTTAACTCATATGCACATGGAAGCATATGAATTCATAGTACTAAGATCAAGAACTCTTAAACCACCATATTCTTTAGTTAAACATACATTTTCCCATTTAATAAGTGAATATTTCCTCCTACTTTTATCACTACATTGCCACAAGAATCTACACATAATTTTATCAATATCTTTAATAACAGTATCATGTACTCTATATAAGGAAAGTGCATAGAGTGGAACTGCAGAGAGTACTGAATTCAGTATTGTATGTCGACCTCCAAAAGATAGTAACTGACATTTCCAATTTGGAAGTTTCTTTTCTAGTTTATCTATTAAGAACTTCCAGTCTAGACAGTTAATTTTTTTATCATGCAAAGGAAGACCTAAGTATTTGATTGGGAAATGAGCAAGCTGACGACATATGAAAGTTTGAGCAAGTTCTTGTCCTAAATCAATATTGATAGTATATAATTTAGTTTTATTCAAATTATTAATGCTAGAGAGAGCTTCAAAAGCTTGCATTGTCCACCATGTAGCCTCTACAACTTCATCTTTAGCTTCTAAAAATAAAATAGTGTTATCAGCATAATGACAGTTTGTAATTGCTTGATTATTAAAACAATTAGGACCTAAACCATGAATAACCTGAGCGGGCCTGTCTACCCTTTGTAAAGATTTTACTTAAAGAGTTGCAGCTAAAATATAAGACACCTGAAAATCAGTGTTCCTTTTCAGTGTTTCCCAGACTTCATACACCTCTCGGAAATCCTCCAGTCTGCCTCAATGGGAGGTTGTGATTGTGAGACCAGTGTTGCAAGGGAAGCCGAGTCAGTGTAAAGCACGCAAGATCGTATCCCCAAACTGTTTACCAGCCGAGTCCCTTTCCTCAGGGCTTGTGCTTCAGCCTGCATTGCGCACCCTGCTGCCACTCCTTCCAGGTTATACATCACCAGCTTGTTCTCCATTGTGATTATGATCCCAACTCCTCCCTTCCAGTCATTGGTCCAGGACCCGTCACAGTGACATCGGTATTCTGCCACAATTGGCTGCAAACCCTGTGTTTCAGTCGGTACCATTTTGTTGGCTGTTGCAGCAATCATGGACAATCATGGACTCCACCGAGTTGGAATTATAGAATTTGAGGAAATCATCTCTGGTTGGTGTTTTTCCAGCATATAACTTACCATTCCTGCACCGCCATATAGCCCATATTACATTAGCCATGTCGGTCCACTGTTGGTCTGTCAGACCCGAACACAGCTCCTGTAAGTGATGATCTAGATCCACGCGTTATTAATACATATGCGAACCTTTGCGCTCAGGGCCCCTCAGCAAATTCTCGGCTCGAGTTTCTGCGGTTTATTTTCAGGCGTTCGTTATATCAGGCTTATTTTCTGAGACTATCAATCGGTAGTCTCATTTGCACACTAAGCATGATATAAATGTATTTCTACAATTGTCCGGTTTTGACGTGATCTATGGAAAAATTTAAGATTTTTACACATATAGAATACAGCGTTTTAATCGTGGATATAAGACTTAGTAATTATTGCAATATTTTCTAACCAAAATGTATTAAATTCCCTTAGATCCAAATTAGACCCAAGTAAGCCGGTCAATTTGACCCATTTAACGAAATTGAACGGTTGATGACTGGAGAAAACCAACAAAACAAATAATTTTGATGGTGGTGCCAGACTGTGCACATGGCTTGAATTATTGTAAACTTTGTAATTTTGTTTACTGACTCAAAGATCTTTTCCTAGCTGGTATTGCTTTTCGTACCTATACTATTTTTCAACTTGATTATTACAAATGAGGCAATCGGCCCGAAACTTTTTTAGTTGACACCTCCAAAAATCAAATTAAATGAATATCACTTCCGGAGTTTGATTTTCAATCCTACCACCCACGCTAATTTAGTTCGCACACCAAATTGGTAGGTGCGCGCACTGGGTTGGCGCACCCAGTGCATGAACATAAATAAATGACTCATTAATTTAATAATTTTAATATTTGACCCGCTTCAGTAAAAAAAATAATAGTTTATTGTGCCAGGTATAAAATGATCAAGGTTCACCATGAACCATTAGTAATTTTAAATTTTCTGTAGTTAAAATATATGCACCAAGTCTATTCAAACAAATAAATAATTGGAGATTCGTCCTCCCCACCCAGCTCTTCCGAAGTTCGGTGTCTTTTTAAAAACAAATGCAAAATGTAACTTAAATCTCAAATCAAATCAAGCTATAACAATTCTCATCCAGATCATGTGAATCGGTTCACAGTACAAGAATCGGTCTGGAATCAGCGCACATTCGTGCTACTCGGCCGATTCAACACTCTTCAATCCGTTTTTTCTCTGTAACTCGCATTCCAAGTAAATCGGTGTTCATGCACTGGGTGCGCCAATTCAGTCCGCGCACCTACCAATTTGGTGTGCGAACTGGAGTATTCACGTTTCTGAAAGTGGTATTCATTAATTTAATTTAATTTTGGAGGTGTCAACTAAAAAAATTTCGGGGCATCGGCGATCTTCACGTTTCTTTAAAAATAAAGAGAAAATACGAATATGTTATATACAAAATGTGGGGGTTATGCCCTCCAATCAAGAATATTAGCAAATCTATTATTTTCTTTTCTTCTAGAAAACCTTCTTTTTTTTTTTTTACTTTTCTTGTTGGACTTACTGTATTAGGGTTAGTTTCCCACTGAACCAAATCCACACCTGTACAACATTCTAGCAAACCTTTTTGATATTTGGCAAACCTTTTCTTCTAGTTGGACTTAACTGCTTACATAGAAAACCTTTTGATATTTTCTCTTATTTTCTTTTCTTTTCTTCTAGCAAACCTTTTCTTCTAGTTGGACTTAATTGCTTACATAGTTTAGCTGAAATACATAATTGCTTAATTACTAGTAGGTTTAATTGTTTTATATATATTTATGTAATTTATAAATTAAAATTTATTAATTAATAATTAGTAATTATAGTTAATAAATAAGAAAATAGACAAAGATAAAAGCACTGCTTATGTTTCTCTTATATATATATAAGCACAATAGCCCATCTCTATATGAGATTGGCTATTGTGCTTCGCGAGTAAATGGGGGTTTACTTCGGGTCATATTTTCATTTTTAAAAATTCAAACAACCGATTCGAACCGTTCAACATGTTCAAAATATTGAAATGTGCTTGGAGACTAAATTTTACATTTTTGGAATTTTTTTTACTATTTATTAAGCCACTTTGAAAATCGCTGATCCACTATGAACAATAAAAAACAGTAAAATTTTCTGGATCACCGGATCAGCGATTTTCAAAGTGGCTTAATAAATAGTAAAATAATTCCAAAAAATATAAAATTTAGTCTCCAAGCACATTTCAATATTTAGAACATGTTGAACAGTTCGGATCAGTTGTTTGAATTTTCAAAAATAAAAATATGACCCGAAGTAACCCCCATTTACTTTGCGAAGCACAATAGCCCATCTCTCTCTCTATATATATATATATATATATATATATATATATATATTTAAGAAAATTATGGCTTTTGCCGACATTTGATTAATGAACTCTTATCTGGAAATAAATTTGCTGTTATTCTGATCCACTGTTAATCTGATCCCAACCGATGATTAATTCGTGCATAAAAACTGTTGATTTTGTATAAATTCTGAGGAGATAAACTTTCTTATTATTGAATTTCATGATACAAGCTCTTTTATGCTACAAGAAAAATATACTACTGTTATCTCTATTCTACTTTTGGTACCTATACAGTAGGGTACCGTTTATTTTCTTTCTCTAATAGAATTTCCTATTTGATCTAATCATAGCCCTTTGATTAATGATGAACATCTGAGATCAATCCTACTCTATTTCTTCTATAATTTTAACACTCCCCCTCAAGCTAGGAATGTATATATCGTACAATCCTAGCTTGCTTGTAATGTTGTCGAATTGTTTTGGATCCAACCCTTTGGTAAAGACATCCGCTAATTGTTCATTGCTTTGTATATACGGTGTCTCTATTTCTTTGGCTTGGACTTTTTCTCTCACAAAATGGCAATCTACTTCTATGTGCTTGGTCCGTTCATGGAACACCGGATTTAATGCGATGTGTCGTGCGGAGTTGTTGTCGCAATACATTTTCATGGGTTGATTGAATTCGATGCCCATATCCTTGAGAAGTTGTTTGAGCCACACTAATTCACTTGCGGTTGAAGCCATGGCTCGATACTCCGCCTCCGTGCTAGATCGTGCCACGACGTTTTGTTTCTTGCTTTTCCATGTGACTAAATTTTCGCCTACAAATGTGCAAAAGCCGGTAGTGGACTTCCTATCGAAACTCCCAGCCCAATCTGCATCGGAATAGCCACATATGACATTAGAATTATTGTTTTTCATTAATATTCCTTTATCGGGTGTTTTCTTTAGATACCTCAAAATCTTATTTATGGTCTCTAGGTGTGGTGTTCTAGGTGAATGCATAAATTTACTAACTTGGCTTACCGAAAATGAAATATCCGGTCAGGTTACGGTAAGATAAATTAATTTTCCTACAATTCTTTGAAATTGATTTATATCATCTAACAATTCACCATCTTCACTATTTAATTTACATTTGCTATCAAAGGGTGTGGAGGCCGGTTTGCAACCTAATTTTTCAGTTTCTTCTAAGAAGTCTAAAATATACTTCCTTTGTGAAATAAAAAGTCCCAACTTTGAGTAAGTTACTTCTATTCCTAAGAAGTATTTTAGATATCCAAGGTCCTTGATATTAAATTTCTCCTTCAATTGGCTTTTGATTTTTTTATTTCATTTATGTTGTTTCCGGTGATTATAATGTCATCGACATATACCAAAATTATGGTA
>JAJGRW010000184.1:1195032-1239124 GCA_025461045.1 Carex parvula
AGGATCAAAATCATAAATAAAAGTTCATTATATAAATTTTTTTCTAATTAATTTTATAATATTCTAACATTTTACTGTAAATTATATAAAAAAAAATCGTTTATAAATACAAAAAATTAAAGAACAATGAGACATCATTCCTTCACTTAAGTCCGCCCCTCTCATTAATAAAAAGAAACACTTGCATAATAAATCGCTATTAGATATGTTTCAGTTTTAGCCCCATCAAAAGATCAAACTACAACTCATAAACTAGTTGTACTTGGGTCCACCGATATTTTAAAATTTAAAATATCAGGCAAGAAGTTAAGAACCGCGCTGTCCGGCTAATCATGCACCGAAACCAAACGATTCCTAGGCTTTCACAACCTTTTTCTTTTTCATACCTATATAGTCCTATGCATTATTTGTTGATGCTACATTGCTACCCTACAAAACTATGCTTTGGTATTATTAATTATTATTCCAATTATTGTTATAATTCTATTATTATTATTATTATTATTATCATCATCATCATTATTATTATCATTATTATTATTTTGATGAGGAGGGTTCCAATGCCTCATGCCTTTCATACATCATCATAACTCATGTTTTATATCTTCGTTTTCAAAGTTTAAATTGTCGATCCGAACCGTTTAACATATCCATACTAAAATATAGTTGGAGATAAAGTTTATAATTTTTGGAAAGTTTTTACTATTTTTTAAGATGTGTAGAAAATCACTGTTTTTTAACGGTCCAAAAACAATGATTTTGTACCTATCTTAAAATAGTAAAAAAAATTCAAAAATTATAAAATTTCATCCCTAGACTGCTAGACATATTTTAGTATGCATATCATGTTGAGCGGTCAGATCCACAGTTTGAACTTTGAAAACGAAGATATAAAACATGAGGTATGAAAGGCATGAGGCATTGGAACCCTCCTCTATTTTGATAAAATGGAAAAAAATTCACCGATTTCATTAAGTTATTTTTTAAGGTACCAAACTTATTATTATTATTATTATTATTATTATTATTATTATGATGATTATTAATCAGTTAATTATTTGGTAATGCTTAGGCTTTAGATAGGACGTAAATAAAGGTCATAGATGTTAAACGATTTAAAAAAAAAAAATCGAGTGCAAAGTTTATTAATTATAGGGTCGTTGGGCTCGGTAAATGATTTCAGTATATCATGTGATGTTCGCATCACCAGGTGGAACTTTTATTTATTTTTAAATAAAAATTCTTATTAATTACAACATTTGTATTTTTAATATTTTATGGCCAAAGATGTAAAATGCTTTAAACCAATGTTTCGATCACATCGAGTGGTAGCATTAGTTTAATCTATATGATTGATCTTAAATATGTATTTTATTATGCAAAAAAATGTCAATTTTACTTTAGGCAGGTCATATAATTATGTATTATAATCAATAAAAAAATAAGGAATAACTTTATAAAAAATGTGCAGTGACAAATTTTCTCTATTTTAGAACTTTTTGATCAATATTTGATCAATAGCAAACATTCAATAAAGTTTTCTCCTATATTTTAGCATTCAAAAATTTGAAAGGTTGAAAATCTTTAAATGTGCCCCTATTTTTTTTTTTCTAGTGTATGATAAAATATTAAACGGCCGGTCAGATAATTAAATACCCACGTAGAATATTAAAATTGAGCACACCATTTATTTTTATTTAAAACTTGTTAATTAGATGTTATACTTTTTTAGGCCAATTAATCAATATTGAACAGTTGAATGTTTCTTGTTGTGTACTTGTGCAATTAATACCAAAAAATAGAAATATTTTTTCAGTATTCAACACAGAGAAGTACAATCAGACCAAAACATGTCATGACACGCATCAAATATCAGTCTCTCTCTGCTCATAAAAGTTATACACATGTAATATCATAAATAACCCGGAAAAAGTTATACACATGTAAAGATAAAAATCCTAATAAGCTGAAGGCCATTAATTTGTGAGGTTAGATTACAATATATCTTTAAGACTTTAAACATATATAATTTTTTATTATTAAATTTAGAGTAGAACTAGGGTGTTCTTAAGCTCACCAAGTTTCTTTGTAAGCTTAATTCAAAAACTCATCGGATTGGTTTCAAGCAACACATCCAAACCGTTGAAACCGATCTATTTCAGGAGTGATGAGTTTACATGTCAAATTTATAAATTTTCAAACTAATTTAATATAAAGTCAAGCGGTCAAAAAATGAACACATTAAAATTAACTTATAAACCATCTTTTTTTTATCGCTTGACTTTATACTAAATTAGTTCGAAAATTTATAAATTTGACATGTAAACACATCACTCATGAAGTAGATCAATTTCAACGGTTTGGATGCATCGTTTGAAGCCAATTCAATAAGTTTTTGAATTAAGCTCACAAAGGGGCTTGATGAGCTTAAGAACACCCTAGTTCTACTTTTATTTATGCTTTTTAATTCGAAGGAAAATTATGTACTTAATTTTCAGAAAAAAAAATAGTGATACAAATGTAAGATATATGCATAACCAATTAGATTTGATATAGCAATTCAGTACGACAAATTCAATTTAAAAAATATTATTTTCAAAATCAACAACATTTTGAGTAATTTATTTTTAGCATAAAACTAGAATGGTTTAATTGAATATTTATTATTTCTACTTTCAAATTGAAAAATGTAGAATTTCTAGATTTATAAATATAAATTTAATAAATGCTAACTTGCAGATAATTGTTATCATTCACAATTAACAGCGTTAATTGAATAACAGTTGTGAGGCTAATTGCCTTAATTTTTTTAATTTTGAAAAAAAAAATTGTTAAAATTTTAACGTTTTTGCCTAACCAAAATAATTATCACAATTTGAAAATTTTGGAGGTTCGGTGGCATTTGCGGTTAGCAAAAACATAAAAGTTCCCCCAAATTTCCCAGATATATACCACCATCCTTATAAAATGTTTGCATTCTCCGATAAATTAATCATCCGATTAATTAAAAGCAACATGACTAGTTGACTACTGAGAGGAAAAAAAATGAAGAAAATAAAGTTAATTCCACTAACGATCGACAAGTGGATGATTTTTCTGCATATTTTTGGAGGTGGAAATTTTAAAGTCCATAAATAATTTAAGTTAAACGTGCGAAAGAGGTCGCATTATATGAATTGTAGAATAAATAAAACTTGGTGGGTTGGCATGTTGCTAATGTAATCCTTTTCATATATATCTTTATATAATCAATTACTTCCATCACGATGCTTCTTGATAGATATAATATTGCGCTCTGAAGATCTCAATGATATTTTTTAAGTTTTGAATCAACTTCAAGTTTAATTATAAGAAGAAATCGTTTCTATCAGTAATACTATAATGAGGAGGGTTCCAATGCGTCCATTTTTTCATGCCTCCACCATGCCTCCATTTTTAAAACTTTAATAACTTAAAATTTAAAACTTAAAAGTCAAAATAAAACCGTTGGATATGATCTACATCATTATATCTATACATGTGTAAAAAATTATGACATTTCAATTTTGTTTTGGTTGTCATCAAGAGCTTATAAAAAATGCACTAATGTGAATAATTTCTAGACGTTGATTTTCAACTTATTGATTCACATAAAAACAAAATCAAAATGTGATAATTTTTTATGAGCAGATAGATAAAATGATATAGATCATATCCAACGGTTTTATTTTGACTTTTGAGTTTTAAATTTTGAGTTATTAAAGTTTTAAAAATAGAGGCATGGTGGAGGCATGAAAAATGGAGGCATTGGAACCCTCCTCTACTATAATATCACGTTAAAAAATTTAGACTCCAAGCATCTATTCACCCAGACAAATCTCAGCCATTCATTTAGTAGATCTCAGCCACTCGTCAAAAGTATATCTCAAACCTGAGCCATTAATCAGTAATTTCGATTTTATGCATCTGTTTTATTACATATTGTTAAAAGTGTAAAAGTCTAAATTTAGTTCGAAACGTACTTGCTACATGAAAAGTCATATGGAAATTGTTTCATTTAAGACACACAGAAGATGCGTTTTTTCTGACACGCGTCTCTCGAGGTGTTTCTCCTTTCTGATACAAACGATGCGTTTTTGAAATCAATCTTCTCCTTCCTCTATCGCTCACTCAAAGAAGATAAGACAAGTAATACAGTCTACTTACAACATAGATTGCCATTGTAAGAGTGGCTTTGAGTCTCTCTCTTTCTCTACGATCGCTCAAGGAAGAAAACCCTACTTTATGTTCAATGAGTTTCAAATTTGTTTGATATGCATTAAAATTGCACACACAAAATGAAAGTGGAAGCGTGTGAATATTAAAGCAGAGTGCACGGATCTTAAAACAGATCGAATGACCTTGAAATCCATCAAACTTATATTAGATCCGAGTCTCATCGGACTTGCTCCGCTCTAAATTTAAATAATCATGCACACCGTATTTAGTACACATAGATCAAATATTTTAAACTGCATTTATCCTTAACAAATCACAGGTCCATGGAAATTAATGTTGACCAGAGAATGGATGAAATCAAGGGAATTTAATTAACTGACACAGTATATGTTAACCAGATAAAAAAAAAAAATAATTCAAATAGGAAAAATAACTTCCTAGAAATGCACTGCACACCTCAAAATTGGAACATAAATCATCAAATGCCATGCATACCCTTATGAGTACACAACGATCAAACGGTTGAAAATTGCATATCCAATAAAAAAACCATGAAAATGGATAAATTAAGGGAATTTAAATAATTGACACAGATAAAAAGAGGGCATGCAAAATATAACTGGAAGGCAATTCAATTATACCACTTCTTTAAAAGTGGATCGAATAGGCCGAAATTTTTATTTTTAACATTTTAAATAAATTAATTAATAAAATAACCATCGTTTCTGGTCAATTCTATATTTAACACGGCCGCAGAACACCGGAGCGGACCCATTTGGGGGAGGCCGCAGCATGCCGGAGCGGACCCCCATATGGGGCCGCATAATGCCGGAGCGGACCCGGGTCCGCAGAATACCGGAGCGGACCCTATTTTTTTTTTTTTTATCTGATTATGAAGTTGATTATGATTTTGTTTTGGAAATTTTTATCAAGTTTGTACTGAAAGTTGTGTGTACTTATGTTTGAAATTGTTGTTCGTCGTTTAATTATGCTGAAATACGCTAGATTACTTGAAATTATGTTGAATTACACTATATTACAATAAATTATGTTCAATTATACTAAATTACGTTAAATTACAATAACCTCGCTAATTATGCTGAAATACGGTAAGAAAAACACTAAACTACACAAAATTACGCTGTAGTAGACTGATTTTATCTTTCATGAATTATAAAAAATAGTAAAAAATTCCAAAAATAGTAAAAATTGGTAATCTGCAAGTTCATTATGTAACTAATTTACTGAGCTACTTGGATTGAATGATAGACATGAAAATCTTAATCGGAAACTTCAACTCAAGTTTTGAGGCTCTTCCCTTAGTTTTTTGACGAATCCGACGGTCGGATCGGTCCCGAAAGGAACTTAGCTTGGTACAGGGGCTGTGGAGCTCATGTCAAAATTTCAGCCCGATCCGACGGACGGATCAAAAGTTATGCCCTTTTTTGTCAAAATTTTATTTTAAATTGATAATATATTTTCTAAACGTTCATTTATTTTTAATAGGTTAAATAAAATATAAATCAAAAATATCTTAAATCAATTACTTTAAAACAATAAACATTTTAAATTGATAATATATTTTGTAAACGTTCAATTTAAATTGATAATATAAATCTAAATCTAAATTAAATAAAAATTCAAATCTAAATTTAGATGCAAATAAAATTAAATCTAAATTGAATATAAATATAAATCTAAATTAAAATTTAAATTGAATCGAAATCTAATTTAAATCTAAACTAAATTAAATAAAAGGAAAAAAAAAAACTAAATTAGACGTATTTTCGGTTAATTATATGGCTCATTGTTCTATTGTAATGTTTCTTTTGATCAAACAAACGACGAACAACAATTTCAGATTAAACGACGAACAACAATTTCAGATTAAACGACGAACAACAATTTCAAACATAAGTACACACAACTTCCAGTACAAACTTGATAAAAATTTCCAAACAAAATCATAATCAACTTCATAATCAGATAAAAAAAAAAAAATAGGGTCCGCTCCGGTATTCTGCGGACCCGGGTCCGCTCCGGCATTCTGCGGCCCCATATGGGGGTCCGCTCCGGCATTCTGCGGCCACCCCCAAATGGGTCCGCTCCGGTGTTCTGCGGCCGTGTTAATATAGAATTGACCAGAAACGATGGTTATTTTATTAATTAATTTATTTAAAATGTTAAAAATAAAATTTCGGTCGAATAGGATCGGAACTGAGATTAAAATGAAGTCAACCGATCTAGTATATCTGTATATACCACATTTGAATATTTTTGTTGTAACTATTAGCATTAATTGGTGTACTTTTATTTTCTTGCATATATCTAATTATTGTTCATTTTTTACTTGATTTTAATATAGTGGTATATTTATACAAGTTTTCGAGTATAATAACGATAAAAAAAATATTCATGTTATACATTATATAACTAACAATTGTAATTATTTGCAGAGAAATGTTATGTTCTTTTGACAATTCTGTTTTTCAATTTGTCTCCGAGCAAAAAGAAAAAATTATAAAGATTTTTTTTAGCCATTTTTTTTTCCGATCAATCTTGCTTATTTTTTTTTATGACCCGTAAGGAATCTTACGAATCTAAAACAGCGAACACCTTTTATTTAATTTTCTCTTTCAAATGAGATACATAATGAACCGAAATTTTTATTAATATCCAAAATTAATAAATAATTTACAAATCTACACCTTGGTGCGCTATATTTCGAAATATGTCCAAACCGGAAATTAAATTTCCAGCCATACAAACTTTCCGCAAAAAAAATTCCATGTTCTAGACAGTCCGAAATCGGAGATTAAATTCCCGTTCTAAACCGAAAATTAAATCTGCGGCTCTAAGCTTTTTTTTAATTAAATCTCCGGTTCCGAAATTTTTAATTAAAAAAAAAGCTTAGAAAAAAAAGTTTTAATTTCCGGTTTTTTTTTTAGATCTACACTGTAGTTACGCATGAAGACAAAATACATATTAATAAAAAAAGGTTGATGTAGTTACGCAAGAAAAAAACAAAAACATTAAGTTATTTAAGTATGCCTTTGTCAGATATGTCAGAATTTTATTTGTTTTTTTCAAAAATATAATGTTTACTATATTTTCTGGATTTACTTAGAAGTGACTTTTGAACCGGGATCAATAACTCAAATTCAAAATATTTTTATTTTTTTTCCAATAACACACAAAGAAATATTTTAATTTTTCTTACAGCCGCGAAAAATCCGGCCTGAAAAATGTTGATCCGGGTTATTTGTCGCAGTCTTTCTAATAAATCAAATTATATAGTATTCCATCTATTTTCAAAGAAATATATAAAATATTTCTAATTTTTTAATAAAAAATAAATAAATTATAACATTTTCTGTTTAAAAAAAAAACATAGAACCGGAAATATTTTCCGGTTCCTCAAACCTAAATTCTTTTTCTCAGTTTCGGAATGCCTAGAATCGAAAACTTTTTTTGCAGAAAGTTTGTATGAAACCGAGAATTTAATCTCTAGTTTGGATAGATTTCGAAATTCTTCTGCATGAGGTGTAGATTTTGAATTTATTTATTAATTTAGGATATTAATAAAATTTCAGCATACTGAAATGCTTTTGAGTTATATTCGCATTGTTTTTTGTTAATTTAATATCTGATTTATTATTTATACATGGATTCAAATTAAAAGAAAAGATATACGGTGAATAATTATATTAGGTTAGACATGTTCGGACTTAAATAAAATTTTCGCGAACAAAATAAATTTAAACATTTATTCCAATGAATATTTTTTTTGACGAAATACTTGCTGATAAAAATGAAAAAACAAATGGAAGTTTGAAAACAACAAGTAAAATTTGATCTTCATGCAAATCCGATCCAGCAATCCGAAGCATGATCATGCCCAACTCACTTCTTATCCTCTTACCATCTCTCAAGACGATATGGCCATATGGGTAAACGGAAGGGTGCCCACATCAATTAGATTCCCGTGGTTTAATCTCAAGTTCTCAACTTAATAAACTAACCCTGTTAATTTAACCATCCATCATCACCAACACGTGAGCGCACCTCGAACCGCGTCTATATTTTATCTCCTGGTCAGACAAACCGGATCTGACTCTGCTGCTCTTCCTACCATTTAAAATTTTTCATTCACGTATTTCGATAAAAAAAAAAATTTATGCACAGATTTTAACGATTTTGAATAGTTGAGATCGGAAAAGGAGGCTCCTGCTCTTCTCTCGGAAGAGCAGCAGAGTCCGTTCCAGACAAACCAATATCTGAACTCCCGACTTCACTTTCCTCGTGGACTTGGTGCACAGGAGATCGTGGATCGAGGATTTCAACGAACGGGTATTTTTCGAGTGCGTATTCTCTGAGGTATCTCAATTTTTGTGTGACCGACGTGTATGGTGTCTATTCGGGAATAGCGCAGAGGCAAGTATTATTTGTTCTTTTAGATTCGTGTAGAACGTATTTGAACAGTCAGAATTTTCTATAAAACACTCAAAGTTTGAGATATCACAGAGGATTCGAATTTGAATATTTCGCCAGGTGCCTGTAACAGCTTTCTCCAAACTGTTTGCATTTATTTATGCATGGCTGGCCCCCACCATTACGGAGTTCTTTAGCAGCCCGGAGTGCTGCCCGCTGCCTGTAACAACTTTCGCCATATGCTGCCCTCTCCGGTGGTGTTAAAGAAAAAACAAAACAAATTTAGCGCGCGAAAAATCATAAATTTGTCGAGTTCTTTTGAGGTTGGAAATTTATATTAATGTACATTTTTGCTGATACATATGACTTGTGTTGATGTGAAATTGTGAATGATAATACTAGATTTGAATATATAATTACAAAACAAAATAATTTGACTGGAACATTTTTTTTTTAAATTAGAAGATAACAAGTCGAGCAATCCATTTTCAACGATGCAACATGTTAAATAAGATCAGAAGAAATTTAGTGTACCATTGCTCTCAAACTTTTTCTTCATATTTTTTTTTTAAATATGGTTCTTAATTAAGTCGTACACTAAAGAAAAGTTGTTCGTTCCAGCTCTGCAACTATGTCTTTTGGTTACTTACAGTCATATATAGACATACGATTATAAATACATTAAAAGGAATTGATAACAATATATTATGTCAATATTAAAATAAATATTAAAATTAGTTTAACTATTGTTTTGCTCCAACTCACGTGCATTTTTTGAGTAAATGTTAGAGATCAAGCCACTGAATTATTTAAAAATATTTCTTCTGAATTTTAAACCTGCAACATTTCATATGGAGAATATTGCATTGCTACTAAATCAAAGAATGATTCTCATATACTTGATTACTTTGGATGGAATGCAGAATATAGATCAATAGTTTTCCATTCAACAACGAATTTTCACGCTAGTATTGGTTCATTCAATAATGTTTTAACCGTACTATTTGAACTTGAATTGAATCAATCATGTCTTACCTCCATAAATTTTTTATTAAACATCACGTTTACTTCAAAATTAATAAATTAGTAATTATTAGAATCAATTATTGTCTGGTTTAGCAGTTGGCGTATTGGCGAACCGTGCATCGACTATTTGAATACTGTAATAATGATAAAAATGCAAAAAAGAAAAAGAAAAGAAAAGAAAGCTGTTCAAGCACCGGTCGACGGTGAAATGAAAAAAATGTAAAATAGGAAAAAAAACAGGTTCACTTCGCAATTTCTCGTACCGCAGTCAGCAGGCGACGCTGGTGAGAGCTGGCGCTCGCACAATAACCCGGTTCAATGGAAACTATCAAACTATTACCTCCCACGTGCCACGTGGGAGGTAACCGGACCAGCCGGTAAATCGTCAGGTGTACGGTTCCTGGGTCCCACCTAATCCTATGAGCCTTGCATCACCTCGTTGGGACCCACTCAGTTCTGTGCCCAGGTCTTTTAAAGAGAGAGAGAGATATCCTTTGTTAGCACAATCAATTTCGCGGAGGAAGGGAAGATACAATCAATTGAACCACCAGGTGGGTTTTGGTGCCTCCCAGAAATGGAGAGGGATTTTCTGGGAATTAACGCGAAACCAAAGCTGGAATCACCACAGCCGAGAGACGAGGGGAGAGGGCCCGCTTCGAATTCAGGTCCTTACTTTTGATTTCCCTATCTGGTGCGTGCGTGTGTGAGAACTCAGAATTCAGTGGTTATGATTGACTTTACTTTTTAGATGTAGTTTAATTGGGAAGAGATGTAGTTAGATTGGGCTAAATTTGGATATATGATGATACTGATTAGGTAACTTTAGTTTGTTTTAACTCTATTTAGGGTAAATTTTTTTTTTAATAGTAGGCCATTAGTTAGCTTTGTTCATTTCAAGTCTATTAGGCTATGTTGGAGGCTGTTTATTGAAGCTGAAGAAATAAATACATACGGTCATTATATCCATATAATAAGGGAGATAGCTAATACAAATAGAAATATGGAATATATTGATCTGAATGATTTTGAAGCTACAATATAAATTATTCTTTATGAAAACAAAAATTATGATCAGAAACATCTTCAAAGTTATAGGATTCGGAATTCTGGCATTACCTGACACCGTGGGCCTGTAGCAACACACAACTAATAAAATTAAAATTTGCATGTCGTATACATGAGCTCGTTAAAACAAAAAAGGTTTGTCGAATGCGCGCCTTATGTGGTGGCCTCGCAACCGGGGATTCGTTCAAGCAAAAAGTGATAATATATCATAATTGTACGGTCTCTCTACTGGTACTGGTCGTTATGTGACTATGTCCTTTTGCTTTTGAAGGATCTTATGCAAATAAATTCAGACGTAAATTGTTGTCGTGATATGAATAATTGATTTTGCACTTTCTGATCCCTCAAATTTTTTATAATTATAGCAACATATGGAAACACGGCATCGCAGTGGCAGTTTACAAATAAGGAGCAACCTCAGCATTTCCTGTCATTTGCAACACGACAAGAAGGGCAATCAAGTAAATTCTCTCCATCGGCCTTTCAGCCCATACCAACTCCTCAGGTACTAATTTATGTGCGTTTTTTTAGCTCCAAAGGTTCATAATCATTTAAAAGCTGTTGACATGGTAATGGAGCATGATTATTGTAAATTTTAACTCTCACAATGGTGTGCTGCTACTGTGAACAATTCCCTATTTCTGACTTGTTTACTATATTTTGCATTTTAACTTCACCTTCTATTTCAGAGGGCGCTTGTTTTGGATACTAACCAATTGCACCGATCTCAAAGCACCCCTCAGTACATAAGCGAGACTACGGTTCCCTATGTGAACCAAAGGCCCTCTGGAAGGGCATCAACCTCCTTGTCACCTAGAAATGGCCCCTTTGTTGGTCTCTACCAACCAAGGTAACTTTCCTTTGTATACCAGTGTAACCTATTTAAAGTACAGCAAGCTGACATTTGTTACCTTTCTTTTTGAAAGGGAGGTGCCAAAGCAGCTTCCTTCACAACTTACAATATTTTATCAGGGTTCTGTGAGCGTTTTTGATAATATACCGCTTGATAAGGTATTCAATTATTATTTTTCTTTGGGAATTAAGATGATAAAATAGGTGTAAAAAATGCTAGGAGTCTAATGATATGAAACAAGGATTATAGAAAGTTCAAATATATCTTCTTTAGCAGCATTAATTTTCTTATGGATATACCCTCTCAAGTCCATGTATGTCCAATGATGATTAGATTCCCAATCTTATCCTTTCATGTATATCCTTTTGAATGTAGAATAAAGAAAAAAAAAATTGTAGTAAAAGCAAAAAGGATAATAGAATATTAAAATCCCAACCTTTTCCATCTGTAGCATCCCTAGTCAAACCCTGTGGAGTGCTGGTTCTCCCAAGAGAGCATGCCAATTAAAATATTAATTAATTCTTGGTGGGAAATTGAGCCTCAATTCAATCAAATTTCCTGAATCAACCACAATTAAACTCCTTCTGTTTCTTTTTGAAGGCTAAAGAAATAATGTCACTTGCTAACAAGGCATCAAGTACTCCATGCACCCCAAATCCAACCTTTGAGCAACCAACAAAAGCACTCTTTAAGTCAGCATCCTTTTCTGGCGGTATACCTGTTAGTTCCAAACCAAAACAGACTCAGAGACCAGACCATGTTTTTGAACCTGTCATGCTTCCTCCATCTGTCTCAACCCAAATTTCACTCGCGCCACAAGCACCAGCTGGGTCGTCATCAATGAGTGCGATAACTAATGAAAGTCTGACAACCGGGCCCTCCTGCTCAGTTGCTCCAGTAAATACTGCTGTGATGGTGTCTACCACTGCCCCTGATGTGCCTCGAGGTTCCTATATCTCATCAAAAAATTTAAGTTAGCTATTATTGTTTTCTAAAGTTGAGTCTTGGAGACTAGTTAATGAAAACAGAAAATTGATTTGAATGGATTGTTAATGCAGCCATACCTCAAGCTCGAAAGGCATCTCTGGCCCGGTTCCTGGAAAAGCGCAAGGAGAGGTACTAATTTCTTTATGTATATCCGTGTTTATAAATTTTTTTTTCTATGTACAATAAATATGCTTCTAAGAAACAAATTGCAATACAAACGTTGATAGCGAGGGAGAGGTACAAATTGCAATACAGACGTTAATTTTTTTTTTCTATGTACAATAATTTTTTTTTTCTATGTACAATAAATATGCTTCTAAGATACAAATTTCTAAGAAACAACTTTACTATTTCTTCCTCACTAGAGTTTACAACGTCTGTATTGCAAAATATAAAGCTATCCTAATTGATCCTTTCCTTCCTAGTTATCTCCAAAAATTGTAGTTGCCCCCTCCATCCTCACTGTTTTTCTCTTGGCAAATGAGGAAGAAATAGGGTTTATTTGGGCAGTTTTATCTCCATTTAATTTTCAATGCTCAAGAGGGTATGTGACAAATTTCGTTAGTTTTGCTGGTGGATACATGGTGTGATTTTTTGTGTGCATGCATCAACTTATTTCTTGCCCTACATCACATGAAACGGTATTAGGATAAGATCTGTATCAACCTATCCACTTAGTTTTGCGTACATAAGAAGTTTGGGTTGATTAAACTATCTCATTAACTACTTTTAATCTAAAACCTTTTCTTTTCTCAACTGTTCTCTCAGAGTAATAGCGGCCATGCCCTATCCGAGCACTGCAAAATCAGCAGAGGTTATCCCCTCAAAATCTTCATCTACTGACCTCACTCTTTCAAGCAACAATGATGAGTTGTCACTTGCGGGCTCACCCAAAATTAAAAACTCCAGTGAGGAGTTTCCTAGCACTAGGTTGGAGATTTAGGTGTCAGGTTTTTCAGTTTTCTTTTTTCTAAATAATTTTTTTAGTAGTTAATTTATAAACATGAGATGAAGGCTCTGTTCAGCTAAAGTATATATGTGTTTTGTATATTGGCTGGTTAAGAGCTTATATCAGTGAATATGTGGTAGCTCAGGCAATGAGAGAGCTCTCGTATAATGTTTTGTTCTTTTGTTTATGTGACATAAAGTGAATAATATGGCAATAGATTGTTAGTAGACTTCATAATGATATATAGGTTAAATTTTTTGGGGTTTTGTTATCAGAGGAGACAAAAAAAGAGGTTTTAATGATCTGCGAAATTTAGTGCGCCAAGGAACGCCAAGGAACTATAACATTTCCCTTTATTTTTATTTTTTTAGAAAAAGGAAGTTTAGTTTTTTAATCTGCGAAATTCCATTCAACCAAATAGAGTTCCTGATTATATAGCACAACTGATGTTTTAAAGCATATTGATCACGTTATTTGCGACTCATGTCTGCATGCACCATAAAAAGTTTGAACCCTGGCACGAATATTGATCTATTATTAACTATAACTATGGGAGAACGGATACTAGTGCTAAAAAAATAGACAAGACTAGTATAAGGAAATTACCGATGATGAAATGTGAATCACAAATAAAACAGACAGAAAAGCAGCAACTAAGGTGAAGTCTGCTGACACCATCTTTGCAATGGCAGAGATAATGTGGCAAGATAATAATTCTAGCCTGCTCATTATTTCCCAGCAGAGAGGCTCAGCATCACTTGTACAAATTGCCCCAGGTTTTGTTGGCACAGTCCAATAAGAGCTCAGTATCACTACATCGTACAAACCCAGTTCCAAAAAATGAACCAGCTTAATATGGTCGTTGTTGAATAGTCTCTTTACCAGTTATGTGCGTTTAAGAACAAGCTTCCATGGAACAGATCATACCTCCCTGCCTGTTATAAATGTTCAGTCCCGTTCCGTCAGTAAATATAACTGGTATGAAAAGAAAATGAAAAGAAAAACAAAAAAAAAAAGATTTCAGAATTTTCACCAGCGTCGCAAATAACTCGGTCTTATCTGGAGCCCATGTTGGTGAGACACGAGCCCATAAATCCAATTAGAATTGGCAATCTAAGATAACAAATTCTTTTCTTTTCATCAGGGGAGTTTGGCGAGTAGAGATTTCATTAAATCTTTCCAAATCACATGCCGTACATGCCGTACAACAATAGACCTCCAGATTAAAAGAGCCAGTATGAGAAAACCGCTCAATAAAACCACTGATACAAACCCTTTCCGGAAATTCATTGTTCTTCAAGATTCTGGAGAGGAGTTGATTGTTCAAAGAACCCCAAACCAAACCCTAAAACTCTAAAACCTAAACCCTAAAACCTAAAACCTAAAACTCTAAACCTAATACCTAAAACCTAAATCTAAACTTAAAACCTAAAAACTAAAGCTAAACTCAAACCTAAAACCTAGAAAACTAAACCTAAAACTAAAACTAAAACTAAAACCTAAAACCCTTAAAACCTAAAACCTAAACCTAAACCTAAACCTAAAACCTAATCCTAAAACCCCCAAAACTTAAAACCTAAACCTAAAATCGAAACCTAAACCTAAAACCAAAAACCTAAACAAATCCTAAAACCTAAACCAAAAAACTTAAACCCCTAAAACCTAAACCCTAAACCTAAAACAAAACCTAAACCCAAAACCTAAACTTAAATCTAAAACCTAAAACCCTAAACCTAAAATCTAACACCTAAAACCCCTAAAACCTAAAACCTAAACCTAAACCCCTAAAACATAAACCTAAACCTAAACCTAAAACACCTAAAACCTAAACCCTAAACACATTGCAAAGTAAGAATCAAATTACTCTTTTAAAAGTATTGGCCAAGAAAAAATAGAAAATGCAATTGCCTCAGCATAGGATGCAATGTGGACCCCAGCAAGCAACTTCCCCATCTTCAAATAACTGGTTTCACAAAAAAAAAAGACAATATATGAGTATTTGTACTAGAGTGCATTTCACTTGAATTTTAGATATTACAAAAATAACGTGTTGTTCTTGTTTTAAGAAAGCATTCTTGATTTTTGTATTTGCAAAAAATGAGGAGAAAAATAATCTAACAATGTAGTCATGTCTCTAAATTTACTACCCTAAACCTAATGTTTTTTTAGGCAAAGAATAAGGAAGAAAGAGAGAACAGATAAGTAAGGGCGAAGATAGCATACAACAGGGGTAGGACTGCCTACCCCTGGAAAAAAAAATTTAATTTGGACCAGGTTCAAAAACGAATCTTATCTATCTTTGAAAATTAAATTTGCCTACCCCTGGCCAGCCCAGCCCAATTAAATCTGCCTACCCATAATTTTTAATTAGCGCTACTCGCTACCCTTCTAAGTTCAAACCCACTAACTTAACCAACCCGCAAGTCTGCTAACCTTCTAATTTCTAAATAACAGAGAGACAGATAGGTGATTGAGGCGATTGCGCAGGAGAAAAAGAGATTGTGGAGGAGAAAAAGGAACACGCGCGAAGGAGATAGCCTCTGCTCTGTTGACATCGTGAGCCTGTGACTGGTACGGTACCGCCTCTTTTCTCTTAACCCTTTCTTTTAATTAGATAATAATAGAGTTTAGCATGTATAACTTGATCTAACTAGAGTTTAGCAAAGCTCAAAGATAACCCTAATTTTTACATTCATGAATGGTCATGAGCCCGTGACTGGTACTGGTACGCTCTTGAACTTTATACCAATTTCATGTATAATTTGTACATTCATGAATGGCTTGATCTAACTGGAGTTTAGCAAAGCTCAAAGATAACCTAATCAAAAAATTCTTCTAGTTTGTTCTGTTTTTCAAATAGAAACGATGATAATGTTTGCAAAGGAAATAGATGAGAAGAAAAATAGAGAAGGGAGCTTAGATATGAATTAACTTCAAATTAGCTGTTTACAGTGGATAAAAATGTTTATTTTACAAAAGAATGATAGATTGTGTTCTTTTTTTTCATCTAGTCTAAATTATAGATGAGTTATAAATTACATAACTATTTTAAAAAACATCCAATTTATTGTAATGCTTATGTGGCTATGTTGTTTAATTTAAATTTGACACTGATTTGTGATATGTAAAATAATATTTGTTATAAATTTTTGACTGAGTTGAAATTTTTGATATTCATTTCTATTATCTTGAATTCTTATTTATTTTGATTGATGTTGTAATTTTTGTTATGTTTAATTTTTTTTTGCAACATATATGTTCTCCTATTTAGTTGTACTATAAATATTTTTGCCTACCTCTGATAAAAATCCTGACTTCGTCACTGCAGATAAGGTACAGGAAACTAGGGCTATAGTGGCCACTTTTTGGACACATAGTATGTTTTTTAACCATAAATTATGGGAATTTTCACAAATTCTCAATATATAAATTTATTGTTTTAACAATTCCCAAGTAAAATATGAGTTATGTGTTTTTTTACCTGGCCGTTCCACAACGCTTAATGATATAGTTCATGTAAGTTATTGGTTATATACAATCCATGGTATAAAACTAATTAGCTAAAAAGAAGGAAAAACATAATTCATTACCTAAGAGAACAGAGCCACAGCTATGAAGTGCTTCATTTGTCCATGAAGACATTATCTATTTAAAGGATGACAAAATTTCAACAGTAGAAACCCTCCATGTAACCATTTACTATCAGAAAAATATTTTTTTAACAAATTAGAGCAAAAATCATACTGTGAGGGTTCCATCAGCTGCCCTTATGACACCACCAGATACCGGCGCATCGATTAATTTCAAATCGTCACTTCCATCTGCATTAATTTATACAAGTTTAGGGGTCAATTTAAAACGTTGAAACATGCAAATAGGTAAAGCTTAACAAATTAAACCATTAAATGGAAATGCAGAAACAAATAAACAAAGGGTTAGCTCACCTTTTAACAGCAAATAAACAAGATGGGTCACATACCTAGGAGAGACAGTAGAACAAAGGATTATTGATGTACCAACTGAAACGACTGTTGACAGCAAAAACAAGTGGGAAATCATTTGAAAAAAATAGAAATTAGGAGAACTTCTCTTATAAGAGATACAGAACAACAGAGGATATAAGAAAATTAAAGAATTTAAAAAATGTTTTTGTTACCTGATAGTGCACCGGTGTCCCCGTATAGAACACTTTCAGCTTGTGCCTCAGTTGCAACCATTTAAGAGCACTTCCACTTCTGCAAACAACAATAAATTATTTAAAGGATAAGTTATGTTGACAGCAAACTAATTAAAACACCGCGGTAACTAATCAAATAAGTATCAAAGTCAGAAAATAAACTCTTTGTAGTTCGATGGGGTTGCGTCTCAAATTTGATCCAATTTGAAAGCCAACTGTTCAATAATGGATCATCTATAACCTTGTGTCAAGAAAAAGAAGAAGAAATTCCAGTATATATAGACTAATTAATAAGACAGTATATATGATAATCAACAATCATATCTAAGTTCAAACCCTCACCGTATCTTTCAGCAAGGAATTCATGTAATCAATTAGCAGATAATCATCAGCGAGAAGTTTCGAGACTATCTCCACAAATACCTTGAAAATTATTACAAACAAAAATATCAGACTAAGAGGAACAGAAATAAACATTCTTAGTGCACAAGTAATATGTACCTTCGAATCCCAACTTCATTCTCGAAGTAATAAACTTTATCGGTTCAGAAGAAGAACAAAAAATAATTAAATTATTAATTTCAAGTTAACGGCAATAGAAGTTTGATAAAAGCATATAAAGTTAATTTTCCAACTTTTGTTTTTAAAAGAAAGATCCAATGGCAATTCAAATTTTCATTCTACCTGATAAAAATTGTTCACCCCTCTCCAACGCATGCTTCTTTCCGGATGCAATAACCTGAAATTACCAACAATGGGAAGGTAACATAAAGTAATACACAATTTACACAAGGTAAATGTAATACACAATTGACACAATTTTTAAATGTAATGCACAATTTTTTTTTTAAGGTAAATGTAATACACAATTGACACAAGGTTACAATAATTGCTCACAATAATATCTTGGTCCAAAGATTCATCATATCCTTGAAAGACATGAATCATTTAATGATAAAATAAACATCAGAAATAATACAGCAAAAGTAGTACCAATCTTCTTTTAATGTAGTATTTGTAATTGATTTACCTGAAACCTTCTTTTCAATCTTCTGCAACTGACTAGGCATTAGCTGGGATCCAATAATTACAATAGTGCCCTTGCCAAACCTGTATGTAAGGTCAGAGAAGGAAGTATATCCACTTTAGGCGAGGGGCAAATGTGGAATGCTTGTTTCAAAAATTATAGGATGACTAAAAAAACTCTATTTTTGTACCTTCTATTGTACTTGATATATCAGCAATATCATCAAGTATTGCAACAGTAGCATCTACAACAAAGTAAAATGATATACTCAACTTGGATGAGAAAATAGTTCACGCAACAGAGCACCTTTAGGTAGCTATTTATACTGGTATAGACCGTCTAGTACTGAGTTACCTCTTGTTACCTGCATCCTAAATAGCTAAACCAAAAGAAGAACTATCTTCCTGCATCAAGAAAATTTAAAATCCTAATGTTATTAGTTTAATCCTTACATACTTGCCCGCGCGTCCTAAATAGCTAAACCAAAAGGAACTGATATATGTTTAGCTTATTTGCCACTGTGACCAACATTTATTTGATTTGAACTGACACCTGACATGTCTGGGTTATTTGCACAAAAAGAACACAAGAGTTCATCATAGTATTGTAGTAACTGAATTTGGGGGAAACACCTTATTAATTGTGAATCTCCCTCCTTGAAGGAAGAATGGACACATGATCCATGCATCCATCTCTCCTAATACCAAAACAGCTGCATCAGCTTCCTAAAAAAAATGAAGTCTGATTTTCTCAGAAGTAAAAGAAAACATAGACCATAGAATGATGGATTTTAAAAGGGTGAAAAGCGCTTACCTCAGGAAAATGACCACAAAGGGTTGAATCACCTCGTAAAACCACAGTGTAACTTGTTCCTGCCACTTACTTTGCTGCAGCTTCCAAATTTTGACAGATTTCTCTTGTAAGAGACACAGACTGCATATTTCAGATCAATTAGAAAAAAAAACTATAGCTAGTAACAAGAAAGTATATTATTATTATTATTTGGTCAACTATAGCTAGTAATTTATCAGAACTCAACGCCCTTGAATTAGTTTAAATGAAAAAAAAAAAAAAAAAACAGGTAGGTTTCTTCTGAAATTGCTCGACCAGAGTCTCTGTACTCCTGTAATTATTAGAAAATATAACTTCGTAAAAACCATTTTTTTAATTTAAACTTGGATCATTTCTCTAAGCAAATACTAAAATTAAGAGAGACATCAAAATTGGTTTGTGTTATTTTAACCTTGTGAAACATCAAAATTCTTGCGGTGGTATATCACAATATACATATGGTAAAGATTCAAATACTTTTTTGGGTTGTCATAAGAAACTGGCTTTTGTGTGGGGTTTTTTTCCTTTCTCTTGTGATTTGCATCACAATTTAAGAAGCAAAATTGTAGAACGGGAATTTGACAGAAAAAAAAAAAAAAAATGAAGAAATACAGAGAAATCGAGAAGGAAGTTGGATTTTGGTTGCAAATTTGACTCAAACATGGTTTCTTGCTGATCTCTTAAGGAAAAACAAAAGGTAGACTAAATTTGAATCAAGAAAAAACACAAACCGAATAGCAACATGCTATGTACCTCGTACAACAAACCGAAATAAGATACTAACTTGGATCATTTTTCTAAGCAAGTACAAAAAAAAGAGAGACTTATCAGAAAGAAATTACGAAAGTTTGTTTGACAGTTTACCAGAAATAGAAAGAGATAGTAACTGGGCATAGATGGCCGGACCTCCAAATTATGGCGGAGCAGAAGACATATGGCGCATTGGAGACGGGAGAGAAGAGGCACCATCTCTGCTTCTTTCTCTCTCTATCTTGTCAGCGGCAGGAATCTCTGCTTCTCTCTCTCTCTCTGGGTGTGGAGACGACAAGAAAGAAGAGATGGCAGCGGGAGGATTCTCTGCTTCTCACTCTTATCTCTCTCTCTCTCTCTGCTTCTTTCTCTCTTTTCTCTGTCTGTCTGTTTCTCTCTCTCTGTTACGTTTAGAATGAAATGAGATAAAGGAATTACTAGTTCAGTGTATGAATCATTTTCCTCCTTTTATAGGAGCGGTCGTGAGGGGGGTGAACAAACCAGATCAGTAGAGGTGTCAACGATACCCTTTTACCCGTTTACCCGTTTACCCTACCGTATTCGATAGATAAGGCGGATATGGCGCAGAAGCGGAGGCAGCATTTTAAGTAATGGGTGTCAAAAACACAGCGAGTTGTTCATTTAAAAAAAATACATATATATAAAATGTTAGGAAGCTGATATGAGTACCCCCATTTGAGTACCCGCATTATACCCGCACATAAACTATCATAACTGTTTTTGGGAACCGCACCTAAACTGTCATAACTGTTTTTGGGAACCCAAACTATCAAAACTGTAATTTTATTTTACAAGTATTAATAGTAACATTGTGAAGTATTTATATCTATACAATGAACTACATATATGATATTTTATCAAGTGGTTTTTACACGTTTTTCAAGGTGATTTTTTTTTTCTCCGTTCAATCTAACCAATTTTTGGAACGATTTATGAGGAATTTTGCAAATCTAAAACCACGAACGTTTTCTATTTTTTTTTCTCTTTCAAATGAGATCCATGATGACATACTTTTACACGTTTTTCAAAGTATCAAATATTCAAATATGGAAAGTATTCATACAAAATGGAAAGTATTTATACCTAAGATATCAAATATTCATATATAGTTCATCAAGTATTTATACTTAAGATATCAAGTATTTACCGAAAAAAACTGGACTCATCTTTTACACGTTTTTCAAGGTGATTTAATGATTGACAAAGTTAGTTGGGAAAGGAATCAAGTGCGGGTATAATGCGGGTACTCAACTGTGGGTACCAAAAATCTTTATTCAAAATGTTATAAGTTTCTAAGTTTTACACATTGTATAATAGTATATTTTTTTTGAAATGAATGAGTCAATTATATAAAATTTTCACTAAATTAATGGGATCATTTTTAAGTACCATAACATTTTACTATAAACTATACTAAAAAAACATATATAAAAATTAGTTTTTGAAAATTAATAGGGTCAATTGACCCGCATTTGGACAATGTACATCCGCTCCTGGGCATGGGCAAGGTTTTCATTAGCTAATTGGGTATGGGCATGGATAAGAATTTTTTCGTTAGCTAAACGGGTAAGGATACGGGTAAAGATTATTTTGTACCCATTACCCTATAGAGTAATTATATAAAATAAAATTATATTATAATGTTTGAGTAATAACTAGTGATGTTAATATTTATTTGCGTGATATTTCATATGATAATATTTGAGCAATAATTTTTATGTACTTTTGTTATTTAATATATTATTATTGCTATAAGAAAAATGTCAATCATATTACTTTTATTTATATGTTTTGTTATTTAGTTAAATAATTGAATTTGTCCGAAAAGATGTTCGTGTTTGAAAATTATCTTACTTTATTAAAAAACAATTTAGTTGTAATTGATTGCATATTTGTTTTTGTTTTTTATTTTTTTATTAAGAATGTGATTGCATATGTGTAAAATGAATGTGTTTTGATGTTCTATTCTTAAAATATAATAAAATTAATTTTTATAATAGTATTATTCGTTATTCACCCGCTACCGTTTTGTTACTCAATAATTTTAACAGGTAAGGATAGAGTAAGGTAACATCAATTCTTAATGAATAAGGATAAGTTATGAATAAGATCAATTCTTAATGGATATGAGTGAAAATGTTTCCACCCTATCCGTATCGTATCCATTGACACCCTACAAATCAGCATTGTATCTACAACGGTCGAATGGCCATCCGTACGGCGCGTGATTTCGAAAAGATTAACGAAATCTTTGAACAATCAATTCCTCTACAGAATCTTGAAGAAGTTCAATGAATTTCCAGAAATGCCCCCCTGGTTAAAAGGAAAGAATTTGTATCAGTGTCTTTATTGGGCGGTTTTCTCATACTGGTTTTTTTAATTTGGGGGTATTATGTTGTACGACATGTGATTTAGGAAAGATTTAATGAAATCTCTACTCGCATCTTTCAACAATCAATTCCTCTGTTTAGAATCTGGAAGGGTAAAACTCCCCTGATGAAAATAAAATAATATGTTATCTTAGATTACCAATTCTAATTGGATTTATGGACTCGTGTCTCACCGAAATGGGCTCCAGATAAGACAAAGAGTTATTTGCGAATGTGTATCCTTTTCCAATATAGGTAAAAGATTCTCTTCACTTTACTGTTTGAGATTTACTCTCAGCCGCTTTGAGATTTACTCCAGTATTATTTGGACTTTGAGATTCGTGCATAGTTAAAATAACTGATAACGAGACTATTCAACAACGACCATAGTAAACTGGTTCATTTTTTGGAACTGCGTTTGTATAATGTAGTGATACTGAGCTCTTATTGGACTGTGCCAAGTGCCAACAAAAGCTGGTGCAATCTGGACAAGTGATGCTGAGCCTCTCTGCTGGGAAGTAATGAGCTGGCTAGACTAAGATTATTACCTTGCCACATTATCTCCGCCATTGCAAAGATGGTGTCAGCAGACTTCACCTTAGTTGCTGTTTTTCTGTACTGTTTTATTCTTTTTATTAATATTTCATCATCAGAAATCCGTTATAATACTAGTCTTGTCTTTATTTTTAGCACCAGTATCCCACTACAGACTAGTTATTCCATTTTCCTTCTTTGTGGATTTTTCCTGTTGTATTACTGCTTTAGTAAATTTGTGCATAAGCTGGACACACCACATTCCTGAAAGGTTCACACAAAAAATAATAATAATAAAGAATGAAAGAAAGAGAAAAGAAAAGAAAACATGCTTTACCAATCCAAAAAAAACACTATATATCTTGATGATGATGATCCTACTGCAGAAGTTGATAAAGAAGAAGAGAACATTACAGCGCTATACAAATAAACTAAACAGCACACACATCTCATGATCATGATTTCAACACTGAGACAACAATTTACTAAAACTCAGATTGCTTCAGCCCTGGCAGTTTCAACCAATGTGAAATGAACTCCTTTAAAAATATACAAATTCACCTTTACACAAAAGACCACAAACAACAACTTAGCTGAGGGCTACTAGGCAGTTCTAGAGTGCTTGATAAGCCAATCAATAGCAACATCTATGTTGATTGAATCCTTGCAAGATATCATGTAACAAGACACCTCTCTATCTTTTATGTGTTCCAAACCACTGCATGCACATTCAGAAAAATAAATATAAAGGGACTGGAGGCATATTAATCTAACAGATGTATATATTAATTAATGCAACTGACACCTCAGTCGCCTACAGACCCAAATATTAAATAGAGACCCAAATTGATGAGAAAGAGAGAGAGGGGTTGCTACATCTCGACTGGTACTGAATAAAAAAATAATAGGAGAAAAGGTCAAAGCTTACAGCTGATCAACTAAAGCCTGCTTGGAAAGAGCTTCAGATTTGTCAATCTTGTTTCCAAGAACAAGCAGAGGGATCCCTTTTAGAGACGGTTTGCTAAGAAGGTCATGAAGTTCACTTTTTGCTATTGGCACACTGTCTCTGTCTGCAGCATCCACCACAAATCTGATGGGAAAAGAAATGCAAAGAAAATTAACATGTCAGTTGAAGAAAGGGTTCATTGGCAATTTTAAGCATCTTACTTTGCCTCTTGGTTTTATATCTACTGTACCAGATGTAATGGAATTCCTACCAGTCTACCAGTTGAAAGCAGAGAACCATTTGATACATATTGCATGCTTGGTGCGCACGGAGATGAAAGTCTCCTAAGGTACAAGGTCTTGGAACTGTACCAATTTAAGATCTTTACGTGTCGATTACTAAATTTACACAGCAAGAAAACAACTTTAGTTAACTCCTAATGGAAACCATATTACAACACAGAGGCAAAAAAAATATCTGGCTAAAAGGTTAAAAAAATATAGCAAAATTTCTTGAAAGGGAGGAATTACAGGACAGCAGAGACGCCGCGGCAGTATCGCTCCCACATGGTACGGAATCTTCTTTGACCACCCAGATCCCAGAGCTTTATAGTCACATTTCCTTTTGTTACTTTGCGCATATTGAAGCCCACCTAGTTTGTCATGCACAGAACAATATCATATCAGCTTAAGAAATTAATCTCAATCCATTAAAAGGGGCTATACAAAAGTGGCCCAATAAGTAAATATAAGACATTGCAATCAGATGAACAAGCATATAATAATAAAAAAAGATCATAACATTGATGGGAAAACTAAAAAAAAATTATTGGGCCTGGCCATGCTTTGGGTCTGCTAATTTAGAGTCAGAAGTAAGTTGTCAGTTTTGTGAGAAAAAGAAGGAGAAGAAGCAATTACAGTTGGAATCATGTCTTCGCTATAGCCACCTGTCTGAAAATTTAAAAAAGGAGAAAAGTAAAGATTAAATTCAGGAAAGGCAACACAAGGAATGAAAGAACTCATAAGAGATGAAAATGCACTTACTGCAATTGCATTAACTAGAGAGGTCTTTCCAGCATTTTGTAAGCCAACAAGAGAGAGCTCCATTTCCTGTTTAAAGAACAAGCTGGGAAAGGAGCAAAGGAATCATTCAAAGAATAATCTAACAAAAAATTGTAGCTTAGCCACTAGATATCCTATAGTCTTTAAACAATGTAGTAATAAATTAATACTGCTAGGAGAAGTACTAGAATCACAAGGTAAGAGAGTTCAATTTAGAAGACCTTTGGAAGGATATGACCTCATTGAATGGGCTGAAATCCTTTCCATTATTAGCAACATGGCTTTTACTTCTCACCAGGATAAGATAATATGGAAATGGGACCATACAGGGAAGTTCACTACTAGATCATTATATACTTTTTTAAATTTTAGAGGAGTCATACCCTGGTCTAATGAACTGATCTGGTGGAGATTACCCGTACCACCAAATATTAGGACTTTTATGTGGCTGGTTGCTCATAATTCTATCCTAACTAAGGACAATTTAATAAATAGAGGGTGGGTTGGGGACCAAACGTGTTACTGCTGTACCAATCCTGAAACAATAAATCATTTATTTTTACAGTGCCCTTTAGCTCAGCAGGTCTGGTTCTGGCTTGGAAAAAGTCAGGATCTGATGCATACATGGATATTATTTTCAGACATTGTTCAATTTGCTCTTCTCTTACCAATAACAGAAAAAATAGGGTTTTTGGTAGTACTCAGTGCTGTGTGCTGGTCTCTCTGGAAACACAGAAATGATATATGTTTTAATCAAAAGAAAGTTAGTTCAGCTAGAAATTTGATCTTCCAGATTAAATCTTTGCTTTGTTATTGGTCAGGAAATGTAAAGGTAGCAGTACAAGAGGCAATTGAAGATTGGATGCCCGTGGTGGAAGATGCTATACCGCTGGACCACTATATGCCCCTGGAGATGGTGCTGTACCATCCACCAGAGTCACCACCTCAACCATGAAGCTCAGCAATGGCCAATTTTTGTACTTAGCATATTACCTTAACCCATGCAGTGTGGCCTAGTTATTACGTCTTTAGAATATTTTTGGAGTTTAGATGTAGCTAAAGCTTGGCTGCTTAATATGCTTTTATGTTTACTTGTTATTTTGCATGGATATATGGATCACCAGGTCTGTGGTGCTATAACTGGCTGTTTCTTGTAATTATACTTTCCTATCAATGGAATGGGCTTTTTTTGCCTCTTTTTAAAAAAAAAAAAATAGTCTAACAAAAAAAATTAAATTCTGCTAATTGCCATTACTACATAAAGTTGAGAAAACAAGAACGATACCCCAGTCCATATGTAGCTGTACATACTGGTATTGGATCTAACAAGTAAATTTAAAAGTTCTCAATTGCAACTGTTTTCAGTCTGAACTAAATTTAAAAGTCCGATTATGCCAGAATCATCCTCCAATCAGTCAATCAAGCCTCAATCCAATTAACTTCTCCTACACTATCAATTTCGGAAAAAGAAACTCTAGATCTACCTTAATTTTTTTCGGAAAATAAAATCTACCCTAGAGTTATTCCATCACAATTAACAAGGGAATCGAACAATAACCCAAAAGAACAATTTATCAGAACAAAATCAGGTAAGTTTAATCTACCTGCGAAGCCAATTAAGCAAAGAATCGAAGAGCCCCATCTTCCCTTGAGAGAAGCGGTGGTAGCGTAGAACTGTAGAAACCCTAGGCTGGTATATGTACGAGTAGTAATAGAAGAGACGACAAAGCGAATTAGCGGCGCGTAGAGAGAGAGAGAGAGACGGGGTGGAATGGGAAATGGGAAGGTGTTCCCGCTAGAAAACGCCAAGGCAGTACAAAGTATAGACTATAAAGCAAAGGAGGATTTTTGATAGACATTTACGGAAAGTATCCTATATACATTGCTTTTTGTTTAGGCTGCAGTCTGTAGCCTGTAGCTAACTTTTGTCTGTGATACACTAAAACGGGTCGGGTCTGGATCGGCTGCTATGGCTATCTCTTTGGAAATTATGTAGCCCAGAGAATTAACGTGATATTAACATTGTATATCGCTAGGATTTAAAATAAAGTTTAACAATTTCGAACTGGCTAGCCTTGCGACAGAGAAAAGCGATAGGCCTTTTGTTGAGGGTTTTCAACAGCCGCCTCCAAACTCCCCCGACCCCTCCCCTTTCCCCTCCCTCCTTTCTTCACTTGTTTTCACCATTTTCACTTCTTGTAATCCTCATTCCGAAGCAACACCTCTTCTCTCTCGGTTCTACCTTCTTGAGTGGAGAGAAGAATGAAGGAGATGGGAGAAACTGAAGCCGAGCGGAGTTGATCAGAGTTGAGAGCGCGGTATTTAAAGTTCACATCTCGATTAGAGCGCGGCGGTGAGTAGATTTGGTTACTGTCGGAGCGCGGTGGCGGTTGAAGAAGCGGATCCGATCGTAGAGTGTGATACGTCCTATCTCAGAAAGAGTAGGCTGTATGGGAAATGGGTTGGGCTCGTCCTGTCACTGGATAACAGGCCGAGATGTGTGTGGAGTTTGGAACTCGGGTTGGATTGGAGATATACGAACTCTGACCTATTGGATATCTCTTTTAGCAAAAAGTTTCAATCCCTATTTAATAAGCCTTATTGCCTTATATAGACTGTCCATAACCGCTATGCCGCACGGTTATAGGAGACTGGGCGGTTATGCAAACCATATCGGCAGTTATCCCGCGCAGAGACGGAGCAAGCCAGTTTCGGGCTGAGCCTCATGAGGCTTTATGAGTCTTTTTGTTGGGTCTTGCTTGGATGGATCTATGGACTTTTCATATTAATTCCGGATTGGCCTCTTAAGGAGGTCTGAATCCCGAGTTGGTCCATATTGTTTGATGAACCTTGGGCTTTTCATATTGATTCCGGGTTGGCCTCTCAAGGAGGTCCGAATTCCGAGTTGGCCCATATTGTTTGATGGACCTCGGGCTTTTCATATTGATTCCGAATTGGCCTTTCAAGAAGGTCCGAATCCCGGTTCTTTCATGGCCCGTGGTGGGTTTGTTGAGAGCATTGGGAACATGGCCCTATCAGTGCGAGATGGCGATTAAAGTACTAGGGTGATCAACATCTCGATTGGAGCGCAACAGTGAGTAGATCCGGTCGTCGTCGGAGCGCGGCGGCAGTCGAAGAAGCGGATCCGGTCGTGGAACAAGATGATGATTAAGGTATTAGAGTTATTACGAGAGGATTATAATATTATATTAATTTAGAGGATTTTATGAGAAAAAATAGAATAGATTTAAGAATTACGGTCATTTGACTCATTGTAAATACGTTTTTTATTAATGAAATTATTAGTAGATATTTAAAGTCACTAACTTAAAAATAAACAATTCCGAACTTTAAGAGGGTCATTTTGGTATTTAATGGTTTAACAGTTATAAAATAGTCGGTAAATTACAACATCAACATTGTCTTTTAAATTAACTTTTTCATATTTTAAGCATTATCAATTGTAAATAATATAACATATCAATTGTAGTAATGTATATTCGTAATATAAGTATGATGGAAATGATATAGCATTTCATGTTTTTTTTTTTCCTTTTTCTATTTGTTGTAAGATGAAGTGAAACATAAACAAAAACATTATGAGCTCATATGATTTAATACTAATATAAAACTGAAGAAAATGTTCGTTATATTTTTCTATAATGGCAAGAAAAGCTGAAATAAGGATTTTAATATTTTGTGTTGTATGACTAAAAATAACGATAAAGAACGATAAATGATTTAGCATAATATTTAAAAGCTTGGATATTTTTTATGTCGTGCAAAACACTTATTTGTGTTTCCGTTAAGAGACTCATGTTGTTTATACCATAAATTGAAAATTAAAAAAAGTATATGGTCTATGTTAGATATCTCAAATTTATTCAGTAAATGCTAAGAAAATTTTTAAGTTGATTCCTAAGTTTTGAAAAAGATAAAAAAAAAAAAAAGTTGGTTCTAAAAGTTCAATTTGTATCAGATAGGATCTTGTATTTGAAAAGAAATAAGTGAGTCTCTGAATTTAATTAATTTAAAGAAAAATTAATGCTAACTTATTCTTTTTTCTTAAAAAAAAAATTAAAACCAGTTTGGTAAAATAATAATTTAAAAACTAACTATTTTTCTGAACATGCCTGCAATAGACTGTTGTTGGAAGATAAAAATTGAAAGACACCAATATTTTTAAAACAACGAAAACCATCTGGTGGACACTGTTGGGAATTCACATCCTCTCCGTTACTGCACAAGAGAATCTTTTATAATTAGTGGACCCGAACCGTTCTTTTTTAACTTGGCATGAATCTCAAAGCCCAATAATACTGTCCCTGCGCTAGCCTGAATCCCAAAGCGACTGAAATTTAATCTCAAACCATAAAGTGAGGGAAATCGTCTAAGGTACCTTGGAGGATACGGATCCCACTGTCGGAGTCTAGTATAATTCGAAAAAAAATTAACACAAGGAGGACCGTCTGATAGATACCATAAATGCCCAGTAAAATGCATGATGTACCTCTCTGCTAGTATGGGTGCAAATATATCAGATATTATACGTCTGTATCTGAATCCGTATCCGAAAATTATATATAGATATCCGATATGCAGATACAGATACATATAAGATTTTAAATTTTAGTTATTTGTATATGAATAATAAATATATATCATTTAATTTAATATATATTATAAAAAAATAATGTATATATCTACAGATATCGTATATGTTTAATATCCGATTCGCATACAAATATAATTTTACCACCGTCCGATATGTTGGGACTCCTATATGCTAGTTGGACAAGTATTCTTTTAGGTACTGTAAAAGATTCTCCTCACTTTACGGCTTGAGATTTACTCCCAACTGCTTTGAAATTCGAACTAGCACAGAGGCAGTATTATTGAGTTTTGAGATTCATGCCAAGTTAAAAAGAACATTCCAGATCCACTAATTGTAAAAGATTTCCTACTACGGTTCCGGAGAGGATCTGAATTCTCTGCTAGTAGTGCTAGTTTTCAGGATTTTTTTTAAAAACCATAATTAAAATAATCAAATTTAGATAAACAACATGATTACGCCGAGATTTACAAAAACCATCAATACCGAAATGCCAATTCGGTCCGATCGAATTTTTTTACTCCGGACCGAATTGGCATTTCGGTCCGGAGGGAAATTTTGGCCGGACCGAGATGCCAACTCGGTCCCATTCTTTTTTTTACTCTGCCTTCCTTTCTCCCTTCTTCCTTCTTCCTTCTTCCTTCTTACCCGAGGCTTCTTCCTCTTCTCCTACCCGAGACCAAACAAAAAAAACTAAATTTTAACCCCCTCAAATCTTCGTCATTTTTTATTCTAATCACATATTTGAGTATAGTTTTGAGAGAAGAACAAGAAAAGCTTCAGATCTACAAGTTTCATTAGGTATGTGGTTAAATTTTTTATTTGAAAAAAATATCCGAATTTTATAATTTTTTTCTAGAATTATTTAGTTTAGTTATAGAATAAATTAGTTTTTTTGTAGTGTATTGTAGTGTAATTTCATGTATTATAGTGTGAATTTTTAATTTGGGAAAAAAAATCCGAATTTTAATTTTTTTGTAAAATTATTTAGTTTAGTTTGTATGTAGGGTAAATTAGTTTTTTTTAGTGTATTGTAGTGTAAATTTAGTGTATTATAGTGTATTGTAGTGTAAATTAGTTTATTTTAGTGTTATTTATTTAGTGATTGTAGTGTATTTGAATGTATTGTAGTATAAATAAATTGTATAAATAGTTAAAGTAATTAGAGTAATTTAGAGTAATTTAGTGTAAATAAATTGTAAATAAATTTAGTGTAAATAAATTTAAGTGTGAATAAATATTTAGTGTAAATAAATTGTATATAAATTGTATAATTTTTTAGTGCAAATAAATTTAGTGTGAATTAATATTTAGTGTAAGTTGTATAAAAATTGTATAAATATTTAGTGTAAATAAATTTTATAAATATTTAGAGTAATTTAGTGTATAAATTTATTGTATCTAGTGTTTAGTAATTGTATAATGATTTGGTTTGCATGTAGAGTAATCTTGGTCATAGTTTTTTTTAAAAATAAATGTAGAATAATTTAGGCTTTTTTTAGTGTAATTTAGGTTTTTTTTAGTATAATTTAACTAATTGTAGGTTTTTTTAATTTTGTATGTAGAGTAAATTAGCTAAAGGAATTTTTGATATGTTAACAAATTGAAGTTTTTTTATGTTGTAATTTTATTTATATTGTAGTGCAAAATGGCTGCTGAACAACCCTTGTTGCAATTGCCTCCTGAGCAACACAAGATATCGTTGGTGAATACAACGGTATTTGTTTAATATCGGATTGGATTTAAATTTCAAAATAAACTTGGAAGTTTAAATTAATTTTTGTTCTTTACATTATTTTGCATGAAATTATCGTTCCAGCCTGTTCGTTCACTGCGTCCTGGTCCTCGGCAAATGGGCATTCATTACCAGCCTCGGATGAAAGAAGGTTTGGTGTATTTAGGCTTGTACCAGATGAAGGATGTGACGCATTGTCATATTGATAAAGGGTTGATCACTGCGCTCGTCGAGAGGTGGAGGCCCGAGACGAATACTTTTCATCTTCCGGTGGGGGAGTGCACAGTGACACTGGAAGATGTCAGCTGTCTGTGGGGCTTATCTGTTCAAGGTAAAATATTTTTTCTTACTAATTTATACTTTTGTGATTAATTTATATTTAGTGCAAGTAATTTAGTGTAAATAAAATCTAGAAAGATTTAGAGTAATTTAGAGTAAATAAATGTAGTGTAAATAAATTTAGGAATAAATAAATTTAGTGTCAATAAATTTAGGAATAAATAAATTTAGTAATAATAAATTTAGTGTAAATAAATGTAGTGTAAATAAATTTAGGAATAAATAAATTTAGTGTAAATAAATATGTAGTGTACATAAATTTAGTTTAAAGAAATTGTATAAATATTTAGAGTAATTTAGTGTAAATAAATCCTATTAATATTTAGTGTAAATAAATTGTATAAATATTTAGAGTAATTTATCTTTTTTTTTAGCGTATTGTAGTGTATTAAATTGTATTGTAAATATCGAATACAAAAACCCTAAGGCGTTGACCTAATGGCCCGAAGTCAGTGGTGCATGAAACAAACAAAATCCATGAAGAAATTGTTCAAACATAAATAAACTAACAATGGCCGATATTTACCACTTTTGACTTTGGGCTCATGGATCAGAAAGGCCTGGCCCACGGGGGATTCTGTGTAGAGAGAGACCACTTTTGACTTTGGGCTCATGGATCAGAAAGGCCTGGCCCACGGGGGATTCTGTGCAGAGAGAGAATCTCGTGCAGAACGTACAAACAAACAATGAAAAAATGAAAAATGAGGCTGAGTGAGGCTATAGTAATGTGCAAATTCCGGATCAATTCATACTATGAATTTATATTTTTATTTTCAAAATTCAAAAAGTTGATTTGAACCGTTAAATACGATTTTCATATGAAAATATACTTAAAGTTTCAATTTTATATATTTTTTTACGATTTTTTACTATTCTTTCAGATAAGTTGATTCATAATTTTCAAATCATGTAATTTTCTATTTAAAAAAAATATATAAAATTTAGTATGCAAGTACATATTTATATAAAGATCATGTTAAACGGTTTAGATTGACTATTTGAATTTTAAAAATAAAGATATAAAGCTAGAGTAAAGTACAATGACATTGTGTATTATGCAATATTACCATAGCCTCACTAAATGAGACTTAAAAAGTCTTGTAAATTATCGTTAGTTTTGTTTGACTTGAAGTTACTATTCATCAATTTTCGTAAATTATCGTAAATTATTTTCTTTTGTTTGACTTCTTTAAATTCAAAGTTCTGATTGCTTGCTTGTGAATTGGAATTGGAAATTTTCAATCCACATACTAAGTAAATAGTCAATCTTCAATTCAAGTATCCAACTAACACGCATTACCATCAAGTTAAATATTTTGAATTAAATCATCCATCCAATATATTTTAATAAAAATGATAGTAGCTATCAAGGGTAAATTATCAATCCAACCAACACGCGTTACCATCAGGTTAATAATTTTGAATTAAATCATCAATCCAACCAACACGCATTACCATCAGGTTAATATTTTTGAATTGAATCATTCATCAATCCAACCAATATGCATTACCATCAGGTTAATATTTTTGACCAAGTAGAATTCTTGATCTTGATACTCGATTAGTGTCTGAATTCGTATCACCTAAGGTAACGGAATATTTTTGTTTGGATCTGGGCCGTCCAATCAGAATATGCACGGCTATTAAAGCGACTCTATATGTTCCATCTCGAGCTAGATTGACCCGGATTCCAATCACACGGTCGTCATCCGATTTTTTTATTAATAGAAAAAGTGAAAAAAATCGAAAAAGAATACATTCCTAGGAAATGTCGATACGAAGGAATGACGATAATTTCGATAGACATCCCACATATCCAAATCATAATTCAAATTATAATCAGATCGTTGAAAATAAACAGAAAATAAATGATGGTTGGGAATTTTTATTCCGTTAAAAAAAATAAAAATTGTTCTCTCTGTTTTCACTCCTTTCCCTCCGTTTTCACTCCTAAGTGTAGCCCCTTGATGAGTCCAAAATGGTACTAACAACTTTCAGTATAAATTAATATACCTTCTAACCTTAATTCTACTTGCGTTCAGATCATAAGCGCATAATCCTACTGTGTAGTATAATTGGGATGTCGATCCACAGAGATAGTGTATTGGATTTCTAACAATTTTCACTAGTCTAGATACTTTAGGGGTTTTGAAAACAAGTTTAAAATAGCTTTTAATAATAAAAAGGTATAATTAATAAAATGTATACTTTAGGGGTTTTGAAAACAAGTTAAAAAAGTTGAAAACAAAGTTTTGCATAAATTCGACACTTTTGCTACGTTTTTGGTCTAAATACACAACTTTCTCAAAAATCCTGTCAAAAAGACCTAAAAACACGTTTGCGGTAAATAAATCGGAAAAATTGCTACTTTGCATGCACTTTTCGCCATTCTTCGGAAGAAAAGATATGAATTTTCACTATATGTTTTGGCTTCATCACCCCCGTGACCAATTCTTTTAAACATCCTCCAATAATTAAAAAATTCCAAATATGCCCTCATTTTTAAAAAAAATGCCCCAACTGCCTGGATTCTTGGCGGTTTTGCAGCTTTTTTGTTTTATTTTTGAAAAATTTCAAAATAAAAACACTAAACTAAATCAGCGATTGTCTTTTTTTATAATGGCATACCCTAGATCTGAATACCAAGAATGCTAAACTAAATTTCAAAATGAAAACATATAATTAATAACATTTGAACTAAAAAAAATGAAAATAACAAAAATAAAACTCTAAATTTGATACTTCATACATTTTAATGAACAATGTCTAAGAAAACATATCAAATATCGTTAGTTAAATGAATAACATTCTAACTAAAATAATGAAAATACAACAAAAAAAACCCTAAATATGAGACTATATACATTTCTATGAATACATAAGAAAATGTAGTACAAAGAACTAGGTAAAGGATTCCAAATAAAAATTAGAAAGATTTAATCGGAAACTTCAACTCAAGTTTTGAGATTGTTCCCTTTATTTTTTTTTATATGCTGGAAAGATCTCCTTGCAAGCTTTTCGAAAAGTGGTCATATGCTGTAATCGGACACTCGAGCTCCAAGATACGCATGCGTGAAGTTTCTTCATCAGAGATTGCATTCTCGGTAAAAATATCCTCTCTCTTACCTTATCCCCCCCCCCCCCCCCCCCCCCCCAGCCTCGCCTGTTTGCTAGAGATGTTTAATAAAAATACATGTACAACCTATAAGTGCTTTAGAAATGAGAGACATGACTTAAAAGTTAAAACAAATAGACGTATGCATTAAAACAGGAAGACACAAATCGATGACGTGAAAAAATTAGTATTTCTTTTATCATACACGGATCATACAATAAAACTGTGTACAATTGTTGGAGTATTCAAACTAAAATAGTGTTTCTGTTTTGTTATGTCATTAGTCAGAGTTTTTTTATTGTGAGGTTGATATTATTCATTAAAAAAAATTAATTGATTGAACAATTTTACTACTCAATTACTCCTCACTTTTGCTACTCAATTACTCCTCAATTTAAAAAGAAAAAAAAAAAACAAAACTGTCAGAATTCTGAATGGTTCTATTCTTTACTAACCACCATAATTTCTGGCAGTTCTGAAGAGATAATAACTGCTGACAGTTGGGGTAATTTTAAAATTAAAAAATGGAAGACATGTTTGGAATTTTTTTAATTTACGGAGGATATAATAGAAAAAATTGGCCTCTATGAGAAACAAAATTTTCATAGAAGTGAAAAAAAAAATACAATTCTCTGAACACAACTAATTGTTATTAGAAACAACAAAAACAGTGTTGGAGTTCACGAACTTACAATATTACATAACAAGAAAATTCACAAGAATAAAATCTTGTTCACTTATGAAACCTTCTGAATTAAGTGAGTATAAACGAAATTAGAAATGGTGCCAATGAAATTTGGCAGCCACTGTCTGGTTCATTTCAAAAAAAAAAAAAAACTACATTTTATAAATCAAGGAAAGGGAAACACGTGGACGGAATAGACAATTCCGTTCCATTTTCTTTGTGGACGGGATGATTTATATTGTCCACTCTTTTTTTCGTTGATTTTCATGGTTGATTATAATTTGTTTTGTCATTTAATAAGTGTGATAAGTGGACAGAAATTTTTCTCCCGTGCAGTAGATATTTCCGTCACGCGTTACCATCAATCCAACCACCGACATTTTTATTAATATCCAAAGTTAATTACAAATTAATAAATATACCCAGAATCATTGGGTATTTCAAAAAATGTCCAAACCGATCAGATTCTAAAATAATTTCAAGTAATATAGTGTATTTTAGTGTAAATATGCTAATTATACATCAAAAGAAGTAATCTAACAAATAATTTAAACAAAAAATTTGAATTTTCAGTGTTAGATTTCATTATCTCTTCACAGTGTCTCTAAAAAAAAAAAAAAACCAGTCAGATTTTGACCGGTTTGAACATTTTTCGAAATACCCACTGATTTTGAGTATATTTATTAATTTGTAATTAACTTTGGATATTAATAAAAATGTCGGATCCAACCAACACGCGTTACCATCAGGTTAATATTTTTGAATTAAATCATGTATCAATCCAACCAATACGCATTATTACCATAGGTTAATATATTTGACCAAGTTGAATTTTGGATCTTGATACCCGATTAGTGTCTAGGATCCGTCTCAAATCATGCCCGGATGCATTTTGTTTTTATTTTTTATATTTACAAAAACATTGGGATCGAGTTAACATTTTGTTAAACGCCGTGCCGACAATTACATTACATACAACACCGCACCGCCCCATGCAAGAGAAAATATTTATTTCTTGACAAAGCAAATCTCATATCATATCACAACGCACACTCGCACTATTTTCTTAATCCAAATCTCCTCCTTTTCCCTAACTTTTGCAGTTCCACTAACATTTGTGTTTGGATTGCAATCATTGCATGGATTGTATTTTTTTAAGCATCTGTGGTCGTGCACTTTTTCTCTTGTGGTTTAGCTTCAGATCATGTTAAAATACGGGGGGCGTGTCTGTTAATTTGTGTTGTGGCGATTACAAAGTGGGACCGTTTTATGCTTTTCATCTCGAGTTAAAAGAAAAAAAGATGCGTGATGGAATTAGCATAATTAAAAAGTTGCAAACAGGGACAGAATCAGAATTTGAGTATATGGGACTAAATGATATCATTAATTTTTTAATAAAAAAATGCATAACACAGTATAATACAAGATAAGAAGATCCTTCACTATTTGATTTCACAAAATGATACAATAAATAACTAACACTAACAAAATGTCATGTCTATCAAAATCAAACTAAAAACATAATATTCATATCTAATTTTTTTTAATTTTACATTGAAGCCTTATAACTTTGTATATTATTATTGTGTGTGTGTGTGGGGGGGGGGGGGGCTTATACACGTAAAATAAACCATATAGTATTGTTTTTATATACTTAGTAATAAAAAAAATTCAAACCTTGGGGTGGCTTAGCACCCCCAGGCATGCCTATGATCCGCCACTGGTTGCAAAAATATTGTAGTTATTTATACATGTTCAGAATAGTAATCAAAGAGAGAAGCACTAATTAGTTAGAGGAACACATTATAGCAATTACTTGTAAATAGGGACAGATTGTTGATTAGACGATGAATTTTGTTTTTGTTTTTGTTTACTTTCATTATTAATAATGGATCTTCAGTTCTTCATGCATTAACAATGAACCGAAAATTTTATTAATAACATCAACCAAAAAAAATACAGAAAATATCACGACTTCATAGAAATTTCAAATATGACACTTCCACTGAATTATTAAGCAGAATACATGATCAAGTCCACTGAATTATTCAACGGAATTAGATTTTTAATTCTTTTTGTCTCATTTGCAGAATAATCTAAGTAGAACTAGTTTTTTTTTAAGAATATGATCTATTTATATAAAATACCCTTATGAAGAATAGAAATCGCTAGATGCACCATAAAAATTAAGGAACATTAAAATTACCATTGCAAATTTATATTAAAGATTAACATATTATAAGATCTGGGCAATAAAACTTGCATACATCGAATTGTTCAGAAACTAATAAGAAAGCGATGCTCCGTGATGCACAAGTGTTACTGACGATAACAAAAATGTTATTCATATTGTCAAATTTTTTAAAGTTAACATTCTTACAAAAATCAAAAATTAAAAATTAATCATGATTTGAATGATGCTCCGTGACGCACAAGTGTTGCTGACGATAACAAAAATGTTATTCAGATTGTCAAATATTTTAAAGTTAACATTCTTAACAAAATTAAAAATTAATCATGATCTGAGCTCCGTGACACACAAGTGTTGCTGACGATAACAAAAATGTCATTCAAATTATCAAATTTTTTATAGTTAACATTCTTACAAAAATTAAAAATTAATCATGATCTGAATGATGCTCCGTGACGTACAAGTGTTGTTGACGATAACAAAAATGTTATTCAGATTGTCAAATTTTTTATAATTAACATTCTTACAAAAATTAAAAATTAATTATGATCTAGATGATGCTCCATGACACACTAAGTGTTGCTAACGATAATAAAAAATGTTATTCAGATTACCAAATTTTTTTATTTTTAACATTCTTACAAAAATTAAAAATTAATCATGATCTGGGTATCTCGTAACCGTTCTAAAAATTAAGAAAACAACTTAAATTAGTCAACAAACATATAATTATATTAATTGGAAAAAAGTTATAATTCTATTGGATTATTTAGTAAAATTAAAACTAATTCTACTTGATAATCCTTGGACCTATGCAATCTTGCTGGATAATTCAGAAGTATGATGGTGGATAATTCAAGGGGAAATATCATATTTCCAATTTCCATAACAAACATGATATGTTTGTAATTTTTTCTTTTAACGTTATTAATAAAAATTTCGGAACAATGAATAAGGAAATTAGTTGTAACTTGTATGGTTGCTAAATGGAGATGAATTACACTTGCCCTTGGACAATTAATCAGAGATAAACATGAACACAATAGTACAATACAGACGTGCAGAGTATTAATAAGAAGGGAAAATATTTCAAAATGTTTTCTTGAAAAACCGTTGCACTTTCCCAAGAATAGTGATCAAATTAAGCTTGCATGTATAAGTAAATTTAATACAATAAACTTGCGTGTGTGTACACACACCCGGCACCTTTACATGTCTTCCATGAAAGTCGAATCTGAGTCTCTCGTAGAGAGATAGAGATCGCGATCGAATGGATAATATGTAAGGAAATACATCTGCTGGCTGTTATTCCCAAACCTGTTATTCCGATCCTAACCGTTCAAACTTTCCGCGCGTGAAAGATATTATACAGTTAGAAGGAAATAAATCAAATAATTAGCACACAAAACTATGATCACGACTCACAAGAATATTCAGTTAATGACATATAATAAGACGAAGACGAAATTTATATTTACAAATTGCCAAAAAAGAAATAGTAATTAATTTACCAACAGAGCAGGAAAAAGCCGACAACTAACATTGTCAAATCCTTTACTATCAGATAAAATTATAATATATACTTCACATTTCATGTACCTCACTGACCGCATGCATATTGAAAGGACATTAGAAAGCGGCCCCTACAAAAAGTAAAAATTCCAACCTCCTACCTAGAGCAGATGATAATTTCCATATGAAAAGTTTTTTAAAAGCTTCTCAGAAACTGCACAAATGTTAAGAACACAACTGAGCATCAGATAATAATTCCTGATCCAAAACAGAGATTTGAATAAAGATCAGCAGAAAAGAACTCGAAATTCTTGAGTTCATCCATCTCCAAAAGCCACATTGGTTCATCCCAATCTATCATCGGTACCTCTATCGCCTCGTCTTTGCTCAGAGAAGCTGAGTTCGAAGAACAAGCCGAAGATGAAACGGAGGAGCTTACGAGGCTTTTCTCCGAGTCAGAACAGAGACTAACCGTAGGAGTCTTCTCTTCCTCTTCCCCTCCTTCTACATGGTGATCATCAGAGGCATTCTCTGATGGAGAAACGGGCTTGTGGGTTATCGGGTCGATGCCCATTTTGGCCAGCTTTTTCTTGATGTGAGTATTCCATAGGTTCTTAATCTCATTGTCGGTTCGGCCCGGTAACTGAGCAGCAATCTTCGACCACCTACAAAGAAAATATAAAGGAAACAGAAACTATAACGAAAATATAAAGAAAGAGAGGAAACAGAAAACATTTATTTCTATTTCTGTTTTATGAGAAAAATTGAGAAAGGAAGAGTCGAAGAGAGAGAGAGAGAGAACCTGTTTCCGAACTGAGCATGGAGATCGATTACAAGCTTCTCTTCAGATTCAGACAACAATCCTCGCTTCAAATCAGGTCTGAGATAATTTAGCCACCTTAATCTACAACTCTTCCCACACCTCAGCAAACCTACACAAACCAAGCAACAACGGATTAATTAATTTCGACCAAAACAAGAGGAAAATTCGAGGGTGAATGTGAAATGTATAGATAAATTAAATTACAATAATAGAATTAATTACCAGCTAGCTTGGGGACAAGGCGCCAGCAGCAAAGGGGATTGTTGAGTAAAAAATCGAGCAGCCTTTTATCTTCGTCTGGGCTCCAGGGGCCTTTCTTTAACCCCACCTTTGCACAGCACGGTTGCCTGCCCATCTCTCTCTCTCCTGGAGTGATCAGAGAAAGGAAAGGAAGGATCTAGAAACTAGAAGAGGGGAGAGGAGCAAAGAGTAGGTGTCGGTGGAAAGGGAGAGATTGGTTTTATAAGAGGAGGAGAGAAGAAATAGGTGGCGAGAAGAGAGAAGAGAGGCATGCTTACGCGTCGGTGTGAGCGAAAAATACGGCTGGATGTGGATCCGTACATTTTATTTCATCATATATAGTTCGAGATAGCTCAAACACTCGAGATACAGTGGCATTACAATATGTTCTATAACGGATATGCATTGCGTGACATTGATAAGTTGGTTTAATTTTTTGCTCTCTGCCTCTGACCTCAACACATTGACAGTAGATACAGTCATACAGAGAGATGCAATTTTATTGTACGATTTAGAATTAAAATTTATAATTCTTGCAAATTAAATATGGATTACACCGTACAATTCTGTTTTTTTTTTTCTGAATTAAAATAGTATGGTTCTGTTTTTATGAGAAAACAGCCACAGATACAATACAAGCCTGTTACATGAATCAACTTTACAATACACAATTAATTTATAACATGCTGTAGCGTTTCAATTCTAATTGAGACATAGTGTTAAGTATTGAAGAACAGTAAAGAGAGAAAGATTTTCTTTTGTATTAATTTCCTTGATCTATTACATGTACAGGAGAGGCTTTATATAGCCTATGAAATCAGTAGCTAATCAATGCTTAACAACTATTCTAACAAACTCATCTAACAAGATTATGTTACAGAAAAGCTAACAACCTTTGACTTTGGTCAAAGCTGTGTATCTCTATCACCCCCCCTCAAGTCCTGTGTAGAAGAAAGGACACAGAGCTTGGAGCGCAGATCAGTAAACCGAGATGTACCCAGGCTTTTGGTAAGAGCATCAGCGAGCTAATCGTGAGAAGACAAGAATCGGACAAGGAGACGACGAGAGGCCACCAAGTCTCGAACAAAATGTATGTCGACCTCAATATGTTTGGTGCGTGCATGATGGACTGGGTTGGCAGCAAGGAAAGTCGCACCAAGGTTGTCACACCACAAAATCGGAGGGGCAATAGGATCAGAGATAAGCTCTTGAAGAAGGGACTGAAGCCACACGACTTCAGCTGCAGCCGCAGCAAGTGCCCGGTACTCTGCCTCTGTAATAGACCGAGCAACAGTAGTTTGCTTTTTGGAAGACCATGAGACAAGAGAGTTGCCAAGAAAGACATAATAGCCAGTAGTAGAGCGGCGGTCATCGGGGCTGCCGGCCCAATCAGCATCCGAGAAAACCTGAAGGGAAAGATGAGAAGAGGGGCGAAGAAGCAAGCCATAGGTAATAGTGCCTTTAAGGTAACGAAGAAGGCGCTTGACCGCTGACCAGTGGGTTTCAGTTGGTGAATGCATGAAAAGAGAGACCCGATTGACTACAAAGGCGATTTCAGGACGGGTAATGGTAGCATACTGAAGAGCCCCTACAATACTTCTATACAAATGAGGATCAGAAAGTGGGTCACCTTGAAGTTTTGAGAGTTGAAGACCACTTTGCATAGGAGTAGAAACAGGTTTGGCACCCTCCATTTTAGCTCTACGTAAAAGGTCATCAATGTACTGACTTTGGGAAAGGAGAAGGCCCTTATCAGTGTAGGTGGCCTTGATACCCAAAAAATAAGAACGACAACCAAGGTCTTTAATGGTGAAAGTAGCATGAAGACTAGAGATAAGGTGATTAACAAGAGGCTGCGAAGTGCTGGTGATAATAATATCATCGACATAAACAAGGAGATAGATAGCATCATGAGTAGTGCACTTGATGAAAAGAGAAGAATCAGATAGGGAAGCCACAAACCCGAGAGAAGCAAGAAAGTCCCGAAGTCGGTGAAATCATGCACGTGGAGCTTGCTTGAGACCATAGAGAGCCTTTTTGAGAAGACAAACATGAGTGAGAAAATCAGGGTCAACAAAGCCCGGAGGTTGAGCCATGTAAACCACTTCATTGAGGTCGCTATGAAGAAAAGCGTTATTCACATCAAGTTGACGAAGTGGCTAACCTTTGGAAAGGGCTAAGGAGAGAAGAGTATAAATGGTGACCGGTTTAACCACAGGGCTAAAGGTTTCTGTGTAGTCAATGTCCTCTTCTTGGGTGTAACCCTTGGCCACAAGACGAGCTTTGAAGCGGTCAATTGTGCCATCAGCTTTACGCTTAATTCGGTAAATCCATTTACAGCCAACAATATTGTGGTGCTCGGGAGGTGGAACAAGTTCCCAAGTTTTATTTTGAGCAAGGGCATCAAGCTCAAGAGCCATGGCATGTTGCCATTCGGAAGAGGTTTTGGCTTGAGTGAAACAAGTCGGTTCCTGCTCATAGAGGGTGAAACAGTGTATGTAACAAAATCAGGAAATTTCCGTTGAGTTCTGGTATGATCCCTTGTCCAAGTGGTCATTTGGTGAGTGTGAGATGAAGAGGCTGGAGGTAGGGAAGGAAGGGGAGGAGAAATTTAAGGTGATGGTGAAGGAGATAAGGAGGGTGTAGAGGAGGCAGAGAGGGAAGAAGCTGCTGGAATAGGGAGAATAGTTAAGGAATTAAAAGATGAAAAAGGCTGTGAAGAGGATGTAGGTTGTGAAGAAGAGTTGGAAAAAGGAAATGAGATTCATGAAAAACAACATGACGGGAAATGTAAATCCGATTAGTTGGTAGATGTAAGCACTTATACCCTTTGTGAAGAGAAGAGTAGCCAATAAAGATACAGGGAAGAGAACGAGGTTCGAGTTTGGTTTTTGCATAAGGGGGCAACCAAGGGTGACAAAGGCAGTCAAGAACTTTAAAAAAGGTATAGTTAGGTTAGCGGCTGAAAAGAAGCTCATAAGGTGACTTGAAATTCAAAACTGCTGTGGGAAGCCGATTGATGATGAACACAATACTTTCAAAGATGTGATCCCAATATGCAAGAGGAATAGAAGCTTGATCCATGGATGCCAAGGCAAGTTCCACTACATGCCTATGCTTACGTTCAACAACACCATTTTGCTCTGGGGTATAGGGACAGGAAACCGGCTCATAAGGGGTTTAAATTCAGTGCCTCCATCACATTGTAAGGTTTTGAGAGATGAAGAAAGAAGATTTTCCACTCTGGTCTTAAAACCCGCAAAAATATCAGCCACTTGAGACTTGGCAGAGCAAGTGGATAACCAAGAGAAACGAGAAAAATCATCAACAAACAGTACATAAAATCTTTTCCCAAGGGAAGAAGTTACATGAGGGGGCCCCAAACATCAACATGCACTAGTTCTAATGGCTGAGAAGCCTTATGTGAAGATAAGGAGAAAGGCAATCTATGACTTTTGAATTTATTACAAGCATCACAATGAGACTCGAGAGAGACAGAGGGAATAAGATGAGTCTTTTGTAAGTGCTGAAGAATAAGAGAGGATATGTGACCAAGCCGATGATGCCAAAGGTCGTCATTAGAAACATCACATAGTAGAGCAGCAGCATTGTGTAG